>CM019153.1:31238005-31724207 GCA_009733165.1 Naja naja
TGAAGTATTTTTGAAATGTGCTATCTGCAGAATGCTTTTCTGCAAAACCTACTTTAGCATTGCAGGAAGCTAGAAATCAAATATGTTGCTTTGCAAAAGTACAATTTAATCTTTATCAGGATTTATTTTTATTTTTTCAGTGGTCACAGTGACATATTTTCGTTGCTGAGATCAACACTGTTATTATCTATTTTAGGAGCAAAATATTACCAGGATTTATTGCAAAACTCTGAAGAGATTTTGAACCAGTGGCCTCCTGCAGGCTTACCGACTGCAGTGACCTCAAAACTGGTCCAATTCCCCAGGCAATCTCTTTTTCTCAGAGTTTAAGTCCTTGGACAAAACTGAACTGTGAATAGGAACAAATCAAATGGGGGGAAAAAATCCTCAAAGTTAGTGCTTTTTTTTTTTGTCCTGAATTTTCCCCAGTCTGATGCTGTTTTGTTCTATATTCTTGTCCTCCTTGGGGAAGAACTTTCAGCATTCAGAGACCAGTACAAAGATAACAATGGATTTGGAAAGTCTTTCATGTGAACATGAAAGATGCAAGTATATTTAGCACACACACAAAAAAAACCCTATAAATTAAAGGTGAACTTGACAACTTGATCACTATCTTCAAATCCGGTGAATAAGTTAATGTAAAAGATGATAAGAATGCCTTTAGGCAATATAACTGTGAAAAGGTCAAGAAAAGGAAGATTTATAAAAGGAATGTAGAAAGGTGGCTTTCAAGTTGATGCTAATCTGATTATTATGTATTAAGTGCTTAGTGTCGTGATATGAGGCAATCCATATCAAACTCAATTCCCAGTTCTGCTGCAGATAGCTTCATTAAGCTATCACCCAGTTTGGTACAGTTATTTTCTCCTGCCCCTTTTGCTTATCTCTTTTGCTTATCAGCATTTGCAGAATGGTATGATTTCATTACAATGCTTGCGTAAAATCTGAAATAAAGAGCCGTGCGTTATAAGAGAATTTTAAATGAATGTCCAACTTACAAAGACCTGAGTTAGTAAAGTAGTATTATCCCAAGGTCACTATTTTGCCTGTAATAACTGGTCGAATTAAACGTTAGAATATGTGAAAAGACGGTCCTTTATTTGCACACATCTGCACTCTATGCTCAATCCAGCACTTGATTTTGGAAGTGATGCCCCAGGAGAACCCTACTCAAACAAGTCTTCCTTTTTTGTCTCGCTGGAGATTGATTTGAGATGTGCAAACTGTGCAGATGGCAGCACAAAACGAGGGCAAAATGTCACTCCAACATCTCACATTGGTCATTGTTTGCATTCATGGACAGAACAAGTGAGCAAATAATGATAACGAGAGGGGAAGCAGCAGTGCCAGGAGTTTGTGAGGTTTGGCACTGTGCCTCTTGCAGTCATATGGTCTATGTGAACTGGGCTGATGACCACAATGTCAAAGTATGGCTTATGTGTGCCAAACAGCAATTACAGAACTCAAACACAAGAGATTTTAAATGAGCACCATTAACACTTAGGTCTTCAGTCATTAAAAGGTACACATATGTGAACTAGAATCAGTAAACAAGAGCAGATACAGAGTGTTTTTAATCTTTGCTTTGCATCTTAGCATGGTTCTGAAGATTTAAATTTATTTTATAGTCAGTAAAAGGCTCTCACGTCTGGTTGCAGAGCAGCAACTACGAGACCAATCTTCAGGCCAGTATCATTAACATTTTTATTTTTGATCCAGGTGATGAGGCTGATATCAGATTTGTGGATGATACAAAATTTGGAAGTGTGTCCAACACACAGTTTCAACCTAATCTGGACAGGTTGGAAGGCAAGGTTGAAGACAGAAGATTTCTTTTAATACATATCCTAGTATGAAACATAAATTTTAGCATTTATAGAGAAAATAATATAAAAGAGAAACATACAATTGAGCATGATCTGGACAAGGGTCAAACTTGGCAAGTTTAAGACTTGTGGACTAGCAGAATTCCTGAAGCTAACATGACTGGAGGAGGAATTCTGGGAGTTGAGGTCCACAAGCCTTAAAGCTGTCAAGTTTGAAGACGTCTAGACACAACACAAGTAGGGATTGGGGTGTGCTCATTGACAACCAGGTGAACATGAGTAGCAATATGAAGTAATTACTGAAAGGGTTAATTCAGTTCTGGGCTGCATCAGAAGAAGCGTAGTGTCAAAAGACTCTTATTTCTCACTACTCAGCACTATTCCACCTGATGCTGAGTACCAGATTTCCAGATTTCAGATTATAGAAGATTCAGAGGAGGGCTATGAAGTTGGTACAGGAAATTGAAGCCATGGGCTATGAAGACAAGCTGAAAAAACGTGGAATATTGACAGGAGATATGATGTGCCTGGTCAGTTGCATAAAAGAAAACTACAAGAAAGATGGCCAAGAAATATTTTCCATGTCCTCAAAATAAGACCAGAAATAATTGACATAATTCGCAGCCTCTAGATTGGGTTTGGCATAAGAAAGAAACATCCTGATGGCATGATCTGTACAATGGAAGTTGTGGATTTTCTATCATTGGAGATTTTTAAGAGACTGGGCATATACTCTTACGTTTTTCTCTGATTTCACTGCATAGTGCTAAATGTGTATTTAAGTGTGCTAAATGATCCTTGCATAGTTCCAAGATGACTCAAGAAAATGTTATGCTCTGATTCCTGTTCAGTAAATATTTTATCCCAAAGGTACCTTTTCAAGAGCCAACTGGGCGTTCTGGTTTTCTTTGAAGATGTTTAGCTTCCCATCCTTCCCAACTCTTGAAAAGTTCTTCAGAGCTGAAGAAGCTTCTTGGATGGGAAGTGAAACATCTTCAGAACCAGAAAGTCCAGTTGCCTCTTGAAAAAGTTCTTCAGAGATGAAGAAGCTTCTTGGATGGGAAGCGAAACATCTTCAGAACCAGAAAGTCCAGGTGCCTCTTGAAAAAGTTCTTCAGAGCTGAAGAGTTTTGGATGGGAAACAAAACATCTTCAGAACCAAGAAAGTCCAGTTGCTTGTAAAAGTTCTTCAGAGCTGAAGATGCTTCTTGGATGGGAAGCAAAACAGTCTCCTGGGGTTATGTGATCCCCTTTTGTAAACATTCTGAGACAATGGGGAAATCAGATTCACTTAACAACCATGTTACTATTTAACAACTGCAGTGATTCACTTAATGAATGTGGCAAGGAAAGTTGTAAAATGGGACAAAACCAGGGGTGGGATGCTACCGGTTCTGCCCGGCTCCATAGAACCGGTAGCTTTGAAGAGCAGCAGATACTGAACTGGTTCTGTGTCTGCTGCTGTTTGGCCCACCCGCCCGCCCGGGCTCTTACCTGTCCTTTATTTCCTGCCTTTTCAACCTCAGCTGCTTTGCGCGGCACAGCAGTGGTCGAAAAAGCAGGGAAATAGAGGCTTTTCAAATGCTGTGCACCTGCGCGCTGTGCTTTTCAGCTCTCTGGGCAGCAGCTGGGTTTTTTGCGCTCAGTAAAACGTATGTGATCGAACCGGTAGTAACACCAGTTGAATCCCACCCCTGGGCAAAACTCACTTCTCACTTAACACCATAAATTTTGGCTTTCATATTTTTATTAGTTTACCGAAATATAAAATACAAAGAGAAATTTCAAAAAAGTAAGAGAAAACTAGGGGGGTGGGGGGAATGGTATAAAGAGGAAAAACAAACCTTATTTTACAATTTGATCAATAGCATTTTACAAACTTTGGGAATTATTCAACGTTAGATACAAGGACAGAAAACATGCATTTACACACTCATTCTATACCTACAAACTATCTTAAAGCTTTCTTTCAATACATATATTGAAATACATATACATAAGAGCCGCACTGGCACAGTGATTAGTAGCAGTACTGCTACTTCTGCTGACTGCCAGCTGTCTGCAATTGAGCAGTTCGAATCCCACCAGGCTCAAGGTTGACTCATCCTTCCATCCTATTGAGGTAGGTAAAATGAGGACCCAGATGATTGGGGGCAATATGCTGACTCTGGAAACCGCTTAGAGAGGGCTGTAAAAGCACTGTGAAGCAGCATACAAGTCTAAATGATATTGCTATCAGACTTATAAAAATCCATCCTAACTAATTAAGTCATTAAATTAAAGTCACTCCCTCCAGCTTATTTTCATAGAATGAGGACTTTTTCTTCCCAGGAGTGTCTATCAAACCTCTTCAAGAAATTCTCAGCCTCATCATGTCCATGAAAAAGAGTCTCAAAGTTGTTCTGTTAAATGTTGTAGATTAATCTGGAACATTTCCTCATAGATTAGTAAATTGAGGACTGCCTGTAGTACAGGGGACCACATCTGATTTTGAGAAGAGAGGTCTCACAAGTCTTTGTTAGATGTAATCATAAGAAATCATGATTTGTTCAGGGGACCACATAGGAGTTTGAGAAGAGAGGTCTCACAAGTCTTTTGTTAGATGTTGTAATAAAAAAAAAATCATGATTTATGATTTGCCGCTGCACTGGATGTTTTTAAACTTTCTGATGAACATTAGATATGCAGGAGTCCTCTGTGTGGAGTAAACCTTTAACAAGGGCAAACAAACATTTTCTCAAGCATCTTGCAGCAATTGATGGCCAGCAAGATAGCCCATGCTGGCTCACTGAATCTGTTAGCAGTAAGCCAGCATGCTTTCAGCAGCTGTTAGCTCAGCAGGAAGAGAACACTTATTCCAAAAACCACCAATTACCAGAAAGAAAAACCACTTTCCTTCCTCAACTCATTTGTATAACAAAATTCATGATAGGCTACTTATAACTATACTTTTGTGGCTATCAGTAGTATGCTGTAGACATTTCTACCATAACTATTTATCCAATTTTACCTTATACAATCTGCATAGCTGATGTCATAATATCTTGTTGCTCTAATATTTCAGAAAGCTGCTAAAGTCATGTTAGATTTCCAAACCATGCTGCTAATAGTGAAAATTCTAATTTAGGGATCAGTCAGTGTGTTCTAACTTTCCAAAGCTGTGCAAACAGGCTCTCCATGTTCATTATCAATAAATTAATTGCTTGTACTTGAATTTTTAAGCCGTGCCATCATGACAGTTCAACAGGGAGCCTAATTTAAAGCAAAAATATGCATAAAATATTCATTATACTTAAAGTTGTTCTCAGTCCCAATTCAACAATGAACATAGCATTTTGGAAAGTCTGAAGTCTGACGAAAATACCACTTCTCAAGATTTCCACAATATTAATTCATCAAGGACTCCTAAAGACTCCAGTTTACTTTCCATGTTTAACATTTATTGGTACAGAGCTAGACTCTTTATGTTTAGAGGGATTCCATGGAGATAAAGTTGCATGCTAATGTTAAAAGACCCAATAACGTATGGATGGATCTATTTCAATAAAGAACCATTCTGAGTTAATGAAAGAAGGATGTAGAAGCGGGAGTTTCCATGCCCTCTTTACCATTTTCTGAATCTCCAGGTGACTTCTTTTGCTGAATTCTTACTGCTTTTGAAAAGAAAGTTGGGAAGGACTTTGGTGGCTCAGGCTGTTAATTGCCTGCTCTTAAGATCCAGCTGCCTACAACTGCTGTAGGCTCGAATCCCACCAGGCTCAAGGTTGACTCAGCCTTCCATCCTCTCGGGGTAGGTAAATTGAGGACCCAAGATTGTTGGGGCAATTAGCTGACCTTGTAAAAATGCCACTTAGTAATAAGCAGGCATATACAATGGAATGAAGGCTATTGCTGAACACACTGGGTTGCATCCCAAAATTGTAAGCCGCCCTGAGTCTCCAGAGAAGGCGGCATATAAATGTAATTAAAATAAAATAAAATAAATAAATAAAATGTCAAAGCTGCTTAGTGAGTGGACAATTTGGAATGAACAGATGAAAGGACCAACAATGGCTGAATACTTGTTCCTGCATTATATTCCAAGTTTTATTTTTTTTCACTGGGTGGGGAGGGAAGAAACATCAGAGCATTCCAATCAAGAAAATGTGCAAGTTCTCCAATCACAATCCATAAAATAGGATTGGGTGATTGGGGCATCTCAAAAGTTCTACATTTTGCAGGTAACAAAATCGAATAAGATGCATTTTGTCAAATGTGATCCTGACAAAATCAACTTCTTCAAAAGGTGGAGGTGGGAACAAAAATGAACCTCCATCAGTAGGCACTATATTTTTCATTTCTGAGCAAGCAATGAACTGGAAGAAGAGGAACCAGACCCACTGCTTTTTTTCACAGCAATTGTTAAGCATTATTGGGCTGGATGGATTCACAGATGTGCTTGAAGTCCTTTCTTTCAGAGCTCTTTTTCTGACTGGCACAGAAAGCAGTGCCTCTTTATAAAAATCTGCCCCATTCTTTTCAGAGCCTCATCTGACAAGATAAAGTCAAAACTCATTTAGTACCTGACATTGATGTAACTTTGCCATGAGCAACTAAAGCAATTATGAGACTTGGTTTGGGCACAGCTGAACTACCTTGATAAGGAGGCAGTGAAAAATGACACATCACAGCAGCTGAATGGCTTCATCAGTGCATTGGTAAATCGGAATGCACTTCCCAGAGTCTCTGATGGTTGTGGAAACATCTAACAAAGGCAGGTGGCTTTCCCTTCCACCAAAGGCTAGTTCTAGAATTGCAGTTCCAACACACTTTGGGAAGCTGTTGCTTGCTTCTAAGTACCAGATCCTGGGGACCAACAATATGGGAAAGCATTTGGGACATTCAACAAGGTATCTCATTGACCACAAGGTATCACATTGACCACAGTTGATTTAAAAAGTTTGTGTTTCTCTAATGGCCCTGATCAACTTTCAGCTGTTTTCGAGAATGAATCTTACCTTCTGCTTATGCGTCTTGGTCTAGATTTGCTCTCAATGATGCAACAGCGACAACAAATTTAAATTCAAAGAAGCATGCCTAGCAACCAAGCCAGAGTGCTCCAAATCCAGCACCATGGGTGGGCAGGTTTGACTCTTCTGTTTATAGCCACTGCCATAACAAGCAGAATTGGATCTGCATAGGACTTTGATATGGGATCACTAGGGAATTCCACAATTGTAGGCTAGAAGATTGAGAGATAAGAATATTGGGAAAAAGCAATGGGATAAAAAACACTTCCATCTTAACACTATGAAGTCACCAAAAGTCATATTTCTGAAAGTCTTTCTGAAGACTTTGCTCTCTCTCTTTCTCTCTCTCTCTTGCTCTATCCCCCTCTCTCCCTCCCTCCTCCTCTCTCTCCCTCCCTCCCTCCCTCCATCTATCTATATTAGAAGTCTTTCTGAAGACTTTGATGTATATATATGTGTTGTGGCCCCGCCTCGTGAGCCTGTGCTGACAGAGGAAGAGGACCTGGATGATGAAGAAGAGGAGGAACAGGCAATGCCTTCCTCACCAGGGCCTTCCTCCCCAGGACCTTCCTCCCTGGCAAGGCCTCCCTCCCCAGGACCTTCCTCTCTGGCAAGGCCTCCCTCCCCAGGACCTTCCTCCCTGGCAGGGCCCCCTCCCAGGACCTTCCTCCCTGGCAATGCCTCAGGTTTCTTCGGAAAGCCAAGAGGAACAGCCTGAGAGGCAGCGTATCAGTATGGACACAGGGAGGGAGGAGGAGGATTCCTGGCTTGATCCCAGGCAGCGTCGGAGGGAGAAACGTCAGCAGCAATGTAGGGGCATGGGAGGGCCAGAGATTGAGCTGGACCACACCCCACCAGGTATAAAAGTGGGTGTGCCTACCTTACAAACTCTGTACGTGACAAACTGTGGAATTAAGCCGAGGATTCCGTCTGTGTGCCTGATTTAGTTTCTGGACTTTGAGAATAAATCAGTCCTTCTGTGAGTACTTCATTTCTTGTTAGTTCTGAATTTGGCAGTGAGAGCCTGGGTGACTGCCAACACTCTTATCGGGAGAGATAACTTGGATTTTGGAGACAGGCCAGCGTGACTCTCTGTGCTAGTGTTGCTGCCAAGTTCCTTACCTTCTGGGGAAGGGAAGGGGAGACAGAACATGTATGTATGTATGTATGTATGTATGTATGTATGTATGTATGTATGTATTATATAAATTACACACACACATACAAGTCTGTGATTCCCCTGAGATTTCTCCTTCTTCCAGAGAAATTCAAAGCCATCTCCTGGCTGGCGATTCTACCACTATCTGCTTGCAAATCCACTTGCACAATCATCTAACCACCTATACCAGGGGTCCCCAACCCCCAGCCTGCAGCCCATTACTGGGCCATGGTCTATTTGGAATTGGGCTGTGCAAGTGGCTGGCCGGAGAGCATGAGCATGGGTGCGCAACTTCGCAGAAGTGGCAGGCAGGCAGGCAGGCAGTTGCGCACACCAGCCCACTGTTTGTGCAAGTCGAGCTGCGTACGCATGCGTGCCAGCCCACTACTCACTTAAGGTCTACATACGTGCATGTGCCAACCTGACACTCACACAGCCCAGTTTCCCTTTCCCCACTCAGCTGGGCCACCAAGCCACAAAGGGGGGCACCAACTTATAACATTTCAACTAGAAGACCCACATGTTGTCTGTTACTAATGCATATTGAACATGTCTACTTCTGGCAGAAATATGTGTATTTTTAGAATTTCAAAGATAAATTACCAATATATGAGTTGGTAATGAGGAGAAACTTATGAAAGGATTCTTATAAGAAAGACAAGAACAATGATATGATGGTCTTTTAAACTGCAATAAATCTGCCTGTCTACCTATTTAACAATCAAAAATGCAAATTACTCAGTAAACGAGAAATATCCACTCTCAAAGAGCAGTGAAATGCAAGGCCTATAACCATTATGTTCTATGACACCTTTTTCTCAGCTTCCAAGACTCTTTAGTTAAATGGTAATTAGTCATGCTGGCTAGGGATTCTTGAAAGTGTCAAAAAGAACATCCAAACTACAGGAATCTGTTCTGTCCTAACAAAGATACAGACAATCCTCAGTTTAAGACCATAGTGGATCCCAAAATTTTCATTGCTAAACAAGACAGTTGTTAAGTCAGCTTTGTCCATTTTAGGATCTTTCTTGAAACAGTTGTTAAGTGAATCACTATAGTTGTTAAGTTAGAAACATGGTTGTTATGTGAATCTTTAAAAATATTAAAAGTTTTAAAGAGAACATAAAAACTAACAAAGCTAATACAAAACAGTGAACAAAGAAAAACAAAGAACAAAGAACAAATGTGTTAAGAAAGGATTAAAAGAAATAGAAAACTCTTCCAATTTCCTCTGCAACAAGTGTAACTATGATTACAAAATTAATGCTTATTCTATGATTACAATAAAGCTCAATTTTTCCTATTATCTATTTTCCGCTACTTATCTAAATCACAAGTTATAACTGCATTTCCCCATTTTATGCAAAAAAATGGATAGAGTGATATATCTATCTATATCTATATCTATATCTATATCTATATCTATATCTATATCTATATCTATCTATCTATCTATCTATCTATCTATCTATCTATCTATCTACACATCTCCGTCTCCGCCTCTATCTGTCTGTCTCTCTATCTCCCTGTCTTTCTCTCTCTGTCTCCCTTTCTATCTGTCTGTCTGTCTGTCTATCTCTATCTCTACTCTATCTCCATCCATCATCTGTCTGTCTGTCTGTCTGTCTGTCTTGTCTGTCTATCTTCTCAATACTGCTGGATTGCTTATGCTTTAAAATGATCAAGGAAAAATTATTTGGACCTTATGCAAACTCAGCTATTCAATAATACCGCTGCACTTTACTTTCAGGTTGGCACAGAAACCCAATAAAAGAGATGCTGCTTTTCTGAAAAGCAAACCACTGCCTAAGTTCTGAAGCTTTTTTTCCCCAAGTCATTTTCAAAGCAAGAAGATAGCCTGCAACATAACCCTTTCTCTCCTACTGTTTTAATGCAGTAGATACCCATACAAGGGAGCTTGGTGAAAGATGATGGAAATACAAAGCCACCCAAGAGATCTCCCTCATAAATTGTGTAAACAGATATTTCTTTCTTTCTTTTTAAAGCAGAGCTGGCAATATTGGTGGAGGGGTGATATATGCTAGACTTAACATGTAAGGAGAATTGTAGTGGGTGACACGATAAGAAAATGAGGGGTTGTGAAACTCACACTGATAGCTCCGACTTTCCATCTTTTACTTATTTTGAACAGCTTGTAATTTCCCCCTATTTTTTTTATATTAAGGGTAATCAACCTATTTAGGGCATGCAAGATTATGACTAAAGATTTTGGAAAAAATTGTTCCAGAAATATGTTATGGACCGATCAGTGAGCCTCTGGGAATGGCAGAATTTGATACTGAAGGCACTTATTCCAACAATGTAGACAAACCTGTGTGTCCCTTAAGGGGAAATAACACAGAAAGTGAAAAGATTATTTTCTCCCTTGAAATGGAGATTAAAATCTGCAGGGACTTTTTTTTTTAGCATTGCATCTTTATTTTGTAATAGCCCATCAACAGTTTCCTGATTTCTAAAGAGCTATTGAACAGCCAGAAGGAAAAGAAGGAAAACCCCATGTTCCACTACCTGTCTCTAAACATTGTAATTTTTGGGAACTCCCTCTCACCACATCACTTCCTTTTTTGTTTCAGAGCTCATGTCATATCCCCAAAATCTTAATTGTCTTTACATTTTCTGTCCCAATCTTGCCACTCCATCACAGATTAAATATTATGTCCAAAATATTTAGCTGTTAGACTCCCAAGTCTTTTTTAGGATATACTTAGGATATACAGAGTGACTTTTCAGAGTGAGATGGGAAGCATATACATTCAACAAATAAATAAAAGTGAATACTGTTATGCAGACAGGTTTTGAAATTTGATTTGAAGAGTTCACCACATCACTTATGAGAGGCACGTAATATTTATTATAAAAACCTTTTTTAAAGGCAAAGCTGGATGTTATTGAAAACTCAAATATCTGGCAAAAGATTGCAAATATTTCTACAAAACATGCATTTATATCAACACGAGTTTAACCTTAAGGAAAAGGTAAATTAAGGCAGGCTAGAATTTGCTTCAAAATATAATAAGAGGTGTCCTTTGTTGCGGAAATCAGTTATGAATGAATGAATGAATGTATACAGATTTTACTCTGCTAAAGGTAAAGGTTCCCCTCGCACATATGTGCTAGTCATTTCTGGCTCTAGAGGGTGGTGCTCATCTCCGTTACAAAGCCAAAGAGCCAGTGCTGTCCGAAGACGTCTCTGTGGTCATGTGGCCAGCATGACTAAACACCGAAGGCACATGGAATGTTGTTACTTTCCCACCAAAGTGGTCCCTATTTTTGGACTTGCATTTTTACATGCTTTCGAACTGCTGGGTTGGCAGAAGCTGGGACAAGTAACGGGAGCTCACTATGTTATGTGGTGCTAGGGATTCGAACCACCAAACTGCCAACCTTTCTGATTGACAAGCTCAGCATCTTAGCCACTGAGCCATTGCATCCAACTGCCAACTATAGGGGGCAGTGCTCATCTCCATTTCAAGGCCATTGAACCAGGACTGCCCAAAGACATTTCTGTGGTCATGTGGCCAGTAGGACACCACAGAATGCTGTTACCTTCCCATCAAAGTGTTGCCTACTTATCTACTCACATTTGCATGCTTTCAAACTGCTGGGTTGGCAGGAACTGGGGTGAAGACAGGAGCTCACTGCGTCACGTGGTGCTTGGGTTTTGAACCTGGGCTGCCTGCTTTCCAGCCGACAAGCTCAGCACCTTAACTGCTGAGCCATTGTGCCTCCAATACACACACACACACACACACACATTTTCAGCAAGCATACTGTTGGAAATAAATGGCATATTCAGAAGTGATTCCAAGAGAGGTTATTATTTTGGGCGGGGATGACTGCATTGGGGCTGTAAATTATCCCTTCCTGCTAGATGGTTTCAGACACTTGGCCAAATTGTGAGTGCTTGGGAAATGATTCAGTGGAAAGGTTCTTATTAAGGCTGATTTCTTTAAACTGTTCCTTCTATTTGCTCTTGTGGGTTTTATGGATGATTAATTCTTTTGGGAGGGGTTCTGGATTTAAGAAATCAAGGTTAAGAAAACCTAATTATCCGTATATAAAATCAAGGCAAAGCTATACATCTATTGGCCAAAATTAAAAAATAATAATATTTGGAATGTTTGTTATGCCAGCTTCAGAAGTATAGAATAAGTTATGTGCCAGTCAAAAACACATCATTTCCCTTTAACAGGTACAGCAAAGTTCATGAGCTTAATGCCTTCCTACATTTCTAAATAAGTCCTGGCAATCAGAAGAGAAAAGTTGATTACATTAATATGTTGCTGTTATTTAGATCAAGATGCATTTAATTTGAACAAAAACGTAATTCAAGGCTCAGCTAGAGTTCACTCGGGATATAGTAATCAGATGGACATTTTAATCTGCCTTTTACTTTTATGAACATCTGTTTTACATGTATTCCATCTAAGTAAAACAACTGTCATAACAACTGATTTTCAGTAAGACATACTTTTATATATAAAGAGATTAACCATCTATCACTGTGCATTTTAACAGAAACAGATAACATAAGAATGTACATTCTATCTGCTATTATTGGTATAATTTATAGCATCTGTGATACCAGCTGTATCAGGATTACAAGTCTGTATACCTCTGTGTCTTCACCATACATGTGTGCATATTGTGTGTGGAGAAGGGAGAATTTTATATTTTATTTCTGGTGAAAAGATTTTCAAAATATTAAAATCCATATCTTAATATTGCTTCCCACGGTGAGCCATGATGGCACAGTGGTTAGAGTGCAGTACTGCAGGCTACTTTTGCTGCCTGCAGGCTGCCTGCAATTTGGCTTTTCAAATTTCACTGGCTCAAGGTTGACTCAGCCTTCCATCCTTCCAAGGTAGGTAAAATGAGGACCCAAATTGTTGGGGGCAATATGCTGACTCTGTAAAACTGCTTAGAGAGAGCTATAAAGCACTGTGAAGCGGTATATAAGTCTAAGTGCTATTGCTATTGCAAGATTCTACTTCCAACCTTGCTGGGTGACTTTGGGCAATCACGTCTTTCAGTCTGGCAGAACCACTACGTCAGATCTGGGCATCTTTGGCTATCCCTGACCAGCCAGCAGCATTGGATGCAATAGCCAGGGGTGGGGTGTTGGTGGCAGGGGTGGGCATTGGCATCAGTGGTGCCAATACCTGCCCCTGCTACCAACATCACACTCCCTGGCTGATGAATCCAATCCCATGGGCCAGTCAGGAGTCTTGGTGGTGTCACTGTGGGAGGAATATTGGCAAGAAACAGGGCAGTGTAATCAGCAAGGGACAGGGTGGGCGTGGGGGCAGCATATGGTCCCCACACACCCACACCCTCATATGACCCCTGGGAAAATAATTGACCTGCACTAACAAGAGCAGATCAGAAAATCAACTCCACAGGAAAGCTACAATTACTTTTATTGAGATTGGCTATAGTTACCAAATCTTGGAAAACTGAATTTGCTGTAACTCCTCCTTATAGTCCAGTGAATTAATCATGCATTTGCTTAAGTTGCTTCTGAAAGTTATTTCTTTTTCAGGATTTTTTTAAAAAACCTTTGCCCCTTTGGCCTAGGCAACACTTCATGCATACTTTCATCAAGGTTATTTTTGTTATTGTCTAAACAGCTCGCCTCACTTGGTTGGTTATGCTGGGCGGAAAAAGAATGAATTTATAATGAACAATTGAGGGAACTGTTTGTGTCTAGTTTAATGAGAGGAAGAACTGGGGTAACATGATAGCTTTCTTCTAATATTTGAGGGGCTGTCACAATGAAGAGGGGTGGTGGCCAACCTATTCTGCAAAGCACCAGCAGTCAAGGCAAGAAACAATGGGTGGAAACTAATCAAGGAGAGAAGCAACTAAGATTTTTTTTCCTGACAGTGAGAACAATTAATCAATTGAACGGCTTGCTTCAGAAGTTGTAAGTGCTCCAACAGTGGAAGTTTTTAAGAAGAGATTGGACAGCCATTTATCTGGAATGGAATAGGCCAGGCCAGTCTCCAAACTTGGCAATTTTAAGACCCAGAATTCAGGGAGTTGAAGTCCACAAGTCTTAAAGTTGCCAAGTTTGGGGACCCTTGGTATAGGGTCTCCTGCTTGGGCAGAGGATTGGATTAGAAAATTTCCAGGGTGCCTTCCAACACTATTATTCTGTATTCTATTCTGCAATAATTGCCATATTAAATTCAATCATATTTCATTTATTTCTTACTTCCTCAAAATGACTTCTACTGATTTTTTCCCATTTATCTGCGCTTATGGTGGATTCAGACTTGTTCACAGTACTTATAACATATCCCAATGATTATTCAATACACTGAAAAAGTAACAAATACAGAGCCTTGGCTGGTGCAGGCTGTTAAATGCCTAGCACTTAAATTGCAGCTGCTCTGCACATTGTAAGCCACCCTGAGTCTCTGGAGAAGGCGGCATATAAATATGAATAAACAAATAAAGTATTCTGGATTTCAACACTGGCAATTTAGGCAATTTATAGCAAATATATATGTGGTTTATCCATACCACAAAGATCATTCATAATGAGAATGATTTGTAAAATGGAACATTTGTACAAATAGAAGAAATTATTGTACTCTTCCCATACTAACCATAAAATTATAACTTTGTTGAAATGAACTGTAATTTTAAAAATTCAGGATATGAAACCCACTCCAACCAGTTAGCCCAACCAGTTTTTAAAGTTATTCACTCTAATTATGGTTTGCTATGGTTTACTAGCTTCTTGTTTCTTCTTTCCTTTCTTTTTAAATGCCAAGTACACTATCCTTAAAACAGAAGGATAAATTAGATGCTTAATAACTGTAACCGTGATAACAGGAGGATATATGCTTCTCTTTAACAGCGTGTGCTTGAGTTCAGGGAGACTTTCTTATTAAAGCTTATTAAAGATTCCTACGATATAATCTCTAGTTGATAGGAAGAGGATGTCTGCAGTCTTCTTCTCCCAGAATATAAAGAAAATTGTGATATCTGACAAGCAGCTCTTTTTTAATCTATTAGCCAACTGATGTTCTGTTGCCAATTTACAAACGTTTTAAAAATAGCAACAAAAAATGCAAGGAAAGAAAAGCTGATATAAAAGCAGTGAAAATGTAACTGTTGAGTATTAACTGCTTCCTAGAAGATGAAAGTTTATGGTTTGGCATTTCAGTATCAACAAAGCAGATGGAGGACAGATCTCCTTGAGAAATGCAGATGCTGTTTAGAGGACATTCTAAAGTCCATACACTGAAGTGTAGTCAGATCCCAAGACAATTCCTGAATCCAACATGAATACATCTCCCAAGGTATACTTAATTATAAGGAAGCACTTATATCTCAAGAAGGAAACTCTTCTGACCAAGGCCATGAAGACCTGGTTATTTTCCTAGGCATTTGAGATCAGGTGGGAATAAAGGCTCTGTCATGACTGATGGTGGGTAGAGATATTGTTTATTCTTGAGTACTTGGGGAAGTAACTACAGTATATATTTTATGATTTAATTTTGCAAGCTGCCCAGAGTCACTTCTTTGAGATAGGTACAGGAATAGAAATGATAGGTTCAAGGCAGGAGGAAGACAATAGTGTTGTCCATTTTCAATACCACCCTCACTTATTCTGCTTTATTCCATTTCATTAAGTTCACTAAAAATCAATCAATTCACTTCAACTGAAAGCAAGGGGGAGGGCAAAATAAAAGGTTGGGTTCCCTTTGAGGCTTGATAAAGATCTCTGATTGAAGCAGAAGAAACTTTTCTTGCTGACCATTGGCCATAGCCCCTGAAGGTACCTCACTGTGATGTGAAAAGTAATTCAACTGTGGAAGTATCTAAAGAAGACTGATCAGAGGATATGCTTATCATGGCCATGGATCCAATGTCTGGGACATCTACAACCACTGGTAATTAATCTCTGTCAGGTTTGGAACTAATGAAAATATATGTTGTGGCCACCGGCCCTTCCAGCAGCCAAATCAAAGGAGGAGGAGGAGGCGTGGGAGTCAGGGTCAGCATCAACCTGAGAGCTTTGAGAGGAATGGAGCTGTCAGAGATAGAGCCGAAGCCTGGGCTGGCTGTTAGCCCTCAGGTGGAGAGTCAAAGCCCCCAGGTCTGGAGGTGGCTGATGTGGAGGAGGAGGAACAGCTGGGCTCAGTGCCTGATGCATGGATGCTCAGAAGCCAGAGGAGAGGAGAGCAGTGGAAATCTGTGGGCTGATCCTTGGGACAGACGAGCCACCGCTGCTAGCAAGCCCCACCCTAGCTCTGGGGATAAAAGTAGGGGATGGAGATGAATAGATGTGCAGACAACTATTCATCTCTGTTAGGATATATGCAGAGTAACCCTTGTGTAACAAGGATATGCACATGGAAAGGGATATGAGAACAGTTATGAATAAATAAACAGCCACACAGAGACACACCAAATTGTGTTAATGTTTACTCGAAGAAATAGCACGGTCCACTAAACAGTCCAGGTCATACATGTTTTAACAGTCCAGCAGTATCCAGTTATAAAGTCTTCTTACCCTTTTCATGTCTTTTACAGCAGACAAATATCAAACCATAATACAACAGATAATCTTCAATATCAACAGAATATCAAAGTAAACAGAGTTAGTATCAGTCCATATTCAGTCAGAAAGAAAATCAATATCAGCATCAAGAGAGATCTTCAGTGAGAAAGAGCTTCAGAGGGAGAGAGAGTTAAACCATGATCTATAGCTCCCTCTTATGGCAACTTGCAGCATACACAACCAACCAGAACACAGCATAATACATTACAGTATTTTTCCTTAAAGCTACAGACATATATATTTGTGCTTTATATATTGTCAACCCAACTACGTTATGTACATATACTTAACAATCTCCCTGCTGGACAGACTTGTTAGCCTGTGCGAGAAACTTTTTGCTGGGGTTGATGGTGCTCCTAATAAAGTAATCATTAATTTAACTTCAGAGGGTTTGTTGTGTTTGGGGAGGTGGGTCAGAACAATATACTACTCCTATCCTTGACACAGTATGGGAATTATTTTTAAAAAGCAATGGAAGAAGGGGAAGAAAGTGACATAAAATGACCTTTGCCTTCACTTCCACATCCTATCATAAAAGGACTAAAAGGAGCACATGCATATCTTGTTTCTGACTTTATCTTCTGTACTAATAGCAGCTTTAGAAAATATTTAGAATCTTGGAAATGCAGGGTCTTAAAAAGGCCCGCTGTTTCCATGTTCAGGTGGATGGTGAACAGGATGAAACAGGAGAGAAAAAATAGAAGCATTTTTTTCTTTGTCTCCTTGCAAGAACACCCTCAACCCAATGTAATAGCAATTGAAAGTGATTCCCCCCCCCCAAAGAATTGTTGGAAAAATTAAAGCAGCATGATAAGTCACTTGACTTTTCTTGACGAAAAGGAGGATGAATAAAATCTACCTAATGTAATCTACTTATCAATCTTTTCTTACAAAATATGCCTCTCAAGCAATGATTCCGTTATCATTTGAAGTAAAAAGTAATGGTCTTTTAATTTTTAGTGTATTTAATTAATTACAAAAAACACATTCACAAGAAAGATAGCGATATCTTGTTCTGTGGTATATTTTACTTTTTTTTGAAAGAGGCTTTGGAAATACAAGTAAAATAAGCACCTTTATAAACAGGTGACAACTGACATTTTAGATTGGCATAATTTCATAGGTTAGGCATTAGATGATGAAATCCAAAACATGCCGTAAAATTCCTGGCCAAATAAAAAGCCAGGTCTACCTAATCATGGCATTATGCTGGCAACCTTACATTATGCTAATATGTGGACCATAAAAATATGGATAATTTGCTGGTAGCGTTTTGTAAAAGGAAAAAGATATGAAGAATGAAGGTATATAATCCTAGGGGAAAAAATCATGCATAGGGCATATTCTTCTCTAGCTTTTCAAATGATGAGCAAGCTAATCAAGCTAATTTTAATGGCTAGAGTCTCATTTTCATGTCAATAAATTTACTCTATAGAGATACTGATTTATAAGGTACATGATTTGTATTCTCAACTGAGGGCTAAACTCCAATGAGTATATTGTTCGCTCTTGGGAAAATAACTGTCTAAATTTTATTACTAATAAAATATGTGACGAGCTGAGGATTTGCAAAATAAGGAGGGACAAAAATCCGAGCCTTCCACTCTGTTTTCTCTAAGCACATACAAATACAATGATGGACTGGACAGTTCAGTAAATGGGATATTTGCAAACATCTGGTGAACTATAACACTTGCATTATTAACCCCCCAGTTACCAATACGGATCTTGACCGTATTTGGATGAAATACAAATACAAAAGGGGAGACTGAGAAATAGCAGGAGAAGAAAATCTGCAATTCATTCAAATGTGAATTCCATGTAAATATGTGTGGCACCCCAACTGATGCAACAGAAATGAGGACAAACTACATGTTATGTACAGTTATATATATCCTTTTCTTTAGGGTCTGCCTTGAACAGTACGGACACAAACTAAATTTGCACAAGCAAATCTAGTCATGTGGCATATAGAAACAGATGAGGAGTGTTTTTCCCCTTGCCATCACATTGTACCTTTCAGAGTCCCTGTTTGTGTTCCTCACACCTTGAACATTCTGCAGAAAAGGTGGGCAGCTCAGAAACTCTTAAAAAGAACAGATAGATTTGGATAAGTCTGCCTCTAAATGGGCCACAAATGCATAGAGACCAAAGGGTACAGTAGGTTGGACCTGGCTTTCAGCCACACTTTTGTCTTCATTTCCTTCCTAGTTAGCTTTCTTGTCTGCAGCTGAACATGCTTCTCACCACAATTCTCTGTAGAAAAGGCCTTCACGCAACAGGAAGTGGGGATCCTTTGCAACTTCATCTATCTCTGTGATGCTGGACTTCCTTGGTGGACTTGGGGAATTGCCAAGCAAAGGCAGGAAGAGTGAGTCTTTAGTTCATTCCCATAATGAACTGTGCCTGGGGGAAAGGAGATTCAGACTAATTGGTGAAGTGTCAGACAGGTGAATGACATAGAGCAGTGGTGGCTAACGTTTTTGGGCTCCTGTGCCAAAAATTGTGAATGCACCTGCACACCTGAACTCACGTGCCAGCACCCAGAATGCAATGCACACACCCCTCCCCATGCCCCCTGCGCATGCGCGCACAACCCCCACCCCCACCCCCTTACCTGCACTGCGCCTCACAGCTGATTTTTTTCTGGTTGGTTTGAGGCCTTTTTCGGCCTCCTAGAGACTTGAAAAAAGCCTCTGCAAGGCTTCTCAAGCCGAATTAAAGGCCTGTTTCATCACTTCTGAAATGGGCCTATAATTCGGCCTGAGAAGCCTTGAAGAGGCCTTTTCCAAGTCTCTGGGAGGCCAAAAAAGGCCTCAAACCAACCGGAAAAAAAATCAGCTGTGAGGCGTGGGCAGTGAGGTAAATTTGCCTGCGGCTTGCGTGCCAGCACAAATGGCTCTGCATACCACTTGTGGCACGTGTGCCATAGGTTTGCCATCATGGTTCTAGGGAATGGCTATCCTAACTCTCTCTGCTTTCTATCCAGCTCTTGGGCTGTGTTGCTTCTTATCTCGTCTCCATCCTTGGAATGTGCTCCCTGCCTCCTGGGAAACTGCTGCTTCACTGAAGTCCATCACTGAAGCACACACACACTCACATACATACATACATGAACTTGGCCCTTTAGGATGATATAATTCTCAGGGTAACCAACCTCTGCATAGCTGCTATGACAAGAAGGCAATAGATTATTTAACTATGTTGCTTTGATGGGATGCACCCCTGTTATGCCTCAAATACATTTTATTAACTTATGCTTACAGTACCTTAAATAAATGTGTATTACTCTGCGTTATAATGCAAGTCAATACACCTGTCCCCCATTCAGGGGTGAGATTCTACCAGTTCGGACCGGTTCGGGTGAACCCCTTGCTCCTAAGGTCACCTGGCAGCGAACCAGTTTGCTGCAACAATCCCACCACTGCTCCTTCCCATGCTTTATTTCCCTTTTTTAGAGCACAGCTGATTCATGCGACAGTTTGCCGTGCTTCAGCTCTTTTATTCACAGGGACTGCAGTAAAAGTTAAGTGTTGAAGCTTTTTTAAACGCAGAGCGTGCAGGCAGGCGAAGCGCACAATCACCAAACTGGTTGTTATATTGGTGGAATCCCACCCCTGCCCCCATTGATTGGAGGACCCAAAATATGCCTGAGCCTGAGCTGAATGGAGAAATGGGTTATCCGAAGACCTCTTTGCTTTGAATTTTTAACAGTTATGAATCTAAACATTTCAGTAAACATTCAATGCGATCTTCATTCACTGCTTGTTTTCCATTACTGGAGTGTATTTAAGCTTTTGCAGTGTTTTTCCTTGCTTTGAAAACAGTTTGGCATTCAAAGGAAGTTATTACACCAACCATCTGTACCACTCTGTTTCAAGAGGGACATTAATTTTTATTTTTCTTGGTTCTTAAAGGAATAAATTTCCTAAACCCCACCATGCTTGCTAGTCAGACATAACTCAACCAACAGCTGTGGCCAAATTGTGTGCCAGTCTGACACTTTTTGATAAAACAAGTATTTGTTATTCTAGGGATAGATGGCAAAGAGGTGTACTGAAGCAAGATAATGCTAAGCAACACTGGCAGTGATAGATCTTGACAACATACATTGACTTAAAACATCAACATGCCAAAAAAGGAACAAAGGGGTGAAGAGATGGCAGACAGAAGCTTTTCTGCACTTCAAACGCACTTGTTATTTTTTTTTTATCTCTCTGGTACAAGTTTTAAAATCAAGAAATGAGTGTTGGAATTCCAGGTGGTCTTCCTTGAAGCCAATTGCATGTTTCCTTTTACACATGCCACACACATATGTGAAAAGCTCCTTGGGAAAGCTAGAAATCAGGAGACAAGCAACTTCTTTCTGGAATCAAGTTAGGTTTTTTAACATGTAACCATGTTGGGCTCCAATTCCATTCTCCAGAGATTGTGTAACAGAAGAGACGAATCAACCAAGATCCTAATCTCTTAGGTTTTTTTTCTTCCTTTTATGAAATGATAAGCCAGGATGTGTGATAACCTCCTCTCTCTCTTGGACATCATTACCAGGATCCAAAATACCTCTGCCATTTTAATATTTCCTCACCCACCCATTAAACTGGGTGCTGTCAGAACACTATTCTGAAGTGACAGCCTGCTTCCATCCTGCATTTGAAATGCCCTTGGGGATAAATCAGAGGTGGTATTCAGCCAGTTCTGACAGGTTCTGGAGAACTGGTAGCAGAAACTTTGAGTAGTTCTGAGAACTGGTAAATACCTGGTTGGCCCTGTCCACATCTATTTGCTGCCTCCTGAGTCCCAGCTGGAGAATGGAGCTGGAAAGCAGGTTAGTGGGATGGGGAGGAAATGGGAATTTTACAGTATCTTTCCCCTGCTACGCACACCAAGCCACGCCATACCCACCAAGCCACACCATGCCTACTAAGCCACGCCCACAGAACTGGTAGTAAAAAAAATTGAATACCACTACTGGGATAAATGTAGCTCATCTAGGAGATGGGATTATAAGTAGACAGGATTTTTGAAGAAACTGCAGCTTCAGCAGAGGTACAAATGCTAGTTTTCCATTTATTCATATGAGTTTCTGTTTATAGAATATACTAATAGAGCCAATTTTTCAAAGACGTGGAAAATAAATCGGGCTACATCCAGTTTGCAAAATAGGCAAGTTTGTTGACCACAACCCTTTTGACTCAGGTATCAGAGAAGCAATAAATATTTATTCCACTTTTACTTTAGATGAACAGCTGGCAATTTTACTGGATTTGGGTCTGGGACCAAACTAAGACACACGCCTCCAACAAGATGCAGTTTAGTGGTGAGAAAAGTAAGGACCTATATTTAGGCAGAAAAAACAACAACTAATGTGCATGTGTAGAATACCTGGCTCAACTGTGAGAGGGATCTAGGAATCCTAGACTTAAGTATGAACCAGCAGCATATTGCAGGCTGATAAAAAAAACCCAATGCTATCCTAGGTTGCATCAAAAGAGGGAATGGTAGAAGCTCATCAAGGACAGTATCCAATCTGTAGCTACGGAGAAATTTCCTGACATTGTGATGACCCAGGGTGGAATACAAAACAAACACAGTCACAGAAAACAGGTGAAGCCCCTTTTATTCCTTCACTTTGCTTCCAAGCTCCGAATACCTTTGACGGAAGACAAACAAACTCCCACACAAACAGTTACATGAAGAAGGGAAAAAGCAACACAAACCAGGCAAGATAAGGGCTGGAGGATGTCCACAGATAACACACCCTGGGAAGGACGCCAAACTCAGGCAGGAACTATAAACTAGAGATATTTCAACGCTTTGTTTCCAGCGTTCACCAGTACGCATGTCTGTTTTCTTATTCAATTGTCACAGCTGCAGCCCATGAAGAGGATCAAGGCCCTCTCCTCCCAAGTAGACCATGTCTCTCCCTTATCCTCTCCTCCTTGCATGCCCTAGGATGGATAGGGGATGGGCCTGGGTCCTTCTCTGACTGCTCAGCTGGCCTCTGCCCTTCCCCAGCCTCCTCCACAACCTCCAGGGCCATACTTCCACTCCCTGTCAGGTGTTCCTCCTCTCCCTCAGAGTCAGTCTCCACCAGGGGCATGACAGACAGTGAGAACAACTAACCAATGGAACAGTTTGCCTCCAGGAGTTATGGGTACTCTATCCCTGGAGGTTTTCAAGAAAAGATTGGACATCCATTTGTTGATGGTATAAGGACTCCTGCCTTGAGCAGGGGGTTGAACTAGAAGAGCTGCAAGGCCCCTTGCAGTTCTATGATTCCATCCTGGTATTAGCATTTCTGATTTCAAAAGCTGTTAACATCAGATCCATAAAATCAACAATCCATTGGTCAACTCTTGAGGAACATTTATGGTCTCTTCTATAGAAGGCAGTATGAACGCTGCTGCTGAAGGAAACAAAATATATCATATTTACACTTTGGGTAAGTAAAATTTGTCCATTGCACATGTTAGGTTCAAGCATGTCCAAGCATCCTTGGAAACTGAATGTTTTATGAAATGATTATAACTTTATAAATCAATTGTTTTATGAAAGTAATCCATATCATGCAAGCTGTCCCTTTCTGACTGGCCAAGCAAAAGTTTATAAACTAGAAATGAAATCTATGGTTGTGTAGACAACCCACAGGATATGTACATATTTTCAGCCACATTAAATATATGATTTCAGGAACCAATGGCACCCAAGGGAGAGGAACTGAAGTTACAAATCACAAACCTCATTCATCATTTTCTGACAACAACTCAGATAAATCCTGTAGTGCAGACTCTAATTTCTGCTCCATTAAGTGTAGATATTTTAGAGATTACTATGCTCTTTTGAATCAAGTTTTAAGTATGATCAGCTGTCAAAATAATTTTTCCTATTATTTTTCCTTTTAGGATGTTAAACAAATGTTTAGTTTAGTAACAAGAGCCACAATATCCCTCTCCTCAACCTGTTCTCAGGGTTCCGGCGATTGCCCTAATATATGAGATTATGCGTTGACTTTAAGGCTATAAACAGGCTGTGTGTACACAACCTATACCCGCTCCCGCTCATGAAGACCATGCTAATCTTCTCTGTATCATTCTAATTTTAATATATGTGCTGCCAAAGTGAGCATATTGCCAGACTGTTTCTTCAGGTTTTTCCCCCCTCCTGCTTATGGCAACTCGGAAACAGGCATAGGAATGCTTTACGAGTTGACACATGTTAGCTTCCATCAGAAAAAGTGAAGATTATAAAGAAAACAAGCTACTACATTTGCTTGCTACAAACATTCTATAAAAGAGTATAAACGTAAACATCATATTTGTACTCCTATGCACTATTAAGTTTGAAGCCAAAAGCATTTAGCCAATATTAATCTCGTTATTCCTAAATAACGCTTCCTGAGCTAAGAATTTACCATGAAATAAATTCTTCATGGTTCTCAAATAAAGCTTTTCACAATTTTTTTACGTGAAAATTATAGATTGTCCTCATTTTATGATGATAATCAGGATTGAAATGGCCATTGCTAAACAACGTTAGCGAAGCTAAACAATGTGATGATGAAGCATGATGACATGTGACCGCGCTGCTTAACAATGGGAGTCCTGGTTGTCATTGTTAAGTGATGACCATTAAGCAAGGTTCTCATATGACCACAGCTTCCAACTTTCTGCTGGTTTCCCCATTGCATTTGTTTGTAGGAAGTTGACAGGAAATGTCAGAAATTGTTATCATGTGACTGTGGCAGAGGTGGTATTCAGCTGGTTCAGACTGGTTCTGGGTTACCAGTAGTGAAAATTTTGAGTAGTTTGGAGAACCGGCAAATACCACCTTTAGCTGGTCCCGCCCACCCACACCCACACCCACCATTACCTCTCCTAAATTCCCATTTTTTAGCTCAGCTGATTCATGCAGCAGAGTGGATTGCCGCAGCTCAGCTGAGCTAAAAAACAGCTCACCTCACCAGCACTGATACAGAGGGCAGTCATTGAGCTCTACATGCACGTGAAGCACCTGTGCACATCCAAAGCACGCTCTCAGAACCAGAAGGGGGAAAAAATGGAAACCCACCACTGGACTGTGTGGACACTGCGACAGAACTCCGAGAATCAGTCATAGATACCACTCATTCAAAACCATCGTAAGTTTGAACAGTCACTGAATGAATAGTCATTAGACAAGAATCTCCTCTATAAAATAGTTCTAAAAAGTAATGATGCATGTCAAAGTTTTTACTCCCCCAACATATAATAAGAACAAGCTTTAATTTTCAAACTAGACTATATTGAAACAGCATCTTTTCTTGCACAGGTAGAAATTTCTTATAAGTATCTTTGATTGGCAAAGTGATTTTAGGAAATGAGAGATGGAATATACAAACAGGTTTGTATGTATGAATATTTAAGTGATGCCAGGTGCCGTAATACCAGCTGAACTTTCAGGATCTGATCCATGAGATCTACTGTAAAATTCACTTGCTTTCATTAACTTTATTCTTATCTGATACAAGCATAACATATTCTATAGTCTGACTTTTTAACAGAGCATCCCCTGAGGTCTATGGAAGGTTTTAAAAGCTTGTTTGATTGGAGAAAGACTTTGGGTACAGAACCCAAAGTGACTGACTGTGAATAAAATGTGTATGCATGTGTACAGAGTGTACAAGTGTGGAAACAAAGGAGAGAAAGCACTACTGAAGAAGAAGAAAAAATTGATACCAGTGAGCTAAAGATGGCTTCTCCACAGTTTTGAAATAGCAATATCGTGTAGTATTTCTGAAAATAAAGTGAATTTGGAAAGATTCCAAAATAATTTTCACAACAACAAGGGATTCATTTTAAATATAGGAAGGAAAAAAAAAATAGGGATGTCAACCAGGAAATAAAAACAGCAAAATATAGTCAAGATAGCAGTCACAATGGTGCAATGCTCTATATCATACACTGTAAACATTCCTGCAAAGAAAGCATACCAGACATCATCTCTGAAGAAGCTTCTAGGCGGAATTTTTACAAAACTGTATTTTCTTAACAGGAAAAATTGACCATGAATATCAACCTACAACTTTACCACAAAATAAGGCTTACCTGCCTGGCTTGCTAGCTGTAAAAGCTACTAAATTCAATGTGCTTTACTCTAAAGTAAACAAGTATAATATTACAGGCTAAAATTAATTCCATTTCTCTAGAGACATGAAGTTGGGAACATATGAGACTAGATAATAATGTATTTAAAGGAATTATATAATTAAATATAATTTGTTATAGCAGTTAAAATCAGGCAACAGCTAACATCAAACATAACTTGTCAATCTTTTTCCTTTCTTTTACCTGTTTGAGTTTATGTGGTTGCTTCTATTCTTGAGCTCTGATTGTAAATAAAAAAATTGACTTGATAGTAATTTCTAATAAACTCAATAACTTTCCCCAGCAACAATACCAAGAATACCTTTGGGGAAGTCATGGCAGTTAAACTGTAATGTTGATATAAATTCACAGTGTAAGCACACCCTTTTCTCGTAGCCCATGTATAATAACCATAAATCAAACCAATTTCAAGTCAAAACAAACTACAAATTCTGTGAGATATTGGGTGAGTCCGGGAATTGGGAATCTTAAAAGAAAGAACATAAAAATGCCTTCCATATATATGCCAGAGTTAAAGAATATATCAAAGACTTTATGGGAACATTTGTGCCTTTGATGCCTGATCTATGGACTTCCCATAGTTTGGCTTTTTATTTCTTTCTCTAGATTTGAATTGTTTTGCCAAGATTCTCAAACCAGAAATTGTAGAGTTTTTGAAACAGTCTAATAACAGTCAAGACAGTTATGACTTCCTTGCTCGCTCTGAAGAAATCAAGATCCTTTAGACCAGGGGTGTCAAATTTGATTTAATTGAGGGCCACATGATTGTGTTTGACCTCAGAGGGCCGGAGCCTGGCCATGGTGGGGGTGACACAGGACTCGTGTAAGAGGCACCTTTGTTGACCAAGTGCTGGCAGATCTTCCTTGAGACCAGTAGTGGGATTCATTTTTTTTTACTACCGGTTCTGTGGGCGTGGCTTGGTGGGTGTGGCTTGGTGGGTGTGGCAGGGGAAGGATACTGTAAAATCTCCAGTCAGAGGTGGAATTTTCTGGTTCTCCAAAGTACTCAAAATTTCCGCTACCAGTTCTCCAGAACTGGTCAGAACCTGGTGAATAGCACCTCTGCTTGAGACCCTCCCTCACTCTCATTATAATCTCATTCCAATCAAGGGCCAGCAGTAGCTTATTCTGGCTAATATTTCAGCTCTTTCATGAGGTTTTCAATGTGGCATCTATTATTTTAAAAATATGATACTTCCCTTATTTATTATTTTGCTTAGAATGAAAACCTGAATAGTAAGATAACATTCAACCAGGTAGAACATACTAGTCCAAACTGGCTTTTCTCTCAAAATCCATTCGTTCTGAATGATGGGTTTATGATTTTGACAGCAATTTCAAATTTGGGGGATTACAGAAACATTAATGATATGTATATTTGTCATCTAAACTGGCCTTCCCCTTTTAAAAGGCTGAATGCATTTAGCAATCCAGTTGTTTAAAAATCATATTTCAGAATAAGTTGTTTATTAACTACAGCAATCATTATCTACGCTGCAATAACTCTCTTCTTATTTCTTAACAAGAAAATAAGTTTAGACACATTGGCCATTTGTAAAACTTTGAACATTGAAGTGCTGGAGGGAGTATATATTTGTAACACACAGGAGAAAGAAAGAAAAAAGACTAATTGTGGCCATAAATTCTCAGAATACTTGCATATTTTTATACAATTTTGTATAAACAACTGGATGCAGTTTATTTTTTATTATTGTACATTCTTAATAACATGCACAGGTTTGAGAAAGACAATAGTTACAATATCTGCTTCCTCGTGCAAATTGCCCTTTGCTGGATCAGTTTTATTTATTTATTTGCTGCAGATTAACATATACATAAGGCACTACTAATGAGATCTGATGGAAGGCACAAAGGTCGGTTTCAGCTGAATACAATTAAAAATGAGGCATGGAATGAAAACATAAAATGAATATAATAATCTGATTAACTGAGCTACCAAAACAAAACTGCCCTCTTTAAAAAAAAGATCCCCTTGACAACTGAAAAATAAAATAAAATAAAATGATTCTCCATTTAACAGGAATAGAATATATGGAAAGCAGAGTCAAATGAAAGTTCTCATTTCATGCAGGTTTTCTCTCCAGTTACTTGGCTTTTAAATCTTTCAAGATGGACAGTTTTAATAATGTTGTGACAGAAGCTTGAAAACAAAGGTTTTTTTAAAAAAAATACTATGGACCTTGTGAAATAATTTTGGGGAAGAGGTATGGAATTTGTGCCTTGATTTATAATATTATGATCCCATCAGAGATGATATTTAGCCAGTTCTGACAGGTTTTGGAGAACTGGTAGCAGAAATTTTGAGTAGATCAGAGAACCAGTAAATACCATCCCTGGTTGGCCATGCCCCAATCTATTTGCTGCCTCCTGAGTCCTAGCTGATCGGAGTCCCAGCAGATTGGCTGGGTCTTCTTTTGTTGCCCTGCACAGGAGAACAGAGCTGAAAAGCAGGTTAGTGGGGTGGGGAGCAGGGTTGGGATTCAAATTTCTTAACAACCGATTCTGTGGGCATGGCCTAATTTGTGGGTGTGGCTTCGTGGTCATGTGACTGGGGAGGGAGTGGCTTGCTGACTAGGAGTGGCTAGGTGTGTCAGTGGTAAAGTTATTGGCACCAGATGGGTCTACAGGATTAAAAAGAAGCCAAATGGTGAGTCATTATACAAGGCCAGACTTGTAGCTCAGGGGTTCGCTCAACGGTATCCTGAGGACTACACAAATACTTACTCACCGACAGTTTGAACTGAAAGCATGAAAATTGCTTTAGCCACTGCAACTATTCTTGGTTTAGAAGTGTTCCAATTTGATGTTGAAACAGCTTATCTAAATGCTGACCTGGATGAAGAAATTTACGTCAAAGGTCCTCCAGGGTTCCGGAAGCAAGAAGGGGATACCTGGCTTCTAAACAAAAGTCTTTATGGTCTGAAACAGTCTGGTTTAATGTGGTACTTATGTCTTACTGACAAACTAAATTCAATGGGATTTATTAAGTCTGAAACTGATGAATGTGTGTTCATAAAATGATCAGGGAATATATATGAGATAATTCTTGTTTATGTTGATGGTATTGTTTATATTGGTCCAAATAAGCAAATGAGTGAGAATTTTGCTAAAGCTTTGCAGAAATATTTTACATTGAAATCTTTAGGTTACAATAACACTTATTTGGGTGTTCAGATTAACAAAACTCAGAAGGGCTTTAGTCTTTCACAAGAAGATAAGATTGAACAACTGTTGCATCATTGCAATATGAAGGATGCTAACACAGCTAGCATACCTATGCAAACAGATTTTCATAATCTGGCACATGAACCAAGTCCTGATTTTGAAGATCAAACACTTTATCGTTCAGTAATTGAGTCATTGTTATACATTAGTAGTTGGACCAGACCTGACATTGCACTTAGTGTTAATCTTTTGTCACAACACAGGTAAGGCAAAACAATTTCTTTGGTTATGCATTAAAAAGTTGTTGAGATATCTAAAGCACACTAAAAATATGAAGTTGTTGTTAGAACTGACACATACTGATTATGCAGAATTATGTTGTTATGCAGATTCTGATTGGGCGAGTGATAAGAAGTCACGTAAAAGTACTTCAGGTTATATGATGTTCCTAAATGGATGTCCTGTTTACTGGCAAGTGCGTAAACAGAATTTCATTTCTTGCTCATCTACTGAAGCTGAATATGCTTGTGTTTCAGATGCATGTAATTCTTTAACATGGTTTGATGCTTCAGTCACAGATATCTGGACATGCTCAATCCAGCCAATCACCGTGATGGAAGACAACGAATCTGTGGTTTATATTTCAGAAACAGGTTTCACAGGTTCTAGGTCCAGACATATTGACATTCGTTATAAGAACATAAAACAATTAGTTAAACAAGGTTTTGTTAAATTACAGTATGTGTCCACACATGATCAGATTGCTAACATGCTCAACAAACCACTTCCAGCTGCACAGCACAAATATCTGTGTGAGAAGATGTGCCTTATCTGATTTTCGCTTAACAGACAAAAGAAGGGGATGTCACTGCATTTTTTTTGGTTTGTCTGCCAAGCTCCTAAGCTAATATTATAGCAGGCAGGTGTTCGCTAGCCAGCAGCATTTATTATCTTGTCTCCATAGTAATGAGATAAGAAAGTCTTGTGATGTTTTGATTTACTGCGCATGTGTACAGAGTTTTTACTTAACTTTCTGTAACTTCCGTTGTACTTTTCTTTTGTTCTTTTTCTATATGCCTTAATATGAGATTCAGCTGCCGGTATGGAGCTTTGTTAGGTTATTTCTTAGATTACTTCCCGGGTCTAATTTTATCAGTGTTGACAGCAAAGAAAGACACGGTCTACCACCTCTAATTAGCAGGGATGTTTTGGAAGATTTTTTACTCCCTGACAAAAGGTTTTTTCAAGCCTTGACAAGGTGGTTATGTGACTGGGGTGGGAGTGGCTAGGTGGTCATGTGACTGGGGTGGGCATGGGCAGGTGGCCATGTGACTGGCAAACCAAATGCAAGTGGTCCTCGCTTAATGACCAGATCCTCACTTAATGGCCAGTTGCTTAGCAAGTGTTTTTTTGCCAGTTTCCAAGGCCTGGGGAGCCCTGGAGGGGCAAGGCAAGGCCTGGGCAGCTACGAGGAGCTACAGGGAGGGCTGAAGAGGGCTGGGCGTGGCCAACTCGACATCACTCATGTCAAGGAGTGCTTCTCCTCGCCTGGCTTCTCATGACACTGGGGATGCTGCAATGTCATAAGTGTGAAAAATGGTCATAAGTCACTTTTTGCAGTGCCATTGTAACTTTGAATGGTCACTAAATGAACTGTTGTAAGTCAAGGATTACCTGTACAAAAATATAAAAGCTTCTTTGCTTGCAAAAAGCTGCCCTAAATACCAATCATTAGAGTTACAAGCTGGAGTTACAAATCAGGCAGGGTGCCAGAGCACCTTGAGGAATGAAAATATTTAAAATGCAGTGATAACTATCAAGCAGCCAACTCTTGCTCATAAAGTGAAACCCTTTAGCAGAGAGGTCATTTAAGCTCTCCAGAAAGAGCATACCCAAGAAAAGCAATCCTTAGATCCATTTGAACACTTAAAAATACCAGCTGGTCTCACTCACCTCACAAGTTATCCTAAGGAAATCACCCAGATTTAAGGAAAGGTCACATGCCCCCCAGAAAGGCAGTAAAAAAAATCAGTGCCAAGCTTGCATCCTGTCTCACAGAAGTATACCCCAAAAGGACAGTGCCAGATGGTATTAAAGCAGTGAAGGAAGACCCCCTCCCCAAATAGAAAAAGAAATCATGAGGGAAGAAAAAATTGAAACACAATACAAATAATTAAATCACAACAGTAACTGTTGCTTGTTGAAGCTGAATAGGGAAAATTATCCCATCAATAAACACAGGATTAAACTTCACCAAGCACAGAATTAACCTTCACCAAAAACCAGTTTTAGACCAAAACTCAAAATGAGTATGAAAACTCACGTTTGAATGTTAATCTTTCTAGCTAGTCAAGAAGCCTTGTTGAATGTCACTCATCTTGGTTTCCTGTCACTAAAAGCTTTGCTTCATTATTCAATTTTTTCTTCAAAGTGCTGATTGTCCAGGGAAGTATTTCCTCCCAACAGCATGTAAAAATCTTAAAACAACCCTTCCCCTTTAAGAAAGCCTCAGAAGCTCCAGAGACAGCAAATCTAGGCTGTCTGCCAAGCCACGCCCACAGAACCAGTAGTAAAAAAAATTGAATACCACCGCTGGATCCCATCTTACTATTGAAAATATTATATCCTATTTGTGAGGTCATATCCTGTCATATACAGTAAAAGAGTGCCAGAGGGAAGATGATCAGAAATTGTTTTCTGTGGCGGTATTGGGTGCAAGTTGTAGTATCTACATTTTGTTTAAATATAATTAAAACTTTCCTAATAGTAAGATCAGCGAAACTCTTTGTCTATAGAGGCTGTGGATTTCTCTGTAAGCTTTTAAGAAGATGCTTGGCAGTGACATCTTCACTGATTATAGAGGGTTGGACTAGTTGATCGTCCTGATCCCTTCCAACTCCATTATCCAATGATCCTCATATCAACTTTGTGATGCCTTAAATTCTCTGTGATTATTAGGACTAAACATACATTAGACCCTAGCTCAATGCAATCCATGGCCGCCCATGGCCAGGAGATTGAGTCTTTAGCTGGAAAAGAAAATGGAGATCTTGTTCAAACAGAATCTCTTTTAAGAGTTTTCAACTATTATAGTATAATCAATATATTGAAAACAATATAGAATAAACAATTGGGGATATATGTACCCTTAATACAATATTAGTCTAGACTCTATGGCAGAGGTCTCCAAACTTGGCAACTTTAAGACTTGTGGACTTCAACTCCCAGAATTCCTCAGCCAGCTATACTGGCTAGTTGAAGTCCACAAGTCTTAAAGTTGCAGAGTTTGAGGGCCCCTGCTTTATGGGATACCTAGTGACTATTTGGGACATCAGTCTGTGGGATACCTAATGTCACTATTCAAGTCATTCTTCAGCCACCAACTGTTGCTCATCTGTTACTTTCACTGTAAGGAGAAGATTTGGCATAAGTGTGATTCATGCCAAAAGATCAGCTTCAACGAGATTCTACTTTTCCCGAAGTTATTTGATGTTTCTGTTTTTCCATTCTTCTACAGATTTTGTTCTGTCTCTTGGTTTTACAGACTGTAAGACAGTTGGTAAATATTATTATTATTTTTATTTAAGCAACTGAGGCACGACTCAACAGTAAAGTCCAGTGAAACTGTTTTAATTAAATAAGCATTTCTCCTTCTGTCTACTGTCCTGCATCTACAAACTCTTCTCAGACTTTGCAAATTAACATATAAAGCAATCCTATGTTTACTATAATACATTCCCTTCTTCTCACAGACAGAAGTAAAAAAAATCATTATGAAAAAAGAATGTAAATATTTAATAAACATTTTGAAAGCAGGCTAATTAAGGCATATTTGCAAGCATTTGATCAAGTGAGTTCTCATTTTCTCAGGCAGACTGTAACAATTTTTTAATTCTCATAGGAAAAGCCAATATAGCAAAAGCATTTTTTCTACTTTGTGTTCCCTATTGTGATTGAAGGTAATGGCTTCTGTAAAACCCAAATTTGTTTAAAACAAAACAAACAAGCAAGCAAGAAAGCAAACAAACTTCCTAGACATAGACTTCAATTGACATTCTGAATTCATATTTTTTTAAAAAATAAGAAAAGTTGTTTGTGCATGTAAATGTCTATATAAAAATATTCACCTATAATTTACATATGTGATTTCAGATTTCACTGAATTCATAACCCCATAAATTTCAACCAACCTTTCACAAGAAATGTTTTTATCTAAGAGACTAACATTATTATCTTGTCCAAATCATTCTGACTTGGAGTAAGGACATTTTCTGTTGGTCCATTGATTTTTTTTCTGGCAGGCAACATTAGTTCCAAAAATATTAATTGGTTTTTATTTGGTAACAAGATGTGGTTCTTATTAATGAACGATGTTAAAGAGCAAAAATAATTTTAGGAAGCATATAAGACTGCAAATGGGGAAAGTTTTGCTTCTACCCATGATATATACACATTTATTTGTGCTTAATTATTTTTGTATCCTGGCTAACTATGAAAGGATTTCTTCTGTTATTTTTCCCCTTGTCCTGTATTCCATTTTGGACTGAGCAACATCCACAGAATTATTAGTCTCCTTGTAGCTCTAGTGGAAAAGAAATGCACAGATGAAGGAGCTTATTTTGAATGAAGGAGTATTTTTTAATCTATTTTCCTTAAACTGCTGTTCCGTTTCAAGTTTGGAATGTGGATATACCACAATTCCCAAGAATATTGTAAAGTGTAGGATGAAATACAGCTGAATGACTCCATTCTTTGGACAGGAAACATTGTCTAACTGTGGACACAGGCTAGGCACTTTATTGATTCATTGATTCATTAATTCAATCACCCATTTCAGATAAATGATTCTGGACAGTGAACAGTCATAACAACAATTAAACAGTTAGAAATACAATACAGAAAAAACAAATAAAATACAATTCACAGCCAAGAGATATTGTACTCCATCAGTGTCAATATAACCAAAAATGGGACCATTCACGTAATAGGGACTGCAGGCCTGGCTTCTGAAAGGCCAGCAGGATTGGGTTATCCTTGTCTTTGGCGGGAAATGTTCCAGAGGGTGGAGGCTATAGTAGAGAAGGCACACCTCCCTGCTGGATGCCATTCCTTGGCTGATGGGACCCACAGCATGATATCCTTCTGAGCTAGATTCAGACAGGTAGAAACAACTGGAAGAATACAATCCCTCAGGTAAGCCAGTCCCAAGCCATGAAGGATTTTAAAGGTGACAATCAGTACCTTGGATTGCACCTGGAAACTTCATGTCAACCAATTAAGCTTCCAAAGCAGTGATGTTACATATGCCAAATAGCCAACACCATTTATGACTTATACAGACAGTTGCATTATGTACCAGCAGAAACTTCTGAATTCTCTTCAATGGCAGCACCATGTAGATTGTGTAGCATAATCCAAACGTTTAGCATGTGTAGATAGAATAATATGCATCCACCAAGAGATCTCAACTAAGAGAGACACGTATCCATGAAATCAACATTAATCTTGCTCAAACAAAGGAGGCTTTTGTTTTACAAAACAAAGTAACTAAATTACAGAAAACAAAGGCTGAAACTTTTCAGTACCTGAAATTTTCAGTTATAATATTTTGAGCATTTATAGTGAATGTGCAAGAATGTGATACATACTCTCACTCAGCCTTTCCACTATATAGATTTTCATTATGAAGGAAGGAAAAGTTTCTTGCCCGGACCCGCCTTGTAGGTAAAATATATCTCAGACATGGCCCCAATTCTCAAACCCCACTTTGGCACAGGGAACAAAAGTTTAGTTGTTTGAAAAATCTGGCCTCAAGAAAAAAGTGAGGAAAATAGGCAAATTTCAACCTTGGTCTTAAAGAGAGATTCAGGAAGATGTAAGAGAGATCAAAGAAATGTAGAGATTTTCCAAATGAAAAGAGAACAAGTTAGGGGGTGTATGCTAGAAGAATATCTGGACAGCTGACTTTAAGATAGATTATTAGAAAGCTCCACAGTTTATGGTCTTGGAAAACATATCAGTATGGAGAGTTCTAAACAAGTTTATCTAAGGAATAGAGACCTCCAGATTGGATCCCTTAAAATCTCTGAGAAGACAAGGGAGCAAAACTGAATTCCCCCCTAAACTTCTTCTCATTAACAGCTGGAAATCTGCATGAAAGAAGCACAATTCATCCAAATAACCACTAATGTAAATCAAAAGCTAGAATAGAATATCAGGTGTGTTATATTTTATTTTCAGCAGGAATATCTATTTATTGCCTCTGATATGCTTTTAGTGTTTCTGGTAACATTCATACCAAAGGTTTATGGTACATTATGCATACTGTATCTACGCAAGGGAAGCTCAGTTTTGGAGCTTTCTAAGAGCCATCATGGCACAGTGGTTAGAATGCAGTATTACAGGCTAATTCTGCTGATGGCTGACTGCCAGCATTTCGGCAGTTCAAGTCTCACCGGCTCAATGTTGAGTCAGCCTTCTTTCTATACAGTAGAACCTCTGGTCACAAACGCTAGTGACAATGACCAAATCGGGTTCCAACCAAAAATTCACATTTTTTTTGTTTGTTTTCATGGACAATTTCCCCTTCCATGCCATTTTTTTTGTAAGCGCCTAATTTCCAAAATTAGGTTCGGGTCACAACCAAATAGGGTCGCGACCAAAGTTATGGAATGAATTATGGTCGTGACCAGAGGTTCTACTGTACTTCCAAGATCAGTAAAATAAGGACCCAGATTGTTGGCGGCAATATGCTGGTTTACAATATCTGTAAACCATTTAGAAAGGGCTGTGAAGCGGTATACAAATCTAAGTGCTATTGTCTTCCACCATAGCCTCAGTAAGCCACAGTTTTCCTAGCCAGTTTTCCCTTGACATTTTATGGGAGTCTGTTACTTAATAAGCTGTTTGTGATTTGATCAGTAAAAAATGTCTTATTTCATTCACTTGTAATTGTTTTTGGCATTTGACTCCCTAAAATTAATAGGAAATTTTACATTGCCCTTTTCCTGATTTTAATATAATTGCTTTTTAAATTACAATTGATACTTTTGTTCCAGCTCTTGAAAAAGGCAGGGAGGACATTCCACCACCATCCTGGCCATATAACCGAAAGTTTTAAAGGCCAGGTAGTGACATTGCAAAAAAAAATATTATTGTTGTAATTATTATTATGTGCCAGTTTACTGTGTCGCTGGCAAATAATTGCTGTTCAAGTTGTAAGAGTTTCTTTCCTTCTCACAAGAGTTAACAGGAAGGAAGCCACCATAAAGCAATTGTCTCCCCTAGAAGAGAGAGAGATTCAAAGCAGTTGTGCAATGGAAAGGACCTGGGGTAACAAACGGCCGATGCTAGACAATTTCTGGAACCATTCCTCTCCTCTCTCCTTTTTAGTTGCCACCAAAAGCCCAGCAGCCAGCCCTTCCTTGCTCTTTGTTCTTGTGGAATGAAGCTTCTAAGTTGTTGAGTTTTTCATTCGGGGGAGCAAATGAGAACTGAAATCAAGACCTTTTTGTTCAAGGACCACAAAGATGTGGTGTGTTATCTCATATCCATTTCATAAAAAGAAAAAGAAAAGAAAAGAAAAAAAAAGGCTGGGGAGATACTTCTTATTTTCAAAAAAAGAAATTAAATAATATAAGCAAGGTGGAAAAATGCCCCTTTCCCCCACTTAATTGTAGTTACAGCTACTTGCATTTAAATTTTAAAAACAATCCTATAGCAATAGCACTTAGACTTATATACCACTTTACAGTGCTTTATAGCCCTCTCTAAGCGGTTTACAGAGTCAGCATATTGCTGCCAAGAATTTGGGTCCTCATTTTACCTACCTTGGAAGGATGGAAGGCTGAGTCAACTTTGAGCCTGATGGGATTTGAACTGCCAAATTGCAGGTGGCTGGCTGCAGAAGTAGCTTGCAGTACTGCACTCTAACCACTGTGCCACAGAGTCGTCCCAAAGGTGCTTTTTTCAAGACGCAACTGGACTGTCTGGTTTTTCTTTGAAGACATTTTGCTTCTGATCAAGAATCTTCTTCAGCTCTGGATGAAAAGTGAAACATCTTCAAAGAAAAACCACAGTCCAGTTTCCTCTTGGAAAAAGCACCTTCGGGACAACCATGACTTTGGGATGCCTGAGAATCTCCATAGACAATCCTGTAGTCAGTTTTGCTATGCATTGGGTGGCATGTAGCAGTCAGTATAAGCTGTAACTCCCAGTGAAACTTGTGGCCCTAGCATGAATAAGTAATGAGTTCCTCTTATGTGTCTCCATTGTTCCACAAGGCAGAAACACAGAAACGAAGTGTTTTGTTTTATATCAATATCAAGTATTGGATAAAAACCCACAAAATGGAGCTTTTGAATTTGAGCTTGGAACATCTAGATCTTGGCATGTTTGAGCTTAGAATGTTTTGAAAACCTTTCATTTGACTGCGAAAGGTGAAAATTTCACACTCAGTATTATAGACTATCTTGTAACGCACAAAAAATGTTTTAAAAAGTTTACAGTAAAAAAGGTTATTAAAAGACCATGTGGCCCAAAACTTTATATTTCTGCCATAAAATAATTCAATAATTCAGTCCTCTAGACTATCTTGTAATGCACAAAAATGGTTTTAAAAAGTTTACAATAAAAAAGGTTATTAAAAGATCATGTGGCCCAAAACTTTATATTTCTGCCATTAAGTAATTCAAAGTTTTCGAATGCTGGAAAGTTTTTTTTCTGGGAAGTAGGAGAGTGATCTGGACATTGCTTTTTCTGAAGCAGTTGATTACCTGGAAATAAATCTTTGAAAACACCATTAGCTTTTCTGAGGGACTTCTCACTTCAACATAGCCCTGTGTGGCATAATCTTGTAAAGTTGACAATATAAAAAGTTACCAGTTGCTTCTATGTTTGCAAGGTGTGTTATGAACATGATCCCTTATTTACTGAAGGTGGTCCCTTAGAGTCATTCAGGGTATTTTGGGGAAATATTTTTATTATTATTCCTGAAGGTTTTTACTAATATACACCAAATTGCTATTACACTGCTTGCCTTATTCTGATTTTGATTCATAGCTCTAAGTGATGTACAAAATTGTACTATTTCAATATTCATGTTCTTTAACACACTTTAGTTATCTTTCAATATGATTCATAGTGTTTGTAAGACCATAAGGAGAATAAAATAGAAAATATAATTTTACAGCCACTGTCTAACAATGGGGGATGGATTATTTTCTTCTAATGCCAAACATTATAAATTTCCCAACCATACTAGCAACGTATCTATGAAAATTCATATGATAAAAAAGAGGTGAAGAAATCTAATCCAAATTTTCAGTGGTATAGGTCCAAAATTGTGTGTGTGTATGTGTGTGTGTTTTAGAAAAAGAGCTTTACTTTTATCATTTGATTTCTGTTGGAACTGTATCTAAAGCCATTCATATAAATTAAATATCCATTTCACCTTTCCCTCTGGCCTTTATGGAAAATGTTCATATTAAATGTAGAAGAAGGTAGAACATTTATTATGCTTGACAGGTTGATCACTAACTGATCAGAATGTAATCATGGAGAGCCTTTAGTTTTTCAGCCCTGAGGTAATTTTATGTTAATATCTGAACGGAGTTTTTTGTGTCATTCCCAAGTAATGGGGTACAATTGATGACTGGAAAGTCCTGGAGATGTTACTGATTTCTAGCATATTTTTGGATGATCTTCTACATCTTATAATTCAACTGTATCTGAACAACAGGTACAAATTCCTAAATCCTAGTATATAAAATTGTATTGTTTATTTTCTATTTAATGTTTAATTTCTCTTCCTCATTTTATGTAGGTAAAACACGTGCATACATTGTGTTTCATAAACTGGTAAGGTGACATATATTTATAGCAATAAATAAGTCAATTTCTGCCTGCTGGAAGAAGGTTAAAAATAGAGGGAGAGATAGGCCTCCCTTGATTACAAGGGTTTCCATATAGGCTGTGGTAAAAACTCAAGATGGCAAGCCACAACAGTGTGATTAATCATGTCCTGCAGACACTTTAGCTTGATTGACATTGGCAAATGTTTTGGTGATTTGAGTGGCATTAGAGGGTGCTTCATTCATTTATGCCTATGTGAGACTACTTAAGGAAGAAGCAGAACAATGATTGTTCAAAACTTTTTGTTAACAACTGTTAACATAAGCCTTATATTGTGTATGGTGTATGTAACAAAGTGTTATGACATTAAATTAATAACATTCCTGAGATGAACATAATCATGCAATTACTACAAGTACAAAGGTTGTGGTATTAACATATTTATAACAGTCTGTGCCCCCCACCTCCTGGATGTAGGTTCATATATTTCGTGGTTCTGAAAACTAGCAGCCTATAATTACTAGTAAAACATATGTGTTTTTAAAATACTAATAAAATGCTATTAAATGGTTAAACGTAAAATCATTTTAATGCTTCCTTTTCTCATCTCATGATTCCAAGCCAATACATTTTTAACAAGACAACCAAGAATAAATAATGTACATAAAGGAAATGCCAGCTAACCATGCTAAGATTAGGGTTCAGTCAAGCAGCACCTAAACTCTAGCTTCCTTTTCATCCAAGTGTAATTAAAAGAAATTCTGATTTGCTAATGCTACGTGGACAACTGTTTAGCTAAGATCACATGTTATAATCCTGTTCTTTGTCTCACTAATTACACATAACAACAGGTCATTTCTATTCTTTTTTTCTAGAACTGTGGATAAAATGCATTATATTTCATTTAATATCTCTTTGGCGTCATCCAACATCCTGGGCAGGTTTTTTTTTCCCTATTACAACTTTAAGGCAGTGAAAACATAGCTATTTCCTTGGGCGTTTTGGTCAATATGATTAGAGTTCCATCTGGAGAAGTGCCATAAATTTTAGTCTTGATTGTGAATTGTTTTTAGCCAGTATTCTTTATGGAATTTGCGGCAAAAAAGCAAAAAGACAAATTGCTTACTTTATAAATTGGTTTTTCAGTGCTCATCTGTGCACTCATACATGTGTATTTATTAATGTTATGGCCTGCTACAGTGTATAAGGAAGATGATATTGACTGGGGAGTGCAGGAACCATTATCTAGGCCCATGATGGTGAACCTATGGCACACGTGCCACAGGTGACACACAGAGCCATTTATGCGGGCATGTGAGCCCCAGCCAAAATTACCTGCACTGCATATGCATGTGCCTCCCAGCTGATTTTCGGTCCATTTGAGGCCGTTTTCACCCTCCCAGAGGCTCGAGGGAATCCTCTGAAGCCTCGGGAGCCTGAAAAATGGGCCTTCCAGAAATACTGGAAGTGCCCATTTTCAGCATCCCGAGGACCTCTGGTGCGGGAGGCAGTTTTCACCCTCCTGGGAGCTCGAAGGAAGCTTCTGGAAATACTGGAAGTGCCAAAACAGGCCCATTTTTTGGCCTCCGAAGGCTGCAGAGGCTTTCCTCAAGCCTCCGAGAAGGTTAAAACAGCCTCAAAGAGGCCAAAAATCAGCTGGGAGGTGCGCGCATGTGCAGTGCAGGTAAGGGGGTGGGGGTGTTGCATGCGCATGCACAGGGGGGCATTGCATTGTGGGTGTCGGTACATGGACGCACTATCACGTGCACATGCGCTTTCGGCACACCACACACAAAAAAAGGTTCGCCATCATTGACCTAGGCAAAAAGTGCTAAACCATTTTTACATCCAGAACTATGAGATAACACTTGGAAACACCTTGTCCCTAACTATAAGGAGGAGTTACAGTACAATCAACCTTGCAAGATTATGTTATTATATGTTATTATACCCAATATCAATAAAAGTTATTTTAGAGTTGATTTAGAGAACAAAATGTAGAATAATAGGATTGGAAGGGACCTTGGAATCTTCTAGACCAACCCCCCCTGGTCAAGCAGGAGACCCTATACAATGCTGGATAAATAGTTGTCTAAACTCTTCTTGTAATCCTCCAGTAATGGGTGCATTCAGGAAATTTCTCCTTATTTCTTGGCTGGGTCTCTCTTTGATGAGCTTCTTGACCTGCCCTCAGGTTGCTTTGAAGAATAGGTTAATCTCTTCTTCTCTATGACAGTCCTTCAAGTACTGGAACACAGCTATTATGTCCCCCTAACTCTTCCCTTTGTTACACTAGACATACCTAGTTCCCTCAATGGTCTGCTCTCTCTACTGTCACCTGTCTTCTTTCAGGAGCTCAAAGTACCAATCCCTACCTGAGGAAGGTTGGGCACAACACCAATGTTGACATTGGCACATGGTAAAGAGGAAAAGGATTTCCCACAAGTCAGAATTTACGTTTCATCATTTACTTATGTTTTACTACACTAGATACAACAGAAAGAAAGAAGTTGAATCTCACATTAAAGAATTATTTATCTATCCCTTCTCACCCAAAATATAAAATAAAATAATTTGATATGGAAAGTTTATTATTTCAAGCATAGCACCTCCATCGCCAGTTTATCTCAGAAAACAGATGCAGTAGCTATTGTTTTGCATTATAATGATAGATTAAAAAAAAACTTTGAAAAATGTTGCAGAATTGCTGTCCTGTCATCTCTGAAGCTACAGGACAGATATTCACTGCAGAATGCTAAATGTTTCCTCATTAATTAAATACCTTCAAAACAAATATTTTTGCCATGACATCAGAAATTGCATATTCATTGCAACTATTAAAGCCTTTAGCCCCTTTCACATAGCATTGAGAAGAGCAGAATTTCACCATCCAAGTATGGGAGAATTAAATCTTTCTCTTATTGGAGCAGTCAATCTACTAATCTTTATGGTCCCCTTATTTTGTAAGTCAGAATTAAGCTGCAAACCAAGAGATTTATGCTATCTGAAGAGAAAGCAGAGTAAGGGAAATCATTCAGTTATCGGTTTAAGAATTCCGACTTTTAATTTGGCCATCTAACACCTCCCAGACATTTAACAATGGAAGAAAAAATGCCAGTTAAATGCCAGTAGAATTCTGTAGATTGTCTATTTCAGAAGGTGAAGATTCTGAACGGGCATTGCACAAAAAATAATTTGGCAAAAAAATTCAAGAAATGAATCTAGAAAATCATGGAAGAGAGGGTTGATAAGTTCAAGCTGGCATATGAATTCTTGTGCTTTCATTTCTATAAAATATTACCTAAAGGATTTCATTGACACTTTTTCTATATATGATCTATTTTCCTGCCTCCTGTTTTTTCAAAATGCTTCCAATTGCAAAGATCCAAATTCCTAAATCCATGTTGCACCATTTATCCCTGGGATTTATTTCAGCCCATGAAACAAATATTCTCTCATGCATAAGCCTCAAATGCAGAAACATAAAAACCATAAACATGCATTTGCGGGCTACAACTTTGATCTTTATCGAACTCTTAGGTCACAGATATTACCCAAACCAGCCAGAGATGTTGAGGGTAATGGAAAAATAGTTTGCTGTTACACATTTTTCTGGTAGCATTTTGAGATGAATTAGAACAATTAAATCCCAACAAATTGTATTCGCTCTGTGGGTTGATTTAGATACTCAGAGCAGGAAGTAGCCCTATCATGGCTTTATTTAGGCAGCCAGTTTGGTTTTCAGGCTAGAAACTGAGAGACCATAAGTTCTAGTCCCACTGAGGCATTAAGCAGTTGGGATACTTTGGCCAAGTCATTTTCTCTCAGCTCTTGGGAAAGAGATGATTAAAGATGATTAGAGGACTGGAGGCTAAAACATATGAAGAACGGTTGTTGGAACTGGGCATGGCTATTCTAGTGAAGAGAAGGATCAGGGTGACATGATAGCAGTGTTCCAATATTTGAGAGGCTGTCACAGAGAGGAAGGGGGTCAACCTTTTTTTCAAAGCACCTGAAGACCAGACAAGGAATAATGGATGGATACTGATCAAGGAGAGATTCAACCTGGAAATAAGGAGGAATGTTCTTATTTTCCTCCTTATTTCTAGGTTGAACAATCTAGAACAATCAACCAATGAAACAGAAATTGCCTTCAGAAGTTGTGGGAGCTTCATCATTGGAGGCTTTGAAGAAGAGATTGGACTACCATCTGTCAGAAATGGTGCAGGGTCTCCTGCTTGGGTGAGGGGTTGGACTAGATGACCTACCAGGTCCCTTCCAACTCGGTTAATCTTTTAAAAAGTCAATGGCAAACCACTTCTGAAAATCCTTGCCCAAGAAAACTGCAGGAATTTGCCCAGGCTGTTTCAGAAAATTGGCCATGATTGAATTGAAGGGGGGAAAGCTTTCTTTATTAATCGTATTTAGATGGTCGCCCATTTCACACACGGAGAGTCAGTTTGGTTTAGTGGTTAAGCCTCTTGCTATTGAATCAGGACCAGAAAAGGGAGAAAGAGAGAAAGAGGGAGAGGGAAGGAGGGAGTGTGTGTGTGTGCGAGAGAGAGAGAGAGAATAGAAGGACTACAAGGAGACTAGGAAACTTACTTTAAATCAGTCCAGACTTTCAGATTTTCCTAGCAAAAAGATTTTTCACACATCTTAGAGGAATCTTTCACTGTTATCACTGCATGGACAACCAGGCAGTCATGGGTTGCCATGAGAAACAAGGGAAGGCTGATTCTTAAACTGTAAGGTGACCAAATTGAAAACAAACACCTTTTTTTAACCCCCCACCTCAAATAAAATGACTATTTCGTTTAAAGCAAACTCTGAAGCAAACTCTCTAGGAAACAAGAGTTCTAACAGCCAGTGATCTAGAAATCCCAGCCCATGCATTACTGGTGTCGCTATGAATCTTTCAACCATACCTAACTTGTAGAGTCAAGGCCACTTCCTGAGATTCAGAGTGACACTGATGAAATTACCCCACAGATGAACAGTGTTCCGAGGCACACTCTGTCACAAATAATAAAAGAAGGGGAAAGGAAGAAAAGTTTTCCCACCTGGTACAATAAAAAAAAATTCAGTAACAAAAATGGTGTGTTTGAGAATAATGATACCCATACATTTTAATTGCTCTGGAAAACTGTCAACAAGTTTGGACTTGAATATTCTAAAAGGTTGCATATCAGTCTACAACAATATCTTAAATATAAATAATGAGAATGGGAGAAAAAAAAAAACTAAAACCAATAAGCCTAAACTTGCAGATGAAATACTGTAGCTGGTATAGATAAATTAGTAAATGTGCCTTTTCAATGAACGTCTCACTTTGCTTTTATCTGCGGAAATCATGAAAACATCTTAAACTTGCCACTGCTTTATGCTAAGTACTTACTAAAGTATCTAATCAAACATCTGATTCAAAAAATCAAAACAGAGATAATATGGCAATACTTTTTCTTTCTGTATAATATATTTCCAAGTAGACAATCGGAAGAAACAATCTAACCCAACCAGAAATGGTTATGGCTAACTAGTTAAAAGAGGACTTTGCAACATCTGCTAGCATTATAGATCATGGTGAGTGTTAAAAGTGGAGAAAAACATTTTCAGAAGTTTTGGGTGTTTTCAATATCCAAGAGCCATAAGGCGTCCTTTTTGCAATATAGACCTTGAACAACTTATAAGGAGCATACAGATCTCTGCTCTTCATTTCAGATTTTAAGTTATAATGTTAGCTCTGTAGAAAAGCATTCAGTGTTGAATTTATCCCTGTTTGATTACTTTTACACGACAGGTTTAAAACCAGAATCCTGTAAAATAATCAAGGTGCTATTAATTAGCCTGGTTCAAAATCTAAACTGTGCAGCGTGTATCAGGATGTGGTCCTTAAAACATTCTCCACGGCAGCGGAGCAGAGCCTGAGCTTAATGGACTGACTTTGCACATCCTACAGAACAGAAGATTTTATATTCAAGGCTCAGCACCAATGCCAAGATGGATTTGTCACTTCTCTTCTTCCCAGCACTGTTCCCTGCTCTACAATGGCATGTCAGCATCCCCTAGAAAAGGTATGAAAAATTTCTTCCATACCAAGTCAAGCAAAGCTAACCAATTATTTACTGGATCCTGTCAAAAGCTTAAGTATCTCCTTCCCAAAGCCTCATTTTTTTGCATTGCCAAGCAAGAACTCGAACAGATTTTATCATTCCCTACAGGATTGTTATCAACTGTCACTGTAAACATCTTGGTGAAGCCTAAACTATGCAAACAGAGTATGCAGCTGAAGGCAGGATGGTGGTGAGGAGATGCAGTTTGTACTTGCCATACTTCGGACAGAAAAAAAAACAACAACCCAAAACTCTGCATGAATATGTAGTGCAGCCACTTTGGAAAAAGTTTCATAATACATTCAAAAGTTTGCAGGTGTTAGATTTTCAGGCTTTTGCTAAATAATAAGAATCATGGTTATAGTATTTTTTTTGTCTGGCAACACATTAAAGGTGCTGTTTATAATTTGAAAATGTTTATATGTAGGCAATAATTATAGCCTAACATGAATTGTTGACGTGGCACAAAAGCCACCTAGTCTACATGGTCCTGATGCCATCAATATATGCCATATGGTAAAAGAGACAATGATAGTATGGGCAAAAAACTTTGGATATACCATTGAAATAGATAACTGGCAAAAACTCTGGGAAAGAAAGTTATACAAAATGTTTTATAGGTGGCATTTACCACTGGCTAGATTAGTCAAAATGTTTAAAAACATGTCTGCTAAATGTTGGAAATGTAATCAAACTCCTGGTACATATTGTTACATGTGGTGGACAGGTCTAAAAGCAAAAAAAAAATGGATGAAAATGCATATGTGGTTTGAAAAAATGCTAAAGCAGCATATAGATTATAAACCAGAATTATTTTTGTTAGGCATATTACCAGAGAAATATAATAAAGGGAATGTATATTTAATACTACATGTTTTGACAGCAGCAAGAATTGTATTTGCGCACCACTGGAAAAATGAGGAAACACTCACAGAAGAAATAATTTTAAAAAATATTAGATTGCAGAAATGGACAGATTAATATTGAAGATAAAAGAAAAAGAAGACAGAATATTTTTGAACTTGGGATTTGTTTTATCAACGGTTGGACAATAGAGGTAGAAATTAGGAGTTTAATATTCTCATGTAAACAAATTGCCTCAGGCAATACGTTGTTCACTAAACACTTATTGTATACAAAGAAAAAATATATAAATAAATATTATATACACACACACACATAAATGCCATATGCCGAAGTATTAAAGGATAACATATGCAATACTTTTTGATTTTTTTAAAAAAAATAATTCCCTCTATTTTGATGATAACCCAAGAAAATGCATCCAGTGTAGCAAAAGCACCACAGCCATTATCAGATGCCTTTCAAGCTCTCTCAATTTCATGCTTCCCTGCACTACTTATTTACACTAAAACTGTACTACTGTGTACTCTAACACAAACACTTAGATTTGATCGGCTGGCAAATTTCAGCTGCATTTTTTGTGAGTTCACTTAGGCCTTCTTGTTGACATCTCAGGTGAGATGCTAGTGAACTGCTTAATGGAAGTTAATATTCCGTCAAGATGAGGTCAATAAATAAGCACTCAAATGTGTGTGTTTATGCATATGTGTGTACGTCGTTCAACCCCCGCATACAAGCTTTCACCTCAAGCAATTCAATCTGCAATGAGTAGGGCAAGAAGTTAAACACTGGCATATTCTTGCATGCTCTGATGCTAATCTCTGCAATTAGAAATTGAGTGTTTCATTTTCTTTAAATGGATTTTCTCTTCTAATTATATCTACAGCATTAATCAATATTACCATAAAATGTGTTTATTTGTTTAATCCAAAATCGTGATAAAATTAACAATTATGTAAAAAAAAACTACTCGATAAAGGTTCTAGGGAAAAAATATCATGGATAGATACGTGCAGTGTTATAGTTCACTGTTATGGACGTGGCTAGACATGTTTTTTTTTTAACTTTTCAATCTAATCTACAGCTCTGGGATTTTCTGGTGGTCTCCAATCAACTACTAATCTTGTTTGATTTCTGAGCCTAGATAACAGAATAACAGAGTTGAAAGGGACCTTGGAGGTCTTCTAGTCCAGCCACCTGCTCAGGCAGGAAAGCCTATATCATTTAGTTTAGTTTAGTTTATTGTCATTGCACTTCATACAACGAAATTAAATACCATCTTCAGTGTACATTATGACTATGAAAATAAACACAAATACACATCCTTCACATTCTATATATTGAATTGAAAACCCCTGATATTGCATTAATGTTGTACTATACAGTAGAATTCAATAGAGTTTCTGCCCTGGGATAAAAGCTGTTTTTCAGCCTATTTTGTCCTTGTTTTTATTATCCTGTACAGTCTGCCAGATGGTAATAGTTCAAACAAAGGGTGCCCAGGATGAGATCTTTGAGAATGTTCTGAAGTTTCTCAAAGGCAGCGGGAGCTATAAAGCTCTTCCAAAGAGGGGAGACGGCAACCAATGATCTTCTGGGCAATGACTTTAACCCTCTGGAGTGCTGTCCTATCTGCCACTGTGCAATTGGCAAACAGTATACAGATGCAGTAAGTTAAGACACTCTTTATGGTGCAGCGGTAGAAGGTCACTAGCAGTTTTTCATTTAGTTGTTGTTTTCTGAGAAGTCTCAGATAGTATAATCTCTGCTGGGCCCTTTTGACTAGTGTTGCAATGTGAGCACCTCAGGTCAGGTCCTCTTTTATGGTAACACTCAGAAACTTAAAACTGGCCACCTGCTCCACTCGGTCTCCATTGATAAGCAAGGGCTGGATGTCTGATCTGTTCCTTCTATAGACCACTATAAGCTCCTTGGTCTTATTGGTGTGGGACCAAGTTATTGTCTCCACATCACGAAAGCAATGGGTCCACCTCAGAATTAATTAATTAATCATTTCAGACAAATGGTTGTCCAATCTCTTCTTAAAAACCTTCAGTATTGCAGCATCCACAAGTCACTGGGGCAAGTCGTTCCACTGATTATTTTTTCTGTCAGGAAATTTCTCCTTAGTTCTAAGTTGCTTCTTTCCTTGGTTAGTTTGCATCCATTAGCAATAGCAATAGCACTTAGACCTAGTGCTTTCCAGCCCTCTCTAAGCGGTTTATAGAATCAGCATATTGCCCCCAACAAACTGGGTCTTGGAAGGACGGAAGGCTGAGTCAACCTTGAGCCTGGTGAGATTTGATCTGCCAAATTGCAGGCAGCCGGCTGTGAGCAGAAGTAGCCTACAGTTCTGCACTTTAACCACTGCGCCACCGAGGCTCCATTGCTTCTTGTTCTGCCTTCAAGTGCTTTGGAGAATAGCTTGAACCAGGCGTGAAATTCAACCACCTCAACCCACCTTGGGGGAGGTGGTAGGGATGATTTGAATCATTAACAAATTGCCTCAATTGCTCCTGGTTGCTATTACTATTATACCAAGCCACACCCACAGCCATGCCTACACAGCCAGTAAGGAAAAAAAATTGAATTCCACCCCTGGCTTGAACCCCCTCTACTTTGTGGCAGCACCTTAAATATTGGAACACTGCTATCACATCATCCCTTGTCAAGATAAATTTGGTTAGATGCTCCAAGTTCAAACTTGTGTCTAAACAATAATAAAACATAATAGAACATCACTGATCTTTTATAACACCCCATAGTACTATATTACCAATTACCAATATAAAACACCAGTATTGTTTGGTTTCTTATAGGAAACAAAACTTACATACTATTTTAAAAACACCCCCTCTACCCACACAATGTTTTAAGCCTCTAAACTTCCAACTCCATAGCACAGTAGGGACGTATGAATTCTTTCACACAATCCATGACTTCTCCACTATAGTGTCTTCTGCATTTCCCTCCTTTGTCTCTCCTTTTTTTATGTGAAAAGCATCAGTTGGTCTACTCAACGCTAAACCATAATTTTAGTCAGAATAAAAATAGGAGAATGTTAAGATATTGATTTAATAGCTGACCAATTGCTGTAAGGTTGCTGTAAAAGCTGATGCAATGAGGATGAGTCAGCAGGAGTTATTGCCGCTTTAAAACAGAGGATGGGTCCACAGGGTTTTACCACTTTAAGAAATTGTCTATATATGTAAGGCCATGAGAGGGCATATCTCTCTCTCCTTGTGTTCTGTCTCCATTGTAGAATTCTCAGAGGAGAGTAAAGAAGATTGATTGATTGCCAGGTATTTGCTTACCACATATATGTATGTATATAGCTGTCTTGTATATAAACCACTTTTAAAAGGCAAAGTCTCTGTGTGCTGTGTTTTGCTCCTGGGTTGTCTCACAATAGTAGTCATGCTGCAAACACTCTGACAGAGAAGGAGCTTTGCACTCTGCAACCTTCACCTTCCAGAGGGGCTTCTAGTCAGAAATCAACCTGAACCTGGGTTTAAGCTACAGTTATTGCAAATAACTCTCTTTTAAAAGAATGTAGTTTACCCAGCAATTTGAAGTCAGTGTATTTCCAGACTAATTAACCATGAGTAAGGTTATTTAGTTAATTGAGCAATATCTCATGCTACAGTTAATCTAAATCTCAAATAAATTCTACAGTTTTCAAATAGCTGTGCGAGTATATTTCCTTCCAGCTATGCTGGGCAGGATAGCACAGAATAATCTCAAGTCTTGTCACACTAGCATATGTTTAAAACAAAAATCCCCAGGAATATATTTTCAGAGATAAACAATACATCTGATGGCACTCCAAGGAAGTGTAGGAATGCTTTATTTTGGCTGCTTCTTTGTCATGTCAAAGCCGAAGTTCAGAATCAAGTCCCATTCAATTGCAATCACCAATTTGTGACACAGGGCTAATGGTAATGAGATATTTCTTAAAGGCATGCATAGTTTAGCAACTATGAATCTTTCTCTATCATTTACCCATTAATGATGCCCATTTGCGTTCTATGGAAATTTTGCAAATCTCGTATCTCTGTGAGCAATGCCAGTTGGAAATAAATATTTTGATAAAGCTATTTTAAAGAAACTGTGTCCCTTTAATACTGGCATTTGCTTTTGCACCGTTACACTTATTAAAAATGCTGTCTGTATGAACTTTCTTTTCCAATTTCCAAACAGGATCTTTCTTTTCAGTATTCCAAACAGGAATACTGAAGCACACCATAAGAAATTTCATTGCTCAGTGAGTAATCTTGGACCAAAGAAGCATTTTTAGGGGAAATGGAAAGGAACAGAGACTTCCAATTTAAAATTGTAATTATTCCAAACATATTACTCAAACACAGCTGAAGTTTTTCATGCAATGAATGTCATTACGTTGAAAAATGAAGAGAACACAAAACTTTGCCTTATAACTCTGCATCTACAAATGCCAGATATGCAGATAATGTTTATTTCTGCAAGGGGGTGTTTTTTTTTTCTAATGCAAATTGGTTTACTTGGATAAAGAATGACTGAAAAGCTAAAGTATAGCAGATGCGCAAATGCCCAAAGAAAAACCCACCTCAATGTAGCAGGCATAATTTTGAACTGGAAATTTACATACAACTTTAATTTGTGTGTGCTTTGAAATGGTGAAAACAACAGGCAAATGGAAAGTGCAAGCATCAACCTGCCCTTGGCATGAAAAGGAGGCTATCCACTGTCAGAAGTGAGGTAGTAGAATTACAGCCCCCTCATTCTAGCCAAGGGGTGTCCAATTCACATCATCATGTGATGTATCAGGACTTTTTCCCTCTTTTCTAAACAGGTGTGGGCATGGCCAGCGCATGATGCACGGGCCAGGAGTTTGACGGCCCTTCTGATGACCCAGGACGTGGCACAAAAGCAACAAAGTCACAAAAGTAGGTAGCGCCCTTTAATTCCTCCAACTTGGCCCCCAGGCTAGAGAAAAAAACTCTTCCAAGAACAGTTTTTAAAGGGAAGAAATTCAGTCCGACCCCAAAGTACATATAAATTATAAATAAAAACCAACACAAACCATGCTGCAGCAATTAACAAGACAGGGCAGGATAAGGAATTGCAGAATTCAAAAGTTAACAAAAATGCACTGGTTGGCAGGATGCCAGAACCCAGATAGGACTTGACAAACAAAGATAATGCACATTTTGCTTCCAGCAAGGTGCTGTGTGCAAATACTCTTTATATCCAGTTTTCCCACCTGCAGCTAATGAAGGGAATCAGGGCCCTTTTCCCCACCCGTAACCCACGTTGCTCCCTTATCCATTCCTCCCTGCATGCCCTAGGATGAAGAGGGGGTGAGCCTGAGTCTTCCTCTGAATGCCCAGCTGCCCTTCCCCAGTTTCCTCCACAGCCAACGGAGCCACACTCCCACTCCCTGTCAGCTATTCAACCTCCCTCTCAGAATCAGACTCCAACAGGGGCATGACAGCCCTGCTCTAGCCATTTGACAAAATCTGGACGGTACATACAGTGGGCAGATACAGTGCAGGTAGCCCTCGTCCTACGACCAGAATTGAGCCCAAAATTTATCTTGCTAAGTGAGAAATTCGTTAAGAGAGTTTTGCCTCGTTTGTTAAGGCAATTGCTGCAGTTGTTAAATTAGTAATTTAATTCTTAAGTGTATCTGACTTCCCCATTGACTTTGCTTGTCAGAAGATTGCCAAAGGGGATCACGTGACTCCAGGAACTGTAACCTTCATAACTATGAACCAGTTGTTAAGCATCCAAAGTAAATCACATGACCACTGGGCATGAATCTGCAACAGTCATAAGCATGAAAAATGGTCCTCAGTCACTTTTTTCAGTGCCGTTGTAACTTTGAACAGTCACTAAATGAATTGTCGCAAGTCGAGGACTACCTGTGTAAGAACAACTGTAGGCAAAAACAGTCAAGGTGACAGTAAAAGTTTGGTTGACAGATTGGCAAGTATCAATATGGGGAATGACAGTACAGGTAGCCCTCAACTTACAACAGTGTCCGCTCTGGAAGCCATATGCCACACTGCCACATAGCCTGAGAAAGTGGGAGAGGGGTGATTTCAATTGAGTAGTTCTAAGTAAACAAAATAAAATTCTTTTTTTAGTTCAAGGTTATTAAGTGTGGCTTAGGATGGAAAAAGGATCTTACTCTGGGACGGATCATGATTAAAGGGCCTTGGTGGCTCAGGCTGTTAAATGCCTGCATTTAAGTTCCAGCTGCCTACAATTAGTGCAGGCTTGAATCCCACCAGGCTCAAGGTTGACTCAGCCTTCCATCCTCTCGGGGTAGGTAAATTGAGGACCCAAGATTGTTGGGGGCAATAAGCTGACTTTGTAAAAATGCCGCTTAGTAATAATAAACAGGCATATACAATGGAATGAAGGCTATTGCTGAGCGCATTGGGTTGTATCCCAAAAATTGTAAGCCGCCCTGAGTCTTCGGAGAAGGGCGGCATATAAATCTAATTTTAAAAAAAAGTGATTGGTCCATGTGATGTGATGATGGGGGAAAAGGGGATGGATTGTAGTTTGGGACATTGTGGGAAGTCCAGGAAACTTTTAGTTTCGAGATTCCACAGATGTGCCAGGTGCTATTCTAATAAAGGTACTTTTGAGATTATGCTTGTCTCGGAGTTACTGATTGGAACGGAGGTTTGCTGGAACACTGACAGACAGTTCATTTAGTGACCTTTCAAAGTTACAACAGCACAGAGAAAAGGGACTTGTGACCATTTTTCACACTTACAACCGTTGCAGCATCTCTGTGGTCGCATGATTAAAATTCAAATGCTTGACTAACTGGTTCATATTTATGAAGGTTGCAGTATTCCATTTTGCAACCTTTTGACAAGAAAAGTCAATGGGGACACAGATTCACTTAACAACCATGTTACTACCTTAACAAATGCAATAATTCACTTAACAATTGTGGCAAGAAAAGTCATGAAATGGGGCAATTAACAAATGTTTCACTTAGCAACATAAACTGTGCCCGTAAATTGAGGACCACCTGTATAGAGGTCTGGAAGTGGGTGGAAAAGACTTACATTTGGGCTGCAAAAGGAGAGAAGCCAGGTGTTCTTCAACTGGATAGGAAGAGATTTGTGGGCGTGTTTTGCCAACTCTATTATTCTTTGCATCACGAATATGGGAATACTTTCCTGTGTGTTTCTTACCTCAAAATAGCAGGTTTCATCAAGCACCTTCAGAGCAGTTTCCCACTCTGCAGTCAACTAAAAAAAGCTGTCTAAAGTGCAGAAAAACAAAATCTGTTGTGTGGCATTCCACATTTACCCACTCCTACTATTTATTTTATTAAAGTATTAATTAATTAATTTGCAGAAAAAAATTGTCAGGTACAATAAACAAACCCATAAGTGAGTCCTCCTGACTCCGCACCATTTTTTCTATGATATAACCTTTCAACAGCCTTATTAAATGGAACAAGGATGCAACCCTGAATTTAGACATGAATCTAGTTGGGCAAGTCATAAATTTGGGCAAGTCGCGCTCTCTAAGCCCTAAAAAAAATGAGAATGGCAAACCATTTCCAATAAATGTTGCTAAGAAAATGTCAGAGATGTGTCCATGTAGGTGGCACATGCACACAAATAGAGCATTATTAGAAATTTGTCTACCAAACTCCATGATGACAAACAATATTTTAGGGCATTATTTTTAATAAAAAATTTGAGCAGAATGTAAAAAAAAAAGTCTATGGGTTAGGTTTAGGGTTTGTGTGTAAGAGGGCAATGTTGAGGATACAAAACTTCACACAAACTGCAGCTTCTGGCCAGTATAAAAGGTGAGATTATAATGCCTTACCACCAAGTAACTCCTGTCCAGAAATGCCTATAGTGATTTTCAGTCATCCAGGTCATGGTTGTTCCAATGGTGTTTTTTCAAGAAGCAACTGGACTTTCTTGTTTTTCATTGAAGACATTTATTTATTTATTATTTATTATTTGAACTTATATGCCGCCCCATCTCCGAAGACTCGGGGCGGCTTACAACTAAAACATTTCAGAGCTGAAGAAGCTTCTTGGATGATAAGCGAAACGTCTTCCAAAAAAACCCAGAAAGTCCCGTTGCCTCTTGAAAAAGCACCTTTGGGATGTCTTGCCCAGAAGGTTTAAGCTGATGAATCACTGAAAGCTAATTTTGGTCCTTAGGGGATGAATGGATGGATGGATGGACGGACAGATGGACAGGTGGACAGACCGACAGACTCTCTGACTCTCAAGAAGGTAATTTCAATGCAAGATCCTCCAGTTTGGATGAGAAAGTACTGTGTGAGAAAATAGTCCTCCCCCTGTTATTTCTCTTTTTGGCATTCTTTCCCACTGCAACAGATTTATACATTCCTCAGACTGTAAAATAAGACCTACCCCCTTTAAAAACTTCTTCAGCATATCTGCTCTGCAAAATCCTCTTGATCAGAAACCCAGCTATTTTTCATTCAAAGGCATTTCAGTCTACTTTCCTACGGCACCAAGCTGGAGATTTCCCCATAGGTATATTAGTCTATTAGAAAATAAATTACTCGTATTTATTTTAAACAATTTATACAAGTTATTCCCCTGCCGTGTCACAACCTATTTCAAATGAAGCTCCTCATGCATACTAACATTTTCCCCCTTTTTTGCACATTGTGGCATATGGATTTGAAACGCACCCTTTCCTCCCCTTAGGATTCTCCAATTATTCCCTTTTTTAAATGCTGTGATTGGATGTGATGGTTCTTTTATATGAATTATTACTTATACAATGCAATCCTTATGTGCCATACCTAAGAGAGAACCAATATGCATGAACTGCCTGTATTCTATTTTGCAGAATTCTGAGATGGCAAATCCATCTATTAAACCTACGAGGTCAGTACGACACTTTAAAAGGCCTAGGTGAAAAAATTTCTTTTGGATCCTTTTCAAACAGTAAAAATAAAAATCTAGGAGCACATCCTTGTATCATGTAATCCTAATCTGAGTTTACGTACTGACTCCAAAAATGCCAAGCACAGTTAGTTTGTAGATTTACATTTTGCCTTTTCTTCAGGACTTCCAGATAGTTTATGTGGGGAGTTTTTCTTGGTTTTATCTCTCTCAATTCCTAGAGGTGGTTTCAGCAGTCAATGGTGAAAGTGAAAGACAATGCTTAGTCTTAGTCACCCAATAGGTGTTTCTGGGCATGATGTTTCAAATTTAAATTTCCACAATTCTGATCCAAACTTTCATCAGATTAAAACACTCGGATGATGTTGAATTGCTAATGGTCTTAATAAATGTGCATATAATGATATTTCTCTCTCATTCCTGGAAGGGAAAAAAATAGCTAGGAAGGGAAATGATAACATGGAATTTTTCAAGCCCCTAAACCAAGAGTGACATGTGGCAATTCATCCAAACTGAGTTCTGTATTGCTTCACACCTACAGACAAAATCTTTTTAGACTGAGGAGGACTCTACCTCAAGAGCCGTGGTGGCGCAGTGGTTAGAATGCAGTACTGCAGGCTACTTCTGCTAACTGCTGGCTGCCGGCAGTTTGGCAGTTTGATTCTCACCGGCTCAAGGTTGACTCAGCCTTCCATCCTTCCAAGGTCAATAAAATGAGGACCCAGATTGTTGGGAGCAATATGTTGACTCTGTAAACTGCTTAAAGAGGGCTGTAAAACACAGTGTATATATTGGTATTGCTACTATTTGCATCTATCATATATTCTATGAACTATTAGGGAGGACGTGTCTTCACTCTCTTCTCTCACAGAGACATCCACACTGAGTTGCCTCTTACTCCTCTGGAATGCCCCCTCCCTCCTGGTAATCCATTTGACTCACTACATTCTATCACAGGATTAAACCTCTATTTTTGTGTCTTTCATCTGAGTTACCTGAATTTGAAATTAAACAAACAGCAGCAGCACCTTCATTTAAATTCCATTGATTTCCATAGAAATTACATGATGCTGAGAATATGCACTATTGCAATTAAACACATTTTTTAAAGCAATAAACATAAGTATTTCTGAATTTGAATCCGAATCCAATCTATTACGTTCAAGAGATCTCAAAATCTCATCAAAACAATTAGAAATGAAAATTACTTGATACCCTTCCAATCTGTAGTTTTAAGACACAGTAAAATTTAATTTCAAAATAAAAAATTCACTTTGAAACATCAGTGGAAAGGCTAGCAAATACAGAATAACTGCAAATGTCACCTCAGTTCTACTTTTCACTAATCAATGATATAATTATATCATTTACATTATGTAATTTATCGAGTAAATGTAACCTTCATGGTTTAAAAAATAACAACTACTTCAATGTTTGAGAAAGGTTAAATGCCTCCTTCTTCACTCTATAAATGATTAAATTTATTACAACTTTACTTACCTAAAATGTTAGGATAAACTATTATGGTGAACTTTAACTTTTCATAGACAGGCTCATTATAAGCATATTATTTAAAATATAGAGATGCAAAATTACCATCAAAATGGTTATTTCTTGAATACATGATATAAAGGTAAATGGTGTTTTTTCCCTCATAACAGTCATTTTTACTTGGGCAAACACAGGTCTCTATAGAAAGAAGAAACATGTTAACCTTTGTTGCATCATAATTTGAAAATTGTTCCAGGGCTTTGTCTGTTTTTTTTTCTTAATAAACTCATCCTTATTCTAAACTGCTAAAATTTCTCCTGCTCATTAGTCCAAAGCCTTTTCTTTACCCTAAATAGGAAGTTAAATACAGAAGGAAATATGCAAATGAAAAACTGGGCATGGCTAGTCTAGTGAAGAGAAGGGCCAGGGGAGACATGATAGCAGTGTTCCAATATTTGAGGGGCTGCCCCAGAGAGGAAGGGGTCAAGCTATTTTGCAAAGCAACTGAAGGCCAAGCAAGGAATAATGGATGGAAACTGAACAAGGAGAGATTCAACCCGGACATAAGGAGAAATTTTCTCACAGTGAGAACAATCAACCAATGGAACAGCTTGCCTTCAGCAGTTGTGGGAGCTTCATCACTGGAAGCTTTCACGAGACTGGACTCTCATCTGTCAAAAATGGGTCTCCCGCTTGGACGGGTGGGTTCGACTAGATAACCTATAAGGTCCCTTCCAACTCTGTTAATCTGTATCTGTATCTAAATATTTCATTTCAAAAGAGAATGCATATCTTTAATATGGCTTAATAAGTTTTCATTTATATGCCATGCATTTCACATTCCCCACATCTGTTTGGTGATGCAAGATTAATAACTTTACCAGCATAGAAAAAAAAATATATAAATTGATTGGTGGGTCTAGATGCAAATTAAGAAATAATTGCCATACTGCTAATTGACATATTTAGAAATGATTACTATAATTTATGTTGAAATACAGTATATCTCACCATATTGGGAAACATTATGAACAGTTGACCTGTGTATCTTTATAATCTATCTTCTAGTGGGTCAGTGGTTGATGGCAACTTCAAATGAAAGTCTACTGTACTTTCTGCTAATTCCTTCTCTTGATACCAGACTGAATACTCACTCAATACTTTTCTACTATGAGGACTCAGCTAAAGGATTTCTAAAACATGGCCTAAAGTCACTCTGGTTCACAATGCTATATCTTCATTTCTACATAGTACAGGTCAGAGGTGGTATTCAGAAGGTTCTGACCCGTTCTGGAGAATCAGTAGCAGAAATATTGAGTAGTTTGGAGAACCGGCAAATACAACCTCTGACTGGCCCCACCCCATCTATTCTCTGCCTCCCGGGTCCCAGCTGATCAGCTGGGTCTTCTTTTGTTGTCCTGCACAGGAGAACGGAGCTGGAAGGCAAGTTAGTAGGGTGGGGAGGGAATGGAGATTTTACAGTATCCTATGCCCACACCTACCAAGCCACACCTTACCCATCAAGCCACGCCCACAGAACCCATAGTAAAAAAAAATTGAATCCCACCTCTGGTACAGGTACAGTAGGAGAATCCTTGTTTCACAGAGGGAGCAGGTAGGATGAAGAGAACTTACCCAGAAGATATACCATAGTGCCTGAAGGATCTCTTAGAGTCGTAGCTAGAGCTTAGAATCCTGCTGCATCCATTCGTCAATAGAGCAGCATCTCTAAAACTAAATCATCTCCACAAAATACAGGGAACTATCAGAATGGTTTAGCATATGAATAGGAGAGCACAGTTGCATATCCTTTCCTCTTTTTCAAAGAAATGTGCCCCCCCCCCAAAGAAGTCATTGCTTTCCTTCATTATGTACCAATATCTTTCTGGATTGTTCAGTTCGGCTTGTAATAGAACCCCAACATATTAAATTGTTATGCAGGTGCCAAGGAATAAATGATGCCAGTGATCTAGGTTTTGCTGCACTTGGCTAATCCCATGGCTTTAACAATGCAAGCTTTTTTTCCACAGCTGCCAAGAATGCCAGCAAATGGCCTTCCCTAATAAAATTTCACCACCATTTTTATGATGTTCTTTCTCTAAAATATTATTGCTAGTAAAATGACAGGCAGAAAAATGAAGGAAAATAATTCAACAGCCATAGTGATTCATCTTTTTGCTATTTTATGAGAGTAGGCACTTCACTTTAATTGCTTTAATAATTGGAGGTTACTCTTAGAACATTTCCATAAGACAAATTTATATAACAATTAACTTTTTTTTGTACAATAGCATTTGGTAGGAATTTTTCACTGTTTGGTAATATGGGATAACACTACTTTTATGTTCTAAAAACTATTCATTGTTTTGCTAGACACTGAAGTTTTATAAAAGCTTCACGTAGTCAATGTTTTTATCTAACCTCTATGGATAAAATGGAGTATTGGAGTTTGAAGTTGCTCACTTTCATTTACCTAGTCAAGTCCTCAGTGAAGAACAAATCTGTTTGTTGACTAATTTTTATAACTATTAAAAGTACAGGTCCCCAAGCCCTGAGCCACAGATTAGTACTGGTCTGTGGCCCATTAGGAACTGGGCCACAGAAGTTGTGGGTGAGCGACTGAAGTTTTATCTGTGCAAGTGCAGAATCTGCTATATTGGACTGCTATATTAGAATATTTCTGAGCTTGCTGAGTATATGGCAATTCACAGTATATAATTCTTAGACAATTGTGAATAAATGTGTATTGACTTGAAAGGTTGAGAATCAAGTTTGCATAGAGGTTTTGTTGCTTTTCAGGCACACTGGTCAAAGTATGTCCAAACTGAAGGGTACTTCAGGGGATGTTACATGTGGTACTGATATAACTATAGCTCATGACCTACAATAACTTATAACTTGTTTATCTTACCAAAAAATGTGAAAGCTGTAGTTGAGCAAAATACAGTGGGAACAAATGTTAATATTTATAGCCCCACCTAATAATCACTATGGCATATGGAAAATTGCAACTTGGAAAGTGACAAATGGCAAAGAGTTATGGAGAAGGGAGGGAAGGAGGGAGGGAGGAAGGAAGGAAGGAAAGGAAGGAAAGGAGGGAGAGAGGATGGGAATGTTGAATATATGTGTAATTAAGAGACAAAAGGAGGATGCAATAGCTCTGAATGAAGGTAATCTGATTTTGTGGGGTAGAACTAATGAATATAAGGAAGTAAAAGTATGGGTTTAATTATGAATGAAAGGATCAAATTGTATGTCATAAAGTATGAACCTAATTTTAAATATATCCAATATATGCACCATACAACTCCCAAGTTTTCTCCTTGCACCATAGAACCCCAATTCTTTCTCCAAATCTTTGGTGGCATACAGTAAAACCAACATAATAAAATGGAAGACAATGATTACAAATATAGAATTAAAAAAATACGAACAACAAGAACTAATGGAAGTTCTGGCTAACCACAGCAACACACAATCCATACTGTATAGGGTCCAGCCAGCCAAATTCAAGGCCTGGGAATATTAGCAAGGTCTTCTAGGCTTTTCAGAATGCCAGCAGTCCACAAAATATATAGCATGTTGAGCATATAGCATAAAATGCTAGAGATCTCAATTTTCTCTCCCAAGAGCCCTCTGTATTTGTCTATCCTATCCCATCTTTATGACTTAATGTAGCAGCTGAATAGTTTCTGATACCATTACATATCTTCCAGGGAGCCCAGTATTCTGTATCCTTCCCCCAACTTTGGTGGGTAAGAGAGATAAGACTTTCCCCATCTTTATTGTCTTACTACCAATTAGTTAATTTAGTTAGTTTATTTGGACTTATAGGCCGCCCTCTCTCCCGAAGGACTCAGGGCGGCGCACATAAAAATGAACAATACAAAAGTTAAGACAATTAAAAAATACTAAATTACAGCCAAATAAACATTCCAAGTTAAAAGCCCGATCTCCTGTCAGTCCAGGCTGGATTGTGAAAATAACCATGTTTTAAGGTCACTGCGGAAGGAGCGGAGATCAGGGTCCAGGCGCAATTCCAGGGGTAACTGCTTCCAGAGGGTGGGCGCTCCCACAGAGAAGGCCCTCCCCCTAGGGGCCGCCAGTTTACAATGTTTAGCTGACGGTACCCCCAGGAGGCCCCGTCTGTGGGAGTGCACTAGGCGATTGGTATTCATCAACAGCAGGAGACGTTCTTGCAAGTACCCCAGACCCAAGCCATATAGGGCTTTATAAGTTGTTACCAGCACCTTGAATCTCACATGGAGATGCAAAACTTTTGGCCATGTAGTGTCAACCTACATGGCTTTGGAGTGTAGGTATGTGTGGGACTAGAAATTTCAGCTGTTATACTGTGTGAGTGACAGCCTAATCTGAATGAAAATATAAGCAAAATCAATTTAAAAACTACTATATAAAAGTCTTCTTTAACATTATATATAAATATGCAAATGCTCTGGTTTAAGAAAAAATATATAAAGTTCCCACAGATAATTTTTTCATGTTGCCATTTCTCATAGGGAATCCACAATGGTAACTTGATTAAAACTACAAATGTAAGTTGTAAAGTAGAATATAATACTCCACTTAGATCACAAAGATGTTGCTGAACTGAGAGTGACATTCAAATTATTCTACAAGCACAAGAATTAATCCAAAAGCAATATTTCTTCCTAATCAGCCTGAAAAAATAGAAAGCCTGGAAATACACAGAATGTAATTGAATTAATTTAGTTTAATGTATTCAATCTACACACTACCCAACTCCAACATGACTCTGGGCAGCGTACAATAAAACCAAACAAAATATAAAATGTAGATAACATAATAAGGGAAATAGAAAAAAAAGAATGTATTATCTTGAACAGAGAATAATATTAAATTTAACCAACACAGCAAAGAATAAATTAAGTAACCAGTAACAAGTTATTTGCTTGCTTCTTATCTAACAATGGTCTGAAAGAGAAATCTTCCCTTTTTACACAATACAGAATAACACAGTCAGAAGGGACCTTGGAGGTCTTCTAGTCCAACCCCCTGCTCAAGCAGGAGATCCTATACCATTCCAGACAAATGGCTATCCAATGTCTTCTTAAAAACCTCCAGTGATGGTGCATCCACAACTTCTGGAGATGAACCATTCCACCGATTAATTGTTTTCATTAATTCTAGATTGGATCTCTCTTTGATAAGCTTCCATCCATTATTTCTTACTTACTTACTTACTTATTTATTTATTTGATTTATTTGATTTGTCAATCGCTTACAAGATAATAGGTATAGGTATAAACATGAGTAAGAATACAGGAAATAGGTACAATAAATGGGGACAATAGGACGGGGACGATAGGCATGATTGTGCACTTATGCACGCCCCTTACAGACCTCTTAGGAATGGGGTGAGGTCAATAGTGGATAGTTTGAGGTTAAAGGAGTGGGGGCGGGGTTTGAGGATGCAACAACAGAGTCAGGTAGTGCATTCCAGGCATTGACCACTCTGTTGCTGAAGTTGTACTTTCTGCAATCAAGTTTGGAGCGGTTTACATTGAGTTTGTATCTGTTGTGTGCTCTTGTATTATTGCGGTTGAAGCTGAAGTAGTTATTGTCCTGTCTTCAGGTACTTTGGAGAACATGTTGATCCCTTCCTCTTTGTGATAATCCCTCAAGTATTGGAAGATTTGTACAATCTGAAGAGAAACCAGAGTATTGGAAGACTGCTATCATGTCACCCTAGTCCTTTTGTTTTTAGATCATTTGAAAACAATCCTTTTAGAACATCTGGATTCCCCTCTACTTTTTGGGAGATCCCAGTGATGTGTCTCCTGCAGCCATGACATAAGCCTAAGATTGAAAATCAGCTCATCAGATATTAGACCTTTTCTATCCTGCTCTATGGAATAGAGAGTTGGTCTCTGACAGAAAGCCACTTGAAGAGACTAGAAGCATTTGAAATGTGGATTTACAGATGGCTATTATGGCTAGGTTGACAAAATCAGAAATGAGGAGGTGATAAGCTGCCTGGGAAAGCAAAGGGAAATCATCACAACCATTAAAAAGGGAAAGTCCAAAATATTTTGGACATGTGATGTGACCCCTGGAAAAATACGCCATACTTCACTTAATTTTTTTATTGTAAGCCGCCCCGAGTCTTCGGAGATGGGGCGGCATATAAGTCACATTAATAAATAAATAAATAAATAAATAATTGTCCAAGGAAAGACTGAAGGCAAACAAGGTCCAGGTAGAAGAAGAACATCATGGCTTCAAAATCTAAGGGGCTAGTTTGGACAAAACTCAGCAGCACTTTTTCATGCGGCTGTTGATAAAAATAGGCTTGCCAACATGATTGCCAATGTCCGGTGATGGATATGGCACAAGAAGAAGAAGTGATGTGTCGCTACCATTATCTTCTCAAGTCAATCCCTACCCGCCCCCCCAGCTCTGCTCACAGTTGTTTGAAAAACCAGGTATGTCCCTGGAGACGAAGGGCTGAGCAGAATCTGCTGTTTGTATATGTTCATCATGCTTCATGAAACTGTTGGTTCTAAGTTAGGCCTGCTTGGCCTAAATGTCTGGAAAAACTATTCCTAGCACTGTTGGAGCATAAGTCTATTCATACATAAACATGACAAAAGAATGAATATAGATCGAAAGTATGATTGTTCTGAGTATTGATCTGAATATTTTAGGAATTGATATGGAAAAGATGGTGATATACTGAAGGGTGAAATTCAAACAAATGCTACAAATGTCAGCATTTCTTTTAGAAATGTGAAAAAGAAATAACAAATGCAGTGAGAATGTTTAAAGATGGTAAATGTGTTAAAAGTGCAACTTCATAAATGTTAAAATATGGAATCAGTTTGTTCTCTCTTCCTTTTCAATTATTACATGAAGCTATTTCCTGGCTGGGGATTCATTATCATCAGCATGAGGATTGTATTATATCTGTTGATCCCAGGCTAGACAATGTAGCTGGTCATTCTTGTCATCTTCTCTCAGTTCCACTGTAATTTCTTGGTTTGATTGTTGTGAGCCATCACCAGTGGCAGATTTAGGCTCACTGGTGCCCTAAGCACTGACAAATCTTGGTGCCCCCCCTCCTTTGTACATACCATACAAATGAAGCCAAGCTTAGGCTACATAAAAGTTTTTGTGGTGTCCCCTTTGCGTGCACGAAGGGAGGCTCAGCCAATCTCATTGTACACATGTACTGTGACAATAAAGGCAATAATTTGCTGGTGCCCTAAGCATGTGCTTAGTCTGCTTAATGGTTAATACACCACTGGCTACCACAAATTTTTGGAAATCAGGTGCCATACAAGTTTCAATAATAATAACAATAACAAACAATGGATTGGTTGGGTGTGGAAATTGCACTGATGTCTGATTAGTGAAAGAAAGGTAGCAAAGGGAAATATAATAGCAAAGGCAAAAATTACAGGGGATTCATTTATAAAATGCCCTTGGGAAACTCTGATGACAGTGAATAAAATTTGGCAAGTACAATGTGCTTTTATGTACACCAAAGGACTACCAGACCTGATTTTTAATCTTCAGAAAGTTATTGCAAAAGGTATGAGCTTGAGAAGGGATACTTATTCTACTTTTTTGATTTAGAGAAAGCATATGATAAAGCAAATAGACATGAATTGTAGAATGTTTTCTTCAAATATGAGGGATATTTGATGGAAGTAAACCATGTACAAAAATATACAGAATGCTTACTAATTTTGCTATCACTATTTGAACATAGCATCAAATGTTCAACGGTATTCATCTTTCAGTTGCAGTTTTCTAAAAAAAAAAGATGGCTGCTGTTTTATATGTAACTCAAAAAATTTAATTTCAGTTGATTTGCAATCTGTTCTGCTATGCAATGCAAAGGCTACATTTCCACTGACAAGTTATTTTTATATATTGCATTAACAAATTATCCATTAGAGTTATGAATGTCACACACGTCAACAAAGGCTGTGAAAAAAAGCCCAGTGTTCTATAATTTCAGGCACAAGAAAGAAGAAATTTCTAAAGAATGCCAGGTGAAAGATTGTGGACTTTTCTATAAATGCACTTTGCATTTCTATATTTTAACATATGCAGCCTATAATAGCTGTTGAAGAAGATGCCTTTCATGAGATCATGATATGGAGGAAAAAAATCCTAGTGTTAATAGCACCTTCTGCATTTTCAGCACTCCTTCAAACATTTTGATCTCAGAGGAGCTGGGAAACATTTTCTGATAGAATTCGTCTTCAGAAAGGAATTGTATTAAAAAGACAGATGGTACAGATTATGCAAAACATGTAGGCAGCATGATCTAAACCTACATTAAGCAGGCTAAACAATATATGCATCTCAGAATAACGGGTGTCTTTTTGATAGTCATATTCTGAAGATATAATATACAAGGCTTGTTAATTGACATGCTAAATCAATAAGATTAAGATCCACAGCTTAATTCAGGGTTTCTCCTGCTTCACAACATTACGAATGTTGGATTTCAGAATGCCCCAGCTGGCATGTTCAGAGGTATTAAAGTTGTCATGGTTGAGAACCACCGAGTTAGTTGTTTGTGGGACAGACTGTTATACTAGATCTGTGTAACACTTCACATCCAAAGTTATGCCTTGGAAGGGGGAATGTAGCTCTTCACTGCAAATTTTTAAACTAAATTTGCTTTTCTTGGGGTTCCACAAAGAGGATAACCTAAATTATAGTATAGGTAGTCCTCTCCTTAAACCATAACTGAGCCAATTTTTTTGTTGCTAAGCTAAGCGAAACAGTTGCCAAGTGAACGTTGCCCCATTTTTCGACCTTTCTTGCCATCATTGTTAAGTGAATCACTGCAGTTGTTAAGTTAGTCACATGGTTGTTAAATGAATTTGGCTTCCCCATAGAGTTTGCTGGTCTGAAATTTGCAAAATATAATAGCAATAGCACTTAGACTTATATATACCACTTTACAGTGCTTTGCAGCCCCCTCTAAGCAGTTTACAGAGTCAGCCTATTGCCCCCAACAATTTTGGGTCCTCATTTTACCCACCATGGAAGGATGGAAAGCTGAGTCAATCTTGAGCCTGGTGAGATTCGATCTGCCAAATCAGCCAGCAGTCAGCAGAAGTAGCCTGCAGTTCTGTACTCTAACCACTGTGCCACTGTGGCTCACGATCACATGACCCCAGATACTGCAACAGTTATAAATATGAACCAGTTGCCAAGCATTTGAGTTTTGATCACGTGACCATGGGAATGCTGCAACAGCTGTAAGTGTGAAAATGGCCATAAGTCACTTTTTTCAGTGCCACTGTTAACTTCAAATGGTCACTAAATGAACTGTTGTAAATCAAGGACTTCCTGTAATGGTTTATATCAACAGAAATCTAACAGCAAAGTCTTGGCATGGATTAGCTCTCTTCTTCCAACAGATTCCAGGAAAAGATGGTTTTCCTTTCAGTTTAATGAGTTGTAGACAATTGCTGTGTTCACTCCCTGTACACCCTGAAGCCCCTTGTGAACTGTTGTACAGCCCTGCTTTACACTAGAATTCTCTTACATATGTATAGCTCCAATTACTGTCCATGGTATGTGATTCAAAGCCAAATATCCTTTGTGTTTTGATTACCTTCAACATGCAGTTAAATAGAAAGGTAGAATATAAATCAGACACATGAACGATCAATGACAGCATTGGATTGTAATAGAAGGATACATTATAGCAATGTTACTATCAATAAGCATCATTCAATAGTAATGAAAAAGACCAATTCATTAATTCATTAAAAAGCCTTGATTGGATGGAAAAAGCCATGAAAACTTAACTCTACTTATACATATTGGTTTTTTTTTAAAAAAACGAAGTAAACACTCCTTAACACATACCGGTTTTGAAAACCCAAGTCTATTTAAAGATATTATGTTTGAAAACTCTTAATTTAAGTAACTTGTTTTGATGAAAAAGTTAAGTTGGCTCCTGTTCAATTTTTCATATAAATGCCAGTGTAACAGAAATAGCATATATAGCATTAAAATCTTGTTTTTTAAAAAAAATGGGGAAAAAAATTAAACCCTTAAATTTATAAAAAAGGAGAAAAAAGCATTCATAGTCATCAATTGCCTGGGATATATTATTACTGTTTTCATTGTTGGACTAAATTAAATCCTTCCATGGTCTTACTCAGTCTATTTGAAGTAGAACCCTCTTTGAAATGACTTAGATCTCACATTTGTAAGTCCTATAGACAAGAAGGAAAAACAAAATCAGAAAAGAAATAAGAGAAAATTAAGTTTAATAACCTGAAAGTGCTTATTAACACTCTAATATTAATAAATAGTTATACATCCTACTAGCTCTTATTAAACAGATTTTTATGTATGTAATATTAAGGACAGGCTCCAATTCCTCTGCAGATAGTTAACACTAATTCTCAAAACTAAAGCAGACATTATAACATTACATCCCATTTTTATTTTGTATAATTCATTGCTGAAAATGGAACTGATTTTATAATTAAAGAGTTATGTTATTCTGGGTCTAGCTCAAATGATAAAGCTTACACTGGAGCTGCATTGTCATCCCATGAAGTCACTGTTTAATGGTACCATTAAATAACTTGTACAATTTTGGGGAATCATTAAGAAGTCAAATTCAACTTGGACATTTTACTGCATACTTTTTTCCCCTTAAGCCACAAACGTAATGGAAATGCATTGCTTAGGTATGAATGTTGCTTCAAATACCATTCTAAACTGAGCCTAAACCCCAAGCATTCTGTTAAGAGTTAGAGATTTTTAATACCTGAAATGTTTCATTTCCTACAAAGGTTATCTGGTATGGCAGCAACAGAGGCTCCTTATAGCACATACAAAACTAGATTAAAGTAGAATATTCTTGGAGCTGTTTCAATATCTGGTTACTAATTGGACACGACCATCTAGGGTTTGCCTCTATGACCTCTATATATCAGGGATCTCCCACCCCCTGGGCCATGGCCTGCTGGAAACTGGGCCACGCAGAGCTCCACTCATGCAAGCGGAGGGCACTTAAATATGGGCATTGGTGCTCATGTGCCAAAGCTTCATTTGCACGATTAGAGTTTTGCACGTGAGTGCAAGCACCCTCTGCTCATGTGTGAAGCTCCATCTGTGTGAGTGAAAAACACATGCACCTGCTGCTCCTACCAATGGAGTTGTGTATGCACATGTGTGCCTGCCACATACACACACACACACACACCCCGCCAGGCCAAGCTGCCAAGCTGGAAAGGTTGGAGACCACTGTTCTATATTCTTCCAGGGTTCTTTTTAAATTTCTCTATCCAGCCTCCAGCCCTGGCATTAAAACCAGTGGCCTCCCCTCCCCGTCCTAATCAGGCCCAACAGTGCTTAGATTTTCCAGGATTAGCCATGGTTAGTTTGGCACTCCCACTTGCTGTGGAGTAACAACAGTTCTTTCCATCTCCCCAAAACCTAGTTAGAGATTAGCAGATTTTGTCTGTCTGATTTAAGGAAATCAAGGTTCTAAGAGATTAATATAGGTCAGTCCCAAGGGAGAAATTTCACCATGAACATTCATTTGCTATTTAAATAAATAATTACATAATTAAATAAAATGAGGGTCGCTTATAAAGATGAGAAGTGTATGCCGCCCCGAGTCCTTTCGGGAGAGAGGGCGGCATACAAGTCAAATTAATAATAATAATAATAATAATAATAGTAATAATAATAATAATAATAATAATTTTAAGAATGAATCAAAATTATACACTGAATATCGTGCCTTACACTGCCAAACGCTTGGAAGAGCCACAGTGAGATTTCTTATACAAATTTGTATACATTTGTATTTATCTAACGGATTTTCATTCTTTTCTTCAGTGCATGTATTTTCTCGGAGGCACACAATACAACAACACACTATTCCAGAAGACAGTGAGCTGTATTTTCTGTCCACTGTTTCATTCTAATAAAATAATTATGTTTTTTTTTTAAATCCACTTTAATGAAACATTCTACAGATGGAAGGGCGAAGAGTGATTTATAAAAACTCATTTCTTAACAGTGCAAAATGGTAAAAGAGAAAAAATGATTTTATTTTTTTTTCTAAAGGCAGCTTTAGAGAAGATTACAGATCCCATCAAAGCTTTCTTACAATCCAAACAAAGCTACCTTCCTTCTAGTAATTTTCTGACTCTCTCGTTGTCTTTATGCTTTATCAGTTCATCAACCTGAAACAGCAGATTCTATCAAATGCTGTACTGAAACTTACTGGAGCAAATCCTTTATACTGCCAAGCCACTCACTGTTCCCAACTGTATTGGTTTTTGAGTTTGTCCTTACCATCTGCAAAGCACTCTGACCTGTTCAATGTCAGGGTTCCAAGCAATGGATCTATTACTTTCAAAATTCTTCACTGGCCAAAAACAAATCTTACCATGGTCCCAACCCCTCAAAAAGCAAGTCACATCCAACTGGTTGCAGCATGAAGACACCTTACCAACCCTTTTTGAGAGACATGTCTTCATAATGTTACCATAATGTTATCTCATCCTCAGTCCACAGCTGAGGTAGGGTAGGGCTATATTTAGTTCTTTCAGTCTGGAAATGGTGCTTCCCATATGGACAATCTAAATTGCATCAGGAATTATGGAGTTGATCGGCACTGACAATGCCTTCTCTCCATCTGGTCATCTCTCACTGCCATCCGTGGCCTGTTTAGCTTTGGCTGAGACAGAGAGAACAAACACCTGGTCCAAACAGTGTATTTGGAGTAGAAGGCCTCCAGGTCCATTCCAACTCTGTTCTATTCTATTCTATTCTATTCTATTCTATTCTATTCTATTTTCTATTCTATTCTGTTGGGGGTGGATGGGAGTTGGACAGGCACATTTTATCTTCTGGAAGGGTGGAACCTATTTGGAATCATGGCAGACTGCTTTGAAAAACAATACAATAACAAGGCTTCCAAGATGAGGGCAAATCCCCAAGCGAACTGCATTCTGGAATAGGATTGTCAACCAGCTCTTGATGAACCAGCCTGAGGCAAAAGATCAGCTGGATCATTTTCCTGATAACCACCTTTTTGCTCATCTTTTAAGCAGAGGTTGGAAGTTACAAGACTATTTTTCTGATCTGATCTTATTTTGATGCGATACTTCTTCCTCCTTCCATGTTGATGGAAATTCAGAATTCCATCCATTCAAAGTGCTAGTAGGCAACACTTCCAAACTTTAAGTGCTAGAAAATGATTCCCTATCCTTCAACATCTGCTAATACTATGGGAATATGGATCTCTCATTCTTCTTTATCTACCATGAGATCAAGGATCAATATTTCCAGTGCAATAAACAAATTAAAAAGCTGACCCTGTCTGTCTGTCTTCCTATCTAAAAAACATTAGAACACAGTGCAGGATGGGTGAACATGCAATTTCCCAATTTGTTTCTCTTGGATCCCCAGTATTGTCAGAGATGATTAATCTTTCCCATTATGCATTTCAGTATATTTATCACCACCAAGAAATCCTTAAACTTCTGCCGAAGGGAAAAAAAAGATAAAGGAAGGAGAATCGCATGCAGATAAAACACCCACTATGCTGCAAATTGGCCATGTTCCCATTAAGGAACAACTCCAAGAATTCCCAACTAACATTGCTGCCTAGAAGTTCTAAGAATTGGTGTATGAACCTACCTGGAAATGCCAATTCTGGAAGGCAAGTTTAGTATAACACCCTGCTGATATAATCATTAGCTACCAACAGCTTGCACAAAAGCTTAGAAAATCTTTCTAAGGTTTTCAGCCTTGATTGCACTAATTGCAATTATTTAAAAAAAAAACTTTAGTAGAGTCTACAAATCACCAATCAATAGATAACAAACACCATGACATTCTTTTCCTCTTCTGAAAATGAATGATTTCAATTTATGCCAACTCAATAGCAAGTATTCAGCCACCAACCAGCTAATATTTGCAATCTAAACATTTAGCAGCAGGTTTTTACATTAGTAACAGCAAGAATCTGCTTGGAAAAAATGACTGAAAATACATTATTCTCATTTAAGAGGTCCTTAAGGCCGAAAGTGCTTTATCTGCCTAACAATGTTCGAACAAGCACCATATGATATCATCAAGATTAATATTAATGGATATCTATTGGGAAATCTCTGTATAATATTAAGCAGTTTTTTTAAGAATATGCCGTGCATGCGGAAAGGTGTGAAAGGAAGAAGTTTAAAAAGTGATTTGAAATGATCCACAAAGTCTCAGTTTGGCTTTCATGCTGTTACAAGCATTATCATTACCCATAAATTCATAAATACAAAAGAAATAATGCATAAACCAATATATTTCTACCCTGTCACCTAAAGAAGTCACCAGGTAAGAAAGTTAAAAATGCAGTGAACGTCTCTCATCTCGTGACTTAGTGAAAACCTCGTTAGTGCTGGAAAGAAAGTGACTCATGAACTCGAGATAAAACGTAAATAGCAAATACACTATTTTGAGAAAAAGAGGAACTGGTTCTCTTTATTATCTAACTTATTACTGTCTCGCTCACTATCCTTTGTCATTGACGGTATTTTTCTCTTTCAGAAATTCAAGGTGCCTGTCAGAAACCTTTAGATGTCTGTCCAAGCTAGTTAATAATGGGCTCTCAATGATGGCTATTAAATTATTACAGTGATTATAATAATGCCTTTTTGAAGGAAGAGTGATAGGCACCAATTCTTAAACAGGTGTCTATTTCAGTTGGCGTTCATTCATGGGCCTAACTATGACATATTTTGCTATTGAACTTCTTAGACAGTTAGGCATAGACAGCTATCTACTGTAACTTTTACAGACAAAATGATGGAGTAGACAGACTAATATCAACTTCAGACATTTGGGGTTGAAATGGATTAACTGATTCATTTCATTGTAATGCCTGAAGGAGATGATGGTGGTAATTTTGACAGACTGGACAGAAAATAGAGACTTTCCCCCAGTGGTGGGATTCAACATTTTTACTACTGATTCTGTGGGCGTGGCTTGGTGGGCATGGCTTGGTGGCATGGCTTGGTGGGCATAGGACACTGTAAAATCTCCATTCCCACCCCACTCAAGGGGAAGGATACTGCAAAATCTCCATTCCTAACCCATTCCAGGGGAAGGTTACTGCAAAATCCTATTCCCTCCCCACCCCTCTAACCTGCTTTCCAGCTCCATTCTCCTGTGCAGGGCAACAAAAGAAGACCCAGGCGATCAGCTGGGACTCGGGAGGCAGAGAATAGATGGGGTGGGGCCAGTCAGAGGTGGTATTTGCCGGTTCTTTGAACTACCGCTACCGGTTCTCCAGAACTGGTCAGAATCTGCTGAATACCACCTCTGCTATTCCCTGTCATATCCCTGTTCCTTCTCTTCAGTTTGCACATTTGATATTATGATCAAACTTCTAGAAGTCAAGGTCACCATTTGAAGGCTGCAAAGTGGTAGAACTACATTATGTCAGACTAAATTTGAGGGAGCTTAGACTTTCTCAAAATAAAAAAAAATATCCTTCTTACCAATGATATGCCTGAATCAGAGCTTATATTAAAAGTTTTCTCACTTCAGCATTTGAAAATATATGTTCATTTTCAGTCATCATGGTCAGGGGTTCTTAACCTGGGAGATATTGCCCCCCAAGGGGCGATTTTGTTTTTCAGGGGGGCGATGGAATGAAAAGGGGCGTCGTGGGGGCGAAGGAACAGAAGGGGGGCAATATGGGGGTGATGGAGTGAGATATATTGGGAGAGAAAGAGAGAGAGAGATCTATATTGGTAGATAGGTAGGTAGAGAAAAAGACAGACAGGTAGGTAGATAGGCAGGAAGGCAGGCAGGCAAACAGACAGACCTTTTGGATGGATAGACAGACAAAGAATGCGAGAGTGGCAGCACTTTGGGAAAGCGGTGGCGGTGGCTTTTCCCAACATGCTGCCGCATTCGAGGTGCTGGTTCAGGTGCGGTACAACAGTCAACGGGGTGAGCCTGCAGGGCCGGCTCCTGGAATGCCCCCCTGCCACCTCTTAGCATCCCCAAGAGGGCCAGCAGAGGGGCGCCAAGAGGCAACAGGGGCGTTCGAGGTGCCGGCCAGCCCTGCAGGTTCACTCATTGACTAGCACTGCTCAGGAGCTGGTGCTTCCAATGCAGAAGCAGTGGCACGTACATGACCACCCACCACATGCTGCCGCCTCTTAGCACCCCTCTGTTGGCCCCCTTGGGGACGCTAAGAGGCAGCAGGGGGCATTCCAGGTGCCGGCCCTGCAGGCTCACCCACTGAGTGTAGCACCGCTTTGGAGCCGGCGCCAAAATGGGTGAAACTGCAGGGCCGGCCGGCGCCTGGAACGCCCCTCTGCTGCCTCTTAGTACCCCTCTGCTGGCCCCCTTGGGGACGCTAAGAGGCGGCAGGGGGCGTTCCAGGAGCCGGTCCTGCAGGCTCACCCATTGACTGTAGCACCGCTTCGGAGCTGGCGCCAAAATGGGTGAAACTGCAGGGCCGGCCGGTGCCTCGAATGCCCCCCTGCTGCCTCTTAGCACCCCTCTGCTGGCCCCCTTGGCCTTGGGGATGCTAAGAGATGGCAGGGGGGCAGTGTGTCAAATGTGGCTGCGGTGGCACATAATGCACCACCACTTCCACATTGGAGGCAACGGCTCCGGAGTGTTACTACAGTCAGGGGTGAACCTGCAGGGGGCGGCCTCGAATGCCCCCCTGCCGCCTCTTAGTGCCCCTCTGCTGGTCCCCTTGTGGAAGCTAAGAAGCGGCAGGGGGGCACTATGTTGGGGGGGGCAATGACAACTTCCTCAATGGCTCAAGGGGGAGATTCTTTCAAAAAGGTTAAGAACCACTGATCATGGTCACCATACAGGGTGCCAAAGGGCCAGCAAAAATAAACATGGGGATTCTGGCCTGGGAACATAGTACAAACAGTACAAACCACCTCCTAACTCTCAATCCACACAAATATTCCAAAAGATTCTTTGACTTTTCAATAAAATTAATTGTGGTGTTCTTTTTGAATGCTGGGGTCTTGAAATGGTGAAATAGATAAACTTTACGGCAATGGATTGCATTCTATCAAGCAGAGAATGTTACATAATCTAACACTTTGTTCCTGGTAATCCAGCAGTGTTTTAAAGAGAATTGACAGAAATATTATATTTATTTATTTATTTTATTTATTTATGAGATTTATATGCTGCCCTATCTCCCTAAGGACTCAGGACGGCTTACAGTGCTAAAAACAATACAATATAAACATAAAAATTAATTAAACCACAAAATCTCATAAATCGAATTAAAAATTTAAAACAACCACTAACCCCCTTTCAGTCCGGGTAGGCTAGTTGGAACAGCCAAGTTTTTAGGCCACGGCAAAAGATCGGAGGTCAGGGGCCACTCGGAGCTCCAGGGGTAGCTGGTTCCAAAGGGTGGGTGCCCCCACAGAGAAGCCTCTACCCCTGGGAGCCGCTAGCTGGCATTGCCTGGCTGACGGCACCCTGAGCAGGCCCTGCCGGTGGGAGTGCACGGGTCATCGGGAAGCTGTTATCGGCAACAGAGTTTCCTGCAAATACCCCGGTCCAATGCCATAAAGGGCTTTATAGGTTAACACCAGCACCTTGAATCTCACCTGGAGGGCAACTGGTAACGAGTTCAGCTCACGCAGGAGGGGTGTAACATGGGAGTATCAGGAACCTCCCATCACAACCCGCGCCGCTGCATTCTGGACAAGTTGAAGCCTCCGGGTGGCTTATAGCCACTAAATTTAACTATAATTTGAAAATTAAAGCGACTGTGTAGAAATATAGCAGTGACTTATAGATTTCCACACATAACTGACAGGTATTGAGGAAAATTCCATGGTTTTGTGAAAATTATCCTGCATGGCTTTACAGGTTCTATTTACCCAATACGCTTTTTAATTCACATAAAAGGTTTTAGAATTTAGGAAAGACAATAGATCAACGATATTGTTAGCATCTTGTTGTTAACCATAAAACCTGTTTTTACAGAATTGGTTTACCTAGCTACTTCAAAACTCTTCAAAACATAAAATGATTTGATATAATTTCTCTTATGAGTTATAAGTGGATGCAATTTTTAAAAATTCTATAATCCACAGTATGGTGGACTGACTCTTAGCAGGCACAAAACATAAAAAGTTGATATCACATAAATTGTTCAGGACACATAACCATATGTCCATTAACATATGGAATAAATTCAATATATTGGCAATTGCAGTTAACAGTATGAATGAACTTTGTTCCTCAGGTATTAATTCCATTCCTATGTTGTCTAATTTGGACACTTTACAGTGTTTTTCAACTTTGGCAACTTTAAAATATATGGACTTCAACTCCCAGAATTCCCCAGGCAGAATGTGGGTTGAGGCTGAAAAACAATGCATTAGACCAGGGCTGTCAAATCCCAGCCCGCGGGCTGGATGCGTCATGTGCTGGCCACACCCATGCCTGGTTTAGCAAAGGGGGAAAAATTCCTGATATATTACGTGTTGCCGCTGTGACGACTTGAGTTTGGCACCCCTGCTTTAGACCATGGGTGTCAAATTCACGGCATCAACTTGCAGTCACATGATGTTTTGCCCCTTCATGGAACTGGGGTGAGGGTGACCTGAGCATGACACATGTGGCCATGGGCCGCCAGTTTGATACCCCTGCATTAGACAATTATCTAGTTCTGTGATGACCCGTGTTATGGCACAAAGGCAACACAGTCAGATAAGCAATAAGAGTCCCTTTATTATCTCCAACTTTGCCCCCAATGTCCAGGTTACCTTCTGGCTAGAGAAAAACTCTCCCATGAACAGACTTTGGCTGCAGAAAATTAAGTCCAAAACATGAGCAACACAAACTGTAACTTAAAGTCCAAACAAGCCAAACTGAAGTAATTAGTTTGGCAGGGCAGGAGCAAGAATTTCAGACTTGAAAGCATGGCAAAACTCACACAGTTGGGAAGATGCCAGGAACACAGATAAGCCATGATAACACAAGATAAAATCACATTTGCTCCCAGCAGCCTGCCGCATGCAGCCTGCCTTTCTTTTCAACTGTCTTCCCAGCTGTGGCTAATGAAGGGAATCAGGGCCCTTTCCTGATTCCCTTCACGCAACCCACATTGCTCTCTTCTCCATTCCTCCTTGCATGCCCTAGGATGAGGAGGGGGTGGGCCTGGTTCTTCCTCTGAAGTCCCTCTCCCTTGTTCTATCTCTCCCCTGCTCTGCCCAGCCAGACTTTGCCCTTCCCCAGCCTCTTCCACAGTCAGTGGAGCCACACTCCCATTCCCTGTCAGCTGTCTGGCTTCCTCCTCAGATTCAGACTCTGACAGGGGCATGACAAGTTCTCTGGAGACATCTTTAATACAGGTAGTCCTTGACTTACAACCATTCATTTAGTGACCAAGTTAAAATGACACTGAAACAGTGAATGATTAGTCCTCACACTTATGACCATATCAGCATCCACGTGGCCATATGATCAAAATTAGGGTGCTTGGCAAGTGGCATGCATTTGTAATGGCTGCAGCAACCTGGGGTCAGGTGGCTTCTCACAAGCATGAGGGAAGGCAGATTCATTTAACAACAGTGAGACTGCAATGATTTACTTAACAAACATGGCAAAAAAAGTTGTAAAATTAGGTGTAATTCACTTCACAAATGTCTTGCTTAGCAATGGAAATTCTGGTCCCACTTATAGTTGCAAATTGAGGACTACCTGTACTGGAAAAGGCCGAAGAAAAGACAAGAAGCTGAATGCAGCTACTGTAGCTATAGGTACACTGTTGGAAGACCTGAAAAACCAGAGTAAGGCCATATTGTCTTGTGTGGGAAGCCACCACCCCTTCCTAGAAGAATGAACTATTTTGAGGAATATTTAAAAAGGCAGAATATTATATTTCCCTAAATGAGAAATAGAGAAACATGATTTTTTAGAGGCAGGAAGCAGATTCAGTCTTTCTTAATAGCCCCCAACAGATATTCTGTGCCCATTAAGAAATATTGGGCCAGACTATTCAGAAATTAGCCCAGTTTCCCTGCCCCCAAGCACCTTTTAGAAATGCAGATTTGGTCATCCATTCAAGACAGATATTTTGAAACAAAGGCAGAATGGTAGGATTAGAAGCAGCCCGAAGCAGCCCAAAGCCCCTTCATTGCACCACCCCCAGAGCAGTCCAAACTTCAACTAAATTAGCTCAGACAAACATTTAGGATTTGCATTTTCTCTTTTGCCTATAGAGCCAGCTATGACCCCTAAATGACCCCATAGGAATCTGACAACAGCCAATAGAATATTACAGGGCGTATTGCACACAAACAGGAAGCTCATATACAAAGCCCAAAGAAGGTATAAAAACCACCCACTCTCAACTCCATTTTTGTCAGCTGCACCAGAACCATAAACACTGGTGGTTCTGTTCATCATTAAATCTTTCGAAACAGCCTCCATGTTTCCAGTGCCTTTCTCCCAGCTTGGAACTGAACCAGAGGGATATTTCTTCCAACACTTGAAAAAAATCTACTATGTAGTTGCTAAGAGTTGACACTGACTTAATGGAATAAAATTGTGGCTACATCTCTGGAACAATTAGCCATATACTGTATATGCCCAGCAAGTGATAAATTATCTCAGGGTTTAAATCAAAGCCTGAAATTTTGAAAATTGAAAAACCCAGGTTTATTTGTCCTTACTGCAAGATTGCTAAAGGAAAAGTATGTTGAGCGAGAAGCTCACCCGCACACTAACACACCATTTCAGAAAACATTTTAAGTACTGACAAGCATGACAGTTTTATATGAAGAAAGAAAACTATGCATAAGTTAAATGCTAGATTACTTTTTAATTTCTGTCTTAAATAAAGTATTGTTTTCATGTCATAGCTGATATTCTTTTTTCTTTAATCTGCATTTAAATACAAAGCATTCAACTTGTTACTCAATTCAGTATTTGAAAAATGTCCAAAGTGGGTATTATCTTTACATACAAAAATTGTATTTCCCAATTGTGGTCCAGAAAAGCATTTCATTTAAATGCAGATTCTGACTTTTAACTGTGTAAATTGTCTCTTTTGAAATAAGAATGGCAGAGCAAATGCTATTCCAAGCAGCATATGAAAGACAATGGCTAAAATATCTGAAGAAGATTCCCAATTATGAAGGAGCCAATCCAAAGAGAACACTGATTTCATAAACTTAACTTTTTAAAAGTCAGAAGTTTAAAAAAAATTGAGAAGAGGAAGTACGGTAGACACAAAGACAAAAGACACTGATGTAAGTATCTCATGTGGTTTCCTAAAAGTTTTCCTTGTGTTGTTGGAAGCATTCATGAATTAAATTGGTGTTACTATTTTTTTCCAAGAGGGATAAATGAAAGGCTTCATCTGAAATCATATTTTCCTCTAAGTAAGTCCCAGTAGTTTCTGCTCAACTCATTTCCAAAGCAGAATTAATTAAAAATGAGCTTTAAATCTGCCCAGAATCACTTGCATCTCACAGAATCTGTGAGGACAAATTGTAACAATACTGCTTTCATATTAAAATGCCTTCTATTCTATGTCTTCATTCATCTATGTGTTGAGAATAGATTGAAAATATTCATTTCTTTATGAATACATATATGCCCCAGCACAATTTCCACTGTAATATGATATGCTTTATTAATTAGATTTATATTCCACTTTTGCTGTAGGAGCTTAACAAACCCTCCTTCGGGTTTTCCTAGAAATCATGTGGAATAGGTTGGGATTAGAGATTGTGAGTAGTCTGAAGTCACACAATGAATTTCCTTGGCTGAATTGTCCTAGTCTCACAACTATTGTTGCCTTTCAGATTTAATGAATTTCATAAGCTTCCCATTTAGTTGTTAAAAACTGCATATGGAAAATAGCAGTCCAGTGCAACACATTAATGTTTTCATTGCTAAGTGAGGCAACATTATGGTACAATCTTTTTTTTTAAATTACATTTATATGCCGCCCTTCTCCGAAGACTCAGGGCGGCTTACAATTTTTGGGATACAACCCAGTGTGCTCAGCAATAACCTTCATTCCATTGTATATGCCTGCTTATTACTAAGCGGCATTTTTACAAGGTCAGCTAATTGCCCCCAACAATCTTGGGTCCTCAATTTACCTACCCCGAGAGGATGGAAGGCTAAGTCAACCTTGAGCCTGGTGGGATTCGAGCCTACAGTAATTGTAGGCAGCTGGAACTTAAATGCAGGCATTTAACGGCATGAGCCACCAAGGCCCTGGTACAGTTAAGTGAGTTTTGCCTCATTTTATGATCTTTCTGCCATGGTCGTTAAGCAAATCACTGCCATTGTTAAGTCAATCATCAGTCTTCAAGTGAATACGGCTTCGTCCATTGATTTTGCTTGTCAGAAGCCAGCTAGGAAGGTTACAAATGGTGATTACATGGCCATGGGATGCTGAAACTGTTATAAATACATTTTGGTTGCCGAGTGCCTGAGTTCAGATCATATGACTGTGGAGAATGCTGTTATGGTTGCCAGGCTGAAAACCATATTTTTTTCAGAGCCGCTGTAACTTCGATCAGTCACTAAACATATGCCCGTATGTCAAGGACTACCTGTACAATGAACATTTTAGATTTCTGAACTATATCCCAGAATTCACATGGTAAGGCATGAGACAGTCTATCCAGGACTTGTCTTCCGTGTGAAGACTGGGCTCCTTGAGATAAGATTGTTGTTCTTGAGAAGATTACTGCTTCCAATGGACATTTACAAGCAATCAAGCACTTCTATGATTTTCTATCCTTTACCTCTCTTGCAAACACAGAGGCCATATAACTGTGTCAGGGTCAAAATCCAGAATTGCAACAACAACCACAACAAGAGGAGTAGATGAAATTTTGTAATTAAATCCCATATTCTTGTGATCAGGCTCATCAGTCTCTTTCTGTGCTGATCTCTGTGCCAGATGCCAAGGTCTTCCACCTCCTTGTCAGAAGATCTTTTAAACAGGTCTGCAGCAAAGGTTACATTATAGGTTACATTATTCCTTTATTTGGAAGATGAGGGTAAAAACATACAATTTTCAGTTTTTAATCAGAAAAAGCACAAAAATATTTTTTTTCAAATTTCAATTAAAAATAGCTGCCTTTTCAGGGTTTTCCAAGTAGGTTCCCTGGGATGATGCCATCTTTCTGGCCTCTCCTACATGTAAGACACTAAGACAGGGGTGTCAAACTTGATTTCATTGAGGGCCACTTGTAGTAGCTCTGCTTTCAGCCATGACGGGCTCCTGTGGTGGTCCCTCTGAGCTCCATTTTTGCTGGCAGAAGACTGCAGGAGCCCATCATGGCCAAAAATGGAGCCTGGTTGGGCACACATGGCCTCCTTGAGCTCCATTTTCATAGAGGCACTGTGGGCTGGTCCTTCGCTGTTTCCAGGGCCATCCCGTAGGCCAGAGCTAAGTACCCTGCGGGCCTTGAGTGTGATACCCCTGCACTAAGCAATTACTCTAGTTATGTTCTAACAATGGTCAGTCAGGTCTAATCTGGTTTACTTACAAACCAGTGAAAATATACGAAGAAATAGTGATTATTCTTTTATTGATATATGTTAACCAATTTTATAATACCCTTATGTCGTTGGTTTCCCCTACATCTGGAATATTGTGTGCACTTCTCATCACTTCACTTCAGAAATATACAGTGGCACTAGAAGGTTCAGAAGATGACAACTAAGATGATAAAGAGACTGGAGTAACAGTTGGCAACAGTTGGCAATAGTTGGGGTTTTTAGACTTGAAAGAAGGTAAATTATAGGGAACATGATTGAGGTGTTCCCAATTACATGTATAAAGTAGACAAGGTGAACCTATTTTCCCCTACCAAAATACCAGAACAAGAGGTCATCTAATGAAACTAAATCCTGTAAGAATCAGGAGAGAGAAAACTATCTTTTTAAAAAAAATACAATGTGTAGTTAAACTTTGGAGTTAGCTACCGCAAGATGTAGTGCTGGCTATCCATTCCACTGGTTCAAAGAAAGGTTGGTCTTATTCATGGAAGTCATTAGTGTTGATGGCTACTCTGAAGACCCTCTGCTGGGAGATTAATGGGCTTTGCTGTGCAGTTGGTTGGTCATTGTGAGAAGAGGTTGCTAGACTAGATGGGCCAAGGGTCTGGTAGTACTTATGTTCTTATGACCATTAGATAAAAATCTGAATGGAAAAATCCTGCCAGGTTTTAGAAATAATATTAAGATATTAAATGAGGTACAGGAGGGTTTTCATAAGCAAGAGATATTTACATGACTAGAATTAAACATGATGGAATGTGTAAAATGGCCTTGATCTAAGGGGAGGTACGTGTAAGCATGCATATTTTAATTGAAGTACAAATATGTCTTGCTGGAAGCAATATATCTGGTCCCTGCATGTCTTTACATCTGCAATTTGGACACTCGTTGACATCTTCAAATCTAATGAGGTCCCAACAGTTAAAATTATTGGCCTAACTCTAGGGCACTCTTCAGTAAAACATGAAGGAGTCAGAATAGTCTAGGTTTCCATTTGCTACCTCAATATTGATCCAGGTTTTCTGCTTAAAAACAGCAGAAATAACATATAAATTAAATATTTTACAGAAGAATTACTAAAAGAACAGGGGAAAAAGAACTAAATCTTTAACTGCACTATTCTATGTACCTTTCTTAATATTTTTCATTGCATTCTGATTTCTGATAACAAAATGTCAACATAAAAAAATGAGCTTAGTTTGACAGAGGCATTCAAGATTCGATGAACATCTAGATATGGTAAATTTATAAGATGGTGTTGTGTCAGTATCGTATTACAAATATTGATTCCTTCCCTCCCTGCCCAGATATTAAATTAAAAAGCAAACATGGGCTGTCATATAATCTATCAGTGTGTTATTCATGAATTGCACCAAATAATAAACTTTCCAATTATCCAGTTTGGCCAGTTTGACATTTGCATGATGAGTACATTCTGTCCTAATACTTGACCTTTGAGTTTTATTCCCATGGGACTTAGCTCTTACATTTTGCTCCATTAACACCATCAGACTAGAAAATATTGCATATAATCAAACAGAAACTATACAATAGCTTCTCCAAAATCAATATAGTTCTTTTTTTCCCCTAATGGTACAGGCAGTGTCAAACTTATAAATAACGTTTCTTAATGGAATTGAATGCAATGCAATGATAAAACAAGATCTCTTCCAACTCTGTTATTGTGTTAAGGTAAGAAAAAAAAGTTACTCTGCTATTTAGGTTAAAAAAACACACACATATTTTTTCCAGCAATTAAAACTTTGGAGCTTGTTGTGTCTATCACACTTGATTTCCCCAGTTGTTAGAGAAACAATAAAATGTTGGACCCTAGCATTGTAAGATAATGTTCCTGCCATTCCCATTGTACATAATGAAATGAAAGTTTCTTTAGTAATTTTTTTCCAAAGGGGAAGATAAATTCTTTTGACTAGAACTTAGTTTTCTTCCATGCAGTTTTCTTACAAGACAGCCAGTGCATGTGTGAGGGTACAATAGTCTTATGCAATGGTCAGTGGCTGGACCTAAATGTCCTGCTTTATACTGCATAATCAACTCTCAGCATGCAACAGTCTTCTTAATTTCAGATTTCAATGCAATCCAGTCAATTGACACCAACTAGAAATTCCTCCCATTTAACTTTACAATTGTAGAATCATAGGGCTGGAAGGATCCTTGGAGGTTGTCTAATCCAATCCCCGTCTCCAAGGCATCAGTCCTTATATCATCCTGGACTAATGGTTGTCCAATCTTTTCTTGAAAACCTCCAGCAATGGAGCACCCACAAGTCCAGGAGATAAGCTGTTTCATTAAGCAACTGTTCTTACTGTAAATAATTCTCATTAATTCCATTAATTTGAACTTTAACGAGTTACTTAATGGTGAACTACTAGGTCACCTAAAACCTGGTCACAGTTACTACTGTTGAGCCAAGTATTGCCTATTGTATAGCCATGCATTTGGTTTTTCTTGCAGGACTTTACTTTTCTTACTATTTAACTGAATCATGCTGGCTAGGATGCTCAAGTCTGTCAAAACCCTTCTGAATTTTGAATCTTCTGGTAATCACCTTGTTCATTTCTAGGTGATTCTCACAAATCCACTGCTTCCTAGTATGATTTGATTGCTTGTTGTACCCTGTGACTATTATTAAGTGTTGTACCTTATGATTCCTGACTCTTGACGAATGTATCTTTTATGTATACTGAGAGCATTTGCACCAAGACAAATTCCTTGTGTGTCCAATCACACTTGGCCAATAAAAAAATTCTTTTCCAGGATTTTCCTGGATATTAATGTCAAGCTCATAGATCTGTAGTTTTATGGATCCACCTTTTCCCCCTTTTTGAAAATTGGAACCACATGGCTCTTTTCTAGTTGTCTGGTATTTCTGAAATATTCTGCTCAGTGGTATCAATATCACATCTGCCAGCTTCTTTAGAATCCTGGGATGTAAACTATCTAGTCCTGATGATTTGAACCGGATAGAATATTTTATTGGCCAAGTGTAATTGGACATACAAGGAATTTGTCTCCAGTACATATGTTTTGATTTCTCCTGCTAACCATCACTTTCATGCCATCTTCTGCCATTGGTGGGCTGATCATTTCCTTGACTTTCTTCTTGTTCCTTACATATTTCAATAAACTTTTTTTGTTGTTGTTTTTGGCATTTTCTGCAAGTCTTATTTCATTTTGAGCCTTAGCTTTACTGATTTCATCTTTGCAAATTTGGGTGGTTAGTATTCTGTTCTAGTTATATGACCCTCTTTCTGTTTTTTATATTTGTCCTTTGTCAGAGAGATCATTGTGCAGCCACGCTGGTTTTAAAGGTTTTTCTTTCTCTGCATTTTATTTTATTAATCTCATTTTTCAGAGTTTCCCAAACAACTTGAATTCTTTTTGCCTTTAGTATTTCCGTCCATGGAATCTTTCCTAATCTCTCTCTTAGTTTGTTGAAGTCAGCTCTAAGATCCGTACCAATCGGGCTTCCTGGATCCGTACCAATCGGGCTTCCGGCCTGGTTTCAGCATGGAGATGGCATTGGTCGCACTGTTGGATGATCTCTGGAGGGCACGGGACAGGGGTTTTTCCTCTGTCCTGGTCCTATTAGACCTCTCAGCGGCTTTTGATACCATCGACCATGGTATCCTTTTGCGACACCTTGTGGGGCTGGGGGTGGGGGGCACTGTTCTTTGGTGGCTCTCCTCCTACCTCGTGGGGTGGTCGCAATCGGTGTTGGCAGGGGGGCAGAGGTCGGCCCCGAGGGCACTCACTTGTGGGGTCCCTCAGGGGTCGGTCCTCTCTCCCCTTTTATTCAATATCTACATGAAACCGCTGGGTGAGATCATTCGTGGTTTTGGGGTGAGGTATCATCAATATGCTGATGATACACAGTTATATATCTCCACCCCAAACCAGATCAGTGATGCCCTCTCTGTGATGACTCGCTGTCTGGATGTGGTACGGATCTGGATGGACGGAAACATGCTTCGACTCAACCCGGCCAAGACTGAGTGGTTGTACATACTGGCATCCCGGTCCAGTTTGGAATGTCCATCATTGACCATAGGGGGAGTGGTGCTGCCCCCTGTGGATAGGGCAAGGAACCTGGGGGTCCTCCTGGATGCACGGCTCAGGTTGGAGGAGCAGGTAGGAGCCGTCGCCAGGGGGGCCTTTGCCCAGGTCCGGCTGGTTCGCCAGCTTCGCCCGTTCCTGGACCGGGATGCCCTGCGTACAGTCACTCATGCCCTTGTTACTTCGCGACTCAACTACTGCAACGCTCTCTATTTAGGACTGCCCTTGCATACCATCTGGAGACTGCAGCTGGTGCAAAATGCGGCCGCGTGGGCGGTGATGGGAGTTTCCCGGTTCTCCCATGTTAACCCCCTCCTGCGCTGCCTACATTGGTTGCCGGTTGCACTCCGGGTGAGATTCAAGGTCTTAACTTTAACATACAAAGTCCTACATGACATGGGTCCTCATTATCTAAGGGAGCGACTGCTGCCGACATCGAATACTAACTGCCCTGTGCGAACTCATAGACAGGGACTCCTTGGGGTCCCGTCAGCCGGGCAATGCCGGCTGGCAGTCCCCGACAACGTGCCTATTCTGTCGCGGTCCCTGACCTCTGGAATCAACTTCCCTTGGGGCTCCGCCTGGCCCCTGACCTCCGCACCTTCCGCCATGACCTGAAGACCTGGTTGTTTAACCAATCCGGGCTGTGACCCTTGGGAGGGGTGGTTTTAGATTTTGGATTGATTTTAAGTTTGTATTTTGTAATTATGTTTTGGGGCTGTTAGTTTAATTCTCTTTTAAGTATTTATTGTTATTGTTCTTTTAACTGTGAGCCGCCCCGAGTCTTCGGAGATGGGGCAGCATATAAGTCCCACAAATAAATAAATAAATAAATAAATAAATAAATAAATAAATAAATAAAGATAGCAGTTTGACTTTGATGATTTGTGCCTACATTATATTCAATTCTAGTATGACATGATCACTCTCCTCCAAAGCTCCTACAACTTCTACTTCTACTTCTTCTATCATTCATCTCTACTAGTAAGAATTAAGTCGAGTAAATCCTTTGGGTACCTCCTTTGCCTTTTGAATGACAAAATTGTCAGATAGCCACATCAGGAATCTGTTTGATCTCCCTCTTGTTGCAGAGTTTAACTTCAGTTGGTGTCAGATAGTTAAAGTGCCCCATTAGTAAAGTGGTATGTTTTCTGCATACCTTAGCTAAACAACTAGCAAAAAAATATTTTTGTCCATTTCCTCTGCTTGGTTGGGTGGCCTGTAGTATAGACCTATAGCTATGTCATTTCTTTTTCCTCTAATTTTCACCCAAATGCATTCAAGAAGGCTTTCTTGAATACTTCATATTTTTAGATATCTCTAGTTCCAATCCTGTCCCTTCAGCCAGCCCTTCACAATTGTGTAGTACAAAACATATCAGCTTGCTGGAGCAGATGGGACCCAAAGGAAGAAAATAGCTGTTTTCTTTCTGGCATTTTGCCAGGCTCATAGTACTACCTCACCTTCCTCCTCCTCCTGTGTCTTCAATCCATTCTGAGGCCAGCTTTTTTCTGCCATCAACTCTATAATTTCAGGCTTCTGGATATAGTTTTCATTGATAGTCAGTGTATCTGTCTGCCTATTTTTATCATCATCATCATCAATCATAATCATATAATATCTATCATCTCAGATTTTGACAATGTTTTTTTTTCTGCACTAATGCCACATATTCCATTATTATTGAATGATGGAATTCTTATCTAAGAATTCTATTGGAATTCTTATGTCATATGTTCTGTGGATTGGTCAGTCCCTATTCTAAAATACTTTTTTTTCCTTCTTCAATTTTTATTGCATTAGAAGGTTGTGCATAGTTTTCCATCACTTCCATATGTTGTTGTAGAGCTATATGAATGACCCCCTGCTTAAAACCATATCCTATTTTAAGGGTTGACTCTCAAGATGATAGGGATTCAGATGGCTGTTATTAAAAAATATCCATAGTTACAGACCTCCAGATTTGAGAAAGAGACTTCTTTCTTCCTGCTGTTGCACTGTAAAACTGTGAGAAAAAAAACTCAGAGAATTCTAGCCTAATACCCATCAATATTTGGGTCTAAAGGGAAAATACTTCATTTGCTGGAATTTTTGTAACACATTCCTCCTAACTAAACTTGCTAATGAGGATTCTGTGAGTTTGTTTTTGCTTGGGAAAAAAGATTTACTTTTTATTCACGGATGGACAACTATTCTACAGTAGATGTCTGGTTGTAAGTCACAATTAGTTACATCTGCATTATGCATAGATTAGAGGTAATTCTTGATGACTCCAAAATCATAATAAAACATTCAGACTGCTATGGCTGTCTCCATATACCAACATGAATAGAATGGAATGGAACGGAATAGAATATAATTCGTTATTGGCCAAGTGTGATTGGACACACAAGGAATTTGTGTAGTACGTAAACTCTCAGTGTATATCATGATGATGATGATGATATCAACAATTGGAATAATATATATTCCTGACCTTAAAGGACTAAAGGGAAATAATAAATTAATGTATATAAATTGAATGTACTGTACATCCGTACATTCTATTTTAAACCATCCAGTCTTTAAAATGTCAAGACTATAGTTCTAGATAGAGTTCACTTCCCCTGAAAGGTATCCTCCAAGATAGTATAGTCTTCCCCCCACCCCCTGGATGTATATTCTCCAATGGGACACATCCATAGCCAAGAGTCATCAATCATGTTCTCCAGTACTCATCTTGCATGCCAACACCTTCGGCTGCCTAGGAATTATCTGAAGCAATTAAGGAATACACTACTTTCCCCCCTCCCTTTCTTCTGGCAACTAAAAAGACCAAAGAAGTATTTTTTAGTTGACAGAAGTCTTCAGTGAGTCCTTGTCAGTGTGTTTTAAGTAATATGCTGTGATTAAATTTTTGACTGGTGAAGGAGTCCCTCCTGTTAGAATTCACTATCGAATGCAGGTTGATTAAGTGCTTTGTGCAACCACCTTCCCTCACTTAGCCAAAATAATAATAATAGTGATAGTGATGATGATGGGGAGCTAGGAAGAATTGATTTGGGTAATCAAGAATGAAATGGATAACCCAGGACAGCAACAAAAAGTTTCACATGAAAAAGATTGATGAACTGATTAAGGGCAATTCACACAAAAGAAAATTGCTATTAGGCTTGGCATTTCACAGGAACCTAGGAGTCACTTTAGGAATATTCATCAATATTAGAAGATTTGTGCAAGATGAGTTCCCCTCATCCTGTAAGTAGAGATGAAACCTTCAAGAACTGAAGGTTGCCTGCAATTGTTGACATGCTATGGGAAAGATGTTGAGGAATTCTTCACAGCAGCATGATAGCCAACAAAACACTGTCCTCATTATTCCAAAACAAAGCGTGAGCCCACTGGACATTATCATAAACTTTCCTTTCTTGAAAAAAATAATCTATAACCAGGCTTTGGCAGGAAAGTTTTTTGGGACCCTGATACTATTCACATAGATTTCTTTGAATGCTCTCCTCTCCCATCCACTCAGAACACTATGTATAACATTCAAAATTTTGAAACAATCATTTGCTCCATTAGCCACCAGGGTCTAGATCTGATGCCATCAGACTTCCGTCTTCCCCCAAAACTGAAAGAATATCTTTGTGAACATTGACTCAAATGAAGATATAGAAAGAACTAGATAGTTAGGACCTAGTTAAAGAAACATGGAGTTCTCTCATCACAGCTGAAGGAACTTGTTCATCATGGACAGAAGAAGTAGGCAGTAAATAGTGATGATTATTTGCAGAAGTAAATATAAATAGTAAATAGCTTACTTCAAAGACCGTTGTCCTGTTTCATTTATTAAAATATCCCTACTTTAAACTAAAATTATGGAAATGGAAGCATTACCTAACATTCAACTCTCATATTTATATATTTATGAATAATTAATACAGAAGCTTTAAAAAGCTTCTGGACAAAGTACATTTTGTTCAAACTGAACAAAACATGCATTTCAAATAAATTCATATAGGAATTACCCATTAACATGTTCTAATCTGAAAAGATTGCTGTTCATTTTGAAATGATTTTCCATTCTTCCTTCCCTAAAGTGCACGTGGCCAGCTGTGTTTTCCACAGATACTCTGTCTTAATTGTAAATTGAGACAAATACACGAGTCTGGTCACCAGAATGCTTGAAATATGCTTTAGAAGCTACCAGATGGACATTTCTACCATTCTGAGATAAACAGCACCATCTTCCAGAAGCATAAAACAAACAAATTACACAGTGAATGGAAAAGGGCAAAGGATAAATCACTCATTGCGAGTAATAAGCTATCTGCCAGCAATAGCTTTGTAAAGGATAGGGGACATTTATTTTAGTATTCTGTCCACAAATATTTCATAGGGAAAACCTCTGAAATGACACATTGAAACCCATCAGTATAATAAGGGCTGAGACTGAGGATGTCAGATAGCAAAAGACTCAAAATGAAGCACTCCAAATCCAAAGAAGGTAATACCAACGATCAGCCTATTTTCAGATCAGTTTGAACTTTAAGGTGAACAAGTTTAAAAAGTAAAGCTTCCTTATTGCTTTATAAACTTAACTTCAGGAAATCCCAAACTATCCTTAAGTAATCCTCTACTTGCTCATTAGTTCAGCTGAACTGATGTCTACTGTAGTTCCCCCAGTTGAACTTACACAATTTATGCATCTCAGAAAATTCCTGAAATGCAAGCAGTAGGACCTCTAACTATTACAAAGAGTGGTAGCACAGAGCGCTCCTTCCAGGTTTCTGAGACATCACTGCTGTCTACTAGTATATTCACGAGAAAAGTCTTGCACTTTTCTGTGCATGATAGAATTCCTTATGCTACTAGGCTCGAAATTCTTGGTTTGGATAACTTAGAAATGTGTCGCTTGTGGTCAGATCTAGGTATTGCATACAAAATTATACATGGTAATGCTTTACCTGTAAATGACTTTTTCTGTTTTAATCACAATAATACGCACACAAACAACCGCTTTAAACTCAGTGCAAATCGTTCTAAACTTGACTGTAAAAAAATACAATTTCTGCAATAGAGTTGTCAAAGTACTACCTGATTCAGTTGTCTCAGCTACAAATTTCCACAGTTTCAAATTGACTTCCATGAACCTTACTTAAGTGGTCAGTAGCGGGAGCCGTGCATAAGTGCACTAATGTACCTATCGTTCCTGTCATTGTATTTTTATTTTCTTAATTCCTGTTCTCGTTTTTGTTTGACAAATTCCAACAAATAAACAAACAAATAAATAAAATATTCCTATTCACTTGTGTCTCTGGAATAGATTGGTCAAGTAAACCAACACAGATACAATATGAAGAAAGAAGCAATGGGTTAAACGCCATTAAAATCTGAGCCTAACACACACCATGCTAAACAAATAATGAGCTTTATTAAGGGAAAAAGTCCACAAGGCAGCAATCAATAAAAGAAACCAAGGAGGTGTTAGATTTAATTTCCAAGCCTTGATCTAGATGCTATAAAAAAAGCAATGCTTCATCTAAAATTCTGCAAAAAAAAAACCCCAAACCCTGTTTTTTTCTATCAGTTCTCATTCAATTTCAAGAAAGAGATGTTGTGTTTGAAATGTATTACAAAGGCAGAGGCATTTCTGTTAAATGTTCATGGTTAGATGTGTGACCTTCTTATGCTTGTTTAGTTATCAAATGGCCAAAGGCAGTATTTGATCTACCACGGTAAAATCTTTCATGGTACAATCCTCATGCCAATGGTCTGTAACATCCAGGGTTTTCCACACTTGGATCTCAAGGAAATGATTTCTTCCACTGGGCCTTTTCTGTATGAAAATAAGACTTTATACCAATGGTCAGATAAATAAAAGAAAACAAAAATACAAAATGAAACCTCCACCAATAAAATGAAGCTCAAAATCTGATACAAACTATTTGAAAAATAGAAAACACTAAGTATCTTTTTGAGAAATTTCAAGGTAGCATTTGGTGTATTTCACTGGTGGGATTCAAATTTTTTTACTACCAGTTCTGTGGGCCTGGCTTGGTGGGCGTGGCAGGGAAGGATACTGCAAAATCTCCAGTCAGAGGTGGTATTTGCCGGTTCTCAGAACTATTCAAATTTTCCACTACCGGTTCTCTAGAACTGGTCAGAACCTGCTGAATACCACCTCTGATCCTCACCAAACTGGAGTCTGCTATCAACATTAGCCCAGCAGTCTTCAACATTGCCACACCAACTCTCCTCCCAGAAGAAACGTGATTTGATAAAGTAATTGCAATAGTCACATTATTCTGCCCAAAAAATTCACAGCAGGATCAGGATGTTTTGTGTGTTTTGCTCAGCTAAAAAACATGCTGCAACCATATAGACTCTAAGTATTAACAGCTCTGCTCCACATCCTAGTGTCTATAAGGATGAATATAAAAACCTCTTCAGGTATTCTTGCAGAGGCACATGTCATATACCCCTTCTGCTGTGTTCCATTTGCTTGGCCAATAGAGACTCAAGGCCTGAAGTTCCCCGAAAAATTTGAACACTAATACCACCATATAACATATAAGATCACCCAACAGTGATATTCTAGATCAGGCCAGTCAAACTGGCAGCCCACAGGCCGGATGCGTCACTCGCGGGCCACGCCGACCCCAGCTCCATAAAGGAAAAATTGTGATATGTCATGATACGTCACGTGATATGATTGAGTTTCACACCCATGTTCTAGATCATTACAATATACTCCTCATTATCTTCTTTCAATTCCTTATTATAATCATAGGTAATCTGAATTCCCCTGCAATTTTAAATCTAGTTATCATGTATTATTTTCAGTTACATGCATGCTAAATCTGGATAGCTACAACTATAGTATACAACATGGATTAGTTTGACAGTTCCATGTTTAGGACTGAAATAGGCATCTATGCAATGATACACACAAAAACTCCTACCACCCTACAAAAAGAATGAAAGGAAAACATGTAAGAATGGAAAAGGAGAAGAACAAATAAGTATATTAAACTCCTCTTAGATTAGAAGATTAGGAATATTTGATCTGCTTGAAATTTAATAGGATATAACATAGATGGCTGAAGGATAAAAATGGCTGAAGAACGACATACTAATATTAATACTGAGAATGGAAATGCCAGCTTAGTTTAGATAGATGAAGAAACAAACAGTAACATACAGTTAAATATAACAACTGTCTTAACAAATCACAGTTGATTTTATAGAGATTTGGAAAGAATTTGGAAACTGAAATATTTGAGTGATAATAATGTTAGTACCCCTAACATGTCCACATTAATTGGTGGTAAACATGGAGTTCAATGAACTATTGTATCTTTTTTGTCATGAATGTAGAGCAGATTTATTTGAACAGATCATCAGTGAGAGAACAGGATGACAGACTATCAGCACTTTCATTAACTATGCTAATAGGCCATCTCTAAAAGACAGATGAGTAATAGATGATTCATTTTAAAGGAACCATTTATTAATCATCCATACAAGAGAATCAAAACTGCATGTTACTTACACTGTGACTAATATTTTGCTAAAGTAAAAAGTGACAATGTCCTAAGCCTAGATAATGGGAAAATATATAAAGAAAAATGTAAAAATTACAAATTAAAACTTGAAGAGTTTGCTTCGTATCCCTAAACATGCAAAAATATAAAAGTAAAGACCACCTCATATCAAGCTCAATTCTTGATTCAACTTTATCCATATAGTTTTAATGATAGGAGTACAGAAATAATTATTTCCCCCAGGATGTCTTTAATATTTAATATTTAAAAAGAGCTTTGGTGGCTCAGGCTGGCTCTTAAGATCCAGCTGCCTACAATTACTGTAGGCTCGAATCCCACCAGGCTCAAGGTTGACTCAGCCTTCCATCCTCTTGGGGTATCCAAGGACCCAAGATTGTTGGGGGCAATAAGCTGACTTTGTAAAAATGCCGCTTAGTAATAAGCAGGCATATACAATGGAATGAAGGCTATTGCTGAGCGCATTGGGTTGTGCTCCAAAAATTGTAAGCCACCCTGAGTCTTCGGAGAAGGGCGGCATAGAAATGTAATTAAAAAAATATATTCCAAGTTTAGTCAGAAATTAACAGTTCTGTAACATCATACTGGTCCTTCATCAATCAAAAGGTTTTGAGAGAGAGAGACAGAGACAGAGACAGAGACATCATTATTCAATAGGAAGGCAGTGAATACTACCATAAAATCTACATTGTTCAGCCTAGAATGCTGTAATCCATTGAAGATGTTCCAATTATCGGAAGCTTAGGGAAGGGGTTCCACAATAGGAATGAAGGTCCTATAAGGCATGGACCAGAACCGGTCTGCAGCATGCCAGAAAACAGGCCATGCAAGCAAGCAAAGCCCCATCCGTAGGATGCAGCACCGCATGAAACCACATCCCCTCCAGTCTGTGGGAAAATCTCTCTCCACGGGACCCGTCCCTGATGCCCAAAAGGTTGGGGGCTGTTGCTAAAAGGATGAGTTAAAGATTAGTTATCAATCAGAATAGAGCTGGAATGGACCTTGAACTAATGTTGGGAAAGCAGCTGCCACTTCTTATGCTTAGTTAGCTTATGCTGTACTAAAGTCATGAATGCAGAAATTGCTTTGGAGGAGGAGGAGCTGTGGAAAAAAAGGAGACAGCTTTGTGTCCTTATGTGCCCTCGCATAAGATCATGTTCTTGCAGAGAGAGAAAAAAATCCTGCAAATGATCAGAAATCAATGTTCAATCAGAGTAGAACTGGTAGGGACCTTGGAGGTCTTTTAGTCCAATCCGCTATTCAAGTAGGAGACCCTATACCAGTGATGGCGAACCTTTTTGTTGTAATGTGCTGAAAGCTCACGTGCACCAGCACCCACAATGCAATGTGCCCCGCCCCCTGTGCATGCATGCACAACACCCTGCCCCACCCCCTTACCTGCACTGCACAGGCGCGCACCTCCCAGCTGATTTTTGGGCTGTTTGAGGCCGTTTTCGCCCTTCTGGAGGCTCGAGGGAAGCCTCTGCAGCCTCGGGAGGCTGAAAAACGGGCCTGTTTCAGCACTTCTAGTATTTCCAGAAGGCCCATTTTTCAGCCTCCCGAGGTTGCAGAGGCTTCCCTCGAGCCTCCAGAAGGGTGCAAACAGCTTCAAATGGGCCGAAAATCAGCTGGGAGGCACACACATGCACAGTGCAGGTAAGTTTGGCTGGGGCTCGCGTGCCCGCACCAATGGCTCTGCGTGCCACCTGTGGCACGTATGCCATAGATTCGCCATCACAGCCTTATACCATTTCAGAGATATGGCTGTTTAGTCTTTTCTTTAAAATCTCCAGTAATGAGCCACCTACAACATCTGAAGACAAACTCTTCCATTAGTTAATTGTTCTCACTGTTAGGAATTTTCTCCTTAATTGTAGGTTTTTTCTCTCCTTGATTAGTTTCCATCTATGGTTTCTTGCTTTCTGGTGGTTTGGAAAATAAGTTTAGCCCCTCTTCTTTGTGGCAGCCCCTCAAATACTGGAATATTGCTAACATGTTACCCCTAGTTCTTCTTTTCTTTAGAATAGTCAAATTCCTGCAATTGTTCTTCAAATGTTTTTGTCTCCAAGCCTTTAATTATAGTAGTTACTCTTCTTTTACTTTTTCCTAAGCCTCAACATCTTTTTTGTAATTTGGCAACCAAAAGTGGATGCAGTATTCCAAGTGTGGTCTTAGTAAGGATTTACAAAGCAGAACTAATACTTCACTTGATTTTGATTCTATGCCTCTATACAACAAATTAAATCATGCAAGTCTTGGTATTTCCTTTGACATTCTAAGGAAGCCAAAGCAGGACATTGTAGAAGCAGGATAGCAAGAGTATTAACGCTTTTCAATTTTGGTGTTGGAGAAGACTCCTGAGAATACTGTGGATAATCAAGAAAACAAACAGTGGACTATTGAATGAATCAACCCAAAGTTCTCATTAAAGGCAAAATTTACAACCTCATGTTATCCTACTTCGAACACATTATGTGAAGATGTAACTCTCTGAAGGTTTAATGCTGAGGAAGTTGGAAGGACCATCACCAAGGTGGAGGGCTCAATTACAGTGGTAATGAGTGCACCACTGAGGGACTTGAAGAAACAGGTAGGGTTTAGATTATCATGGAGGAAATCTATGTGGTCTCAAGGAGTAAAAAAATAACTGGATAGCAAATAATCGATCTATCTATCATGTTCAACCTACAGAAGAGATGACTGAGGAGTAATACTATCCTTATTGCCTTAGAGGGCAGCTTTAGAACTGACAGGGTAAAACTAAAAGGAGATAGATTTAAGTTAAGTATTTGAAGGAATTTCCTCAACAAGCTGTTAGCTAATAGAACAGGCTGCCAAATAAAATTATGAGTTCTCCTTCGCTGGATATGTTGATCATCTGTCACAGATCTTGTAGTGTCACAGATCATTAAAGTAAACAGAAAGCTGCAGGAGATTATTTCTAAAGTTCCTTTCAGCAGTATGAAATTAAAGAATGTACTGGCTAAAATACCCTTCCTGAAATTTCTGGTCATTATTTTATCCATGCTGTTGGGGAATTATTTGTTCTGTTATCCAAAACTATCAGATGAGAGTATCATCCACCAGAAGAGAAGAAAACAATTGTGCTCTGCTTCTGTTTTTCACCTTTATTTGTTTGTTTTTAACACATTTGAGGCAATAATAATAATAATGACTCCTGGTAATGACCTAGTCTGGTCTCTGCAGTTTCCTCAGCATAGTTCCAGAAATGGCTTGCCATTGATGCCTTCCTAGGGCTGAGGGAGAATGACTGGCTATGTGCACAAGACAGGATTAAATATCAATTTCCTGGATTTCCAGCTTGCTGCTTTTACCACTATACCAAACTGTCTCTTTGCTTTTTAGGTTAATGACTCCTTTCTTCTTGCCCTAAAACACTAAAAAATTATTTCTGCAATTTCTTTTCAGTTTGAAAGAAAATATCATGAAAGTTACTGTGTATATTTGCCCCCTTTTTTGGTGACTAGAATCTGCACTTTAATTTTTCAAGAAGTGATAATGTAATCAGAGAGAGAAAGGAAATAAATCACAGAGTAAGGTATATCAGCTATGTAGGCTAGAAAAATATTTTTTTCTCATATGGAATAATATTTCATCTAGTGAAAAAAAAGGATAAAGATTCCTTTGAATCAGACCCTTGATAACCACATGGACATACTGCTGCTGCTGCTGCGTGTGTGTGCTAAATTATATATTTCTATTTCTATCTATCTATCTATCTATCTATCTATCTATCTACCTACCTACCTACCTATCTCTCTATAAATTAGTTAGTTAGCTAGCTAGATATAGAGATATAAAGATAGATATAATTTTATATATTTTTATGAGTTATAACCAGCCACAAGTTCCTTTTGATAATGTGAAGATACATATTTCAAAACAAACAAATAAACAAATAGCTAATTTTTCAGATCAGCAAGCATCCTTCTTGAAACTCGGCCTTCAAACTCCTCTATATCACCGGTTATTTTATGCTGATTTGATATCCTTTATAAGAGCAGAAGCAAGTTATCTCATATGCCCACTGAGAGAGACTGACTTTTCTGCCACATTACATTGGGCAACAGCAAATCTGCCAGCTGGACATAAATGGGAAATTTAAGCGAAAGTGATTGCTGCCCGCTCCAGTTAAGACAAATGTTGGGATGGACCCAATGGAGAGATTATCAGGATAGTAAAGGCTATAATCTTCCCGTTCGGTTACCCACCGAACAAATAACATGTCAATCTCTCTAGAAAGGTTAGCCAGTTTCAGACATGTTGCTCAATGTTTCTTGCAAATTGCTTCTGTTTCCTGATTAGTCGATTCCCGAAGACACTGGGGCCCTGTAAACTCAACTGAATTGGCAAAACATAGACAGGGAAAGGGTGATCACAACCCATACCGACCCCACAGAAACCCACAATGCTTTCTGTAGGAGGGGGCATGGTGACAGGTGAGTCATTTCAATGGACAGGCAAAGCAGGAGGGGTGTACTAAAAAGCACTGTCCCACAAAGAAGAGGTTCACTGGAGGAAAAATATCTCTTTGCTATTTTTACAGTGCCAGTGTATGTAACTAAAGGGGTTGCCTTCTGAGATAAGTATGGGCTATCCCCCACATCAGCTAAGCTTTAAATCAATCCCCTGTCTACAGGTGAACCTTTTCAGTGCTGCAAAACTGTCTGGACACGCTGGGCCTGCAAGGGAATCAAGCACAACAAACATGCTGAAACCTGAATTGATTATGTGTTATATACTCAGTGTCTGAAATCTCTTGAGTAGCCAATTTCCTGTATCTGCCTTAGAGAAAGAAAAGCTATAAAGCCTCTCTCTCCTTGATATGTACTGCACAGAATACGCTTTACACTGCACAGAATACAGTACAGTTTATGTAGCAGGTTCTCGAAGAAAGGCAATATAGCCATGTTTGTCCTCTGGCAGAGCTCGAATGCTAGGTTCTGCTTGAGGTTACTGCAATTCACCCAGAGGTCAATAAATATCCTGATTTGATTTCTGCCTGGGGATTCAAAGCCAAGGATTGTCCAATTCATAAAGCACAATATATTTCTCGATGAGCACTGTTTAGATTGGATCACAAATGAACATTCCCCCTCCCCTGCCTCCAATTTTGGCTTCTCTCTGTTCTCTTTTCCAAAATTTCATCACAGCATCATTTTGTTACATGCCTAAGTAGGCTTGTACACTAATTCCATTTTTATAAAACCATTTTCTACATTTTATCTAATATTATAATTTTTCAACATAATTTTTTAAATTAATGTAAGCATTTAATATGTGCTTTCCCCCAGTAAATGCATGCACATTTGCATAGTTGAGAACAGTATCAGAAGATAACAGGAAGCGTGAATAACAGAAAATGCCATTTAGTTCATGCACTAGTTTGAATGGTACAATTTGTATGCATATTAAAGTGCAATTTTAAACAGTTTTCCCCAACACAAAGCTGTGTTTTACTGTGATGAGAAATTTCCTTCTTTCCTTCTTCTTTGTTAAAAAAAACAGCTTTTATATTTGCACATATAATTGGGAGGTTTTTCTTTCTGTCTCTTTTATGAGAAAATAACAACTTATTTATAAGATTTGAATATTTATGTGAAAGAGGATCAAAGAACCAGAAGGCAAAAATGTTTTATAGGGCTTCTAAACTCTCTTGCCTTCTAATGTGACTTTCTGTACAGTTTTGAGAACACAGGATGTCTAAAATTCAGGAAACAAATTACAATAAATAATTGTTTTATATAAAAGTTGATATATCTGACTTAGATGAACCCATTATGGATAATGTGGTTAGAGAAGCATTTATATGGCACAGGGGAACATTTTAGAATAAACATTATTTTATGTGATTTGTAGTCACAAATTTCATAATTTCATACTTTTGTATTAAAGAAATATATACCCACATAATTTAATAATGTACAGTTTAACAACTGACTCAGTTTAATGCAGCCTAATTATAAAATGTGTTTATATATGAAAATACAACTTCAGCAATCTCTGAATGTAGTCTCACCCTAAACAGTCATAAAGAGCCAGAACTCTATTTCTCCGTCTCTATGGAGATTAATTAACCAAAAGGAGATTATCAAATATTACATATGAAAAAAATTATACTGAATCTAGGTAATAATCAAGTCTCATAGAAGGGGAAAGGAACAAGGCATGCTATAAACTGCTCAAAATAACCTGAAGTAACTTCTGTTACGATACTTTGAATGAAATGGTTTTGTCAGAGCGTTTGCAGCATGACTGCTATTATGAGACAATGCAGGAGCAAACACAGCACACAGAGACTTAGACATTTAACAGTGGTTTCTACACAACAGTTATATACAGAAATATATAGGTAGGCAAAATACCTTACAAGAATTTTTCTTCTTCTTAACTCTACATGGAGAACTTTGCAATGAATACCGGACAAAGGAGAGAGGACACGCCCTCTAATTTCTGCCTTTATATAAACACCTCTTAAAGGGCTAGAACCCATCTCCAGTCTTAAAGGGAAATACCCATGCCATGCTGATTCATTCTCATTGCATCAGCCTATACTGCATCAGCTTCACTGCTGGTTGGCTCTTAAATCCCAAGACCTTAACAGGTTTACATTAATGTATAACATAAATTAGGACTGGATTCCACCATTTCATTTTATATTTATTGCATTACAGATGGTACCATTTTGACCTTTTTAATTACTCTGCATGTGTCCCTTAATGATAGACAGCAACCTTAATGTTACATTAAATTCACAAACCGGTGAGTTTGAAGTGCACATAAATGATTGAACTGGAAAGTGCATTACATTCTCTTCTCCCATCTTAATTTCTATAAATTTAGAAATGCATAATGTATATCTTTGATGGAGATTGTGTTTGATTATCATATTGGCTTGGTAATATCCATGGACTTGATAAAAATGTGAGAGGTGAGAAGCTCCAATAATTTTTACCCTCCGACCGGTAGCTTGTTTCATCTATTGGGAACCTATAGGCATTCAAGATCTAGATAAAGCAGAGTTTCCCAATCTTGGCAATTTTAAGACGTGAGGACTCCAATTTCCAGAATTCCCCAGCCAGCATGGAGAATTTACCAAGATTGGGAAACCCTGACATAGAACAATGTAATTTATTTTTGGCTCCAATTGCACTTCATACCAAATAATGTCTTTAACTATGGTGTGCTGAATGACCATATCACGGCTTAGCACGATGCAGAAACCCAATCTTTATCATTACCAGACTAAACTTTCCACATGTGTAATATTTTAATGTGTTTTCTATTGGAGAACAATAGTGAAATCCAGCTTCCATGTAATGGTTTTTCCTTGTAGAAAAATCAGAACACCGTCATATGCCTATATTATTCAGAGGATTAGTTAAGAAATGTCACTGAACAGAAACTGTCTGCTCATTAAAATTCATGGCACAACTCTTTCTGCTGTGGTGGGTTTCAACTGCTGATAGAGCAATACTTTAAAAAATTGGTTTGGCTGCAAAACAGCTGCTCATGAAAGCCACCACTTATAAGCAATCGGTGATAATAAGATACCATTATGATGTTACTGGATGGATAATATATTGTAAGTTGCTTTAAGGTAAGATATAGCCTAGGTAGAATACAAACTATAATTATTGATTCAAATGGTTGACTATCTAGACCTACCTTAACCTGTAACAAAAACAGAAATAATCACGAGTCAATTCTGTTGCAAGGAGAATATTCCTTTGTCTCAAAAATATTGCAAGAGATGGAAAACTATCAGTCTACCTTACTATAAAAAATGATATAGAAAATACTTGACATGATTTTTGAGACTAAATAACTACAATTAACACTTGTAGCAACTATGTATTTATAGAGTGGCTAACTGTCAGCCTGGGCAAAGGGCAGCCAAAACAGTTTAGTTTACTTCCTTCTCTGACCTGCCATTAGCTCTTTCCCTCTATTTTTGGAACATACCCTTACTGCCTGCAGAAGTGTGATGAAAAAGTGCCAGAAGAACTCAATGTAATGCATATTCTCCATTAAGCCCCTGTTTTCAAAATGACTAGGCTGGTTGACATACTGGTATATCTTAACATATAATTTTCTTGAGAGATATTATTTTCAAGTATGAGTTTAGCATTTAAAATTACAGAATAACAGAGTTGGAACAGAACTTGGAGGTCTTATAATCCAACCTGCTCTTCAAGCAGACCATATACCATTCCAAATCAATGGAAACTTTCTGTAAATCTCTAGCGATGGAGCACCCAAAATTTCTAGAGGCAAGCTGTTCCATTGAACAATTGTTCGGTCAGGAAATTTCTCTTTAATTCTAGGTTGAATCTCTCTTTGGTAAGCTTCTTCTATCCATTACTTCTCTCTCTCTCAGGTTCTTAGGAGAATAGGTGGACCTCTCCTCTCTGTGAAAGCCTCTCAAATATTGGAAGAATACTATCATGTCTAGTGATATACATGCTTGATCAATCTTGTTAAGGCTATGTCTCTTGGCAAATCTTCACTGCCATTTGGAAGTTGTTATAGTTAAGAGAAATGACAACGATCAATTGTACTTGTAATCTCTAGTTTAATTTCCTAGGCACTTTTCCAAAATGCACTGCTATGTAGAATGAAACATGCATATTCTAACATTGTTCCTTATGTCTTAAGGCCTGTTTTTAGAGCCCTTTGGAAAATTTCATATCCATCATTAGTGTGACATATTAATCATTTCAAAAAAATATAATTTACATAAAAAACTATCCTAATTAAAACCTGTTTCTACATAAGATTCAAGTCACTTAAGTCCATTAGCAAAATTATTTGAAGAAATTGCAGTTTCCTGATGATAAAAAACATCATGGTTCTCTGTGAAATAAGTAACTCTGTCTTTCCACCTTCACATGATTTTATGAGACACAGTAAAGGAACATTTAAGGTAAACTTTGCTGCGCATATAGTGGACAAAATAAAACAGCAAATTATGATTTGTACATAATTGCATCCAAAGACACTTATTTTATGTTGTGCATAATAAACAGATGATTTTACTTGGAGCTTAAATTTCAAAAGGACCTATGCAATGTGGGAGAAGTCAAACAATTCAATTAGCAGTTGAGTCATAACAACAACAAAACAGAGTAATTTAAGGAGCGTTATTCATATTGCCACAATGTCATTCTTTTTCTACCCTCCTATATAATTTTAGCATACTCTCTAGGAAAAGTGACAGTATTAAAAATACGTTCACCTCCTCTGAAAGAGAGAAACATGTTTTTAATCTTGCATGCTGATGCCACATTACTTTTCTATTCGGTCCAGAAGAGTGTCAAAATATAAATGGCAGTCATTCGTTCTGCAGGAGGGAACATCTTTTATATATTTATATTTATAGGATGAGGTCTGCTTATGCTCAGCAATATTCCTAATTCCCATCCATAATACGGCCCAAGTAAATATGCAGCCAGCTACTACAGATTAGATCTTACTGTATCCTGGGCACAGGCTGATTCTCCTTTTAGTTACCGAATTGCAAGTTATGCATGAGGTGAGCTGTCACGACTATTCCTCTTTGCAATGGAAGATTCATTGAGAACATCTCTGCAGAAAGCACAGAGGTCATTATCTTTCTCCCTTGCTTTAAGTTTTAAAGAACACATTCCTGTCCTCTTGTGGAAGATGTGGCAATAAATGTAGTAACTTTGGGAACCAAGCATCTTTCCAAAGATTAAAATATTGAAATTCTTCATCTTATTGACAAGTCAAAAGCACAATTTGTTTCTTGCTTTTTAAATATATTGTTCTTTCAATTTATTTTGTTTTGGAAGGAAGAAAAAGAAATGGGATGGGATACCTGGGATAACGACATAAAATAGATTCAACATTGAGGATGACAATCTTATTGTAGGTTGAAAAAAGTCTATAAAGCCTGCAGCAAGGAAACCAAGGTGATCCCTTACATAAACAGGGAATATATTCTGATATATTGATAGAAATGAGTTAGATGCACTGCAACAAAAAGACTCACCAAGCTCCCATTACTTCCATAATTTCTTTTGCAAAATATAAATGTCACTGTTCAGCCGAACAGAGTTTATAATAGGGAAAAGAAGCATTAACTATCTAGTAAAATAGATCGACTTTCACGTACTGTTTCAAATAGTAGACAACTCTTCAGGGTCTGAGCAGCCTAGTCCTTCGTATTACTGCAATTAATATCAGTTACCGCAAATAAAAAATGACAGTTTCCAAATAAGCTCTGACCCTAACAGGACAACAATTGAGTATGATCTCCAATTGCCTTGAATATACAATTAATATCCTTGCTGAGTATAGGCCTTGCTAAGATAAATCTGTCCAAATATAGTCCATTATTAAGTTTCAGAAAGACTGCAGATCAAGATTCCTGAATGTCTGAATGACTTTCTCCTTGGGAAAAAAAGCACAAAAATATATTTCCTGCACATATAACTGTATATATAATTATGGGTAGAAAAAAATAGAGTCTAGCCATTTCTTTGAACGATTTTGCATTCTGCATGGATCTTTTTCAGATGGAAAGCATTAAGTAATGCATTTTAATCTCCTACCTGTACGTCCCATTTATTTCATTTATAAATAACCACACACTTCGCTTCTAAGAATAAGCAAAATAGAGCCCGTTACTCACCATCGAATTTCTTGTGCCTCGATACAAATGTGGTGCGGACAAAATGGCTTGTCTTGTCCATCAGATTCTCAAATTCCAGTTTGCTTTGCTGGCTTAGTTTGTCTTCCATTTCTGATGTGCAACATGTGTATTCCTGAGGGCAGATTCTCAAGTGTTCCCCTGCAAGGATAGGACATGAATGCAAAGCGTAAGAAAGAGCGGACATGCATAGTGTCACATTCTGTCATGTACTGATCTATTCCACAGGCATTTTTAACAATCAGGGTCACCAAGAGTATTGTATAATTAAGGTGTCACTATCAAGATAGAGGTCCTGTTCCTAGGGCCTTTTCTCTCCACTTCTCTGCAAGTTAGACTTACTCACAGGACTATAGGATAGAGCTTCCCAGCTGATCGTAGTACAGTGGCTTGTCTGGACTGGGGGCAGCTAATCTTTTAAGTATTTGTTATATTATAAAAATTAAGACATGGATCAGGAAGGATTTCAGTTTGATTTTTTTTTCAAACAAAAAAAAAGGTTCTGTGGAATTCTATCAGCATACAGAGCTTCTGTTCTGACCAAGCTCCTCAAACATGACAAACCCTCTGAAGTTAACTCACAGATTCCTTTATTAGGAGTGCCAGCAGCCCCAGCAAATAGTACCTCTCTCACTGCAGGCTAACAAGTCCGTCCATCCGGAAGATGAATAGTTGTCTGCCTACATCTGTTCATCTCCGCCCCCTGCCTTTTATCCCCAGAACTGCCCTGTGCGAGCTGTCCTTGGGGTGCTGTCTGTGACCCAGTGCCGCTTGGCGGTGACCCGGGGGAAGGCCTATTCTGTGGCGGCCCCCACTTTGTGGAACCAGCTTCCCCTGGGGCTCTGTTTGGCCCCCGATCTCCGCACCTTCCGTCATGATTTAAAGACCTGGCTATTTGGACAGTCCGTGCTGTGCTGACCTCCTGGGGGGGATTGGCTTTGTTTTAAATTGGGGGTTTTATGCTAATTTCATCATCATCATCATTTATTCAACTTGTATGCTGCCCTACTCCCTAAGGATTCAGGGCGGCAAACATTAAAAACAGAGCAAATTTACAATAAAAAACCAATTAAATACAACAAGTCAAATACAATTAAAACATTAAGAAAAGATTAAAAAACCCTAACCCCCCCCCCAGGTCATTCCAGGCCAGCCTGTTGAAACAACCAGGTCTTCAGGTCTCGGCGGAAGGAGTGGAGGTCAGGGGCCAAACGGAGATCCATGGGGAGCTGATTCCAGAGGGCAGGTGCTCCCACGGAGAAGGCTCTAGCCCTGGGAACCGCCAGCCAACAATGCCTAACTGACGGTATCCCAAGGAAGTCCCTCCTATGGGAGCGAACAGGGCGATTGGAAAGTAATGCTGGCAGGAGGCGTTCCCGCAAGTACCCTGGACCCAAGCCATTTAGGGCTTTGTAAGTTGTTACTAACACCTTGAAGACAACCGGCAACCAATGCAAGCCGCAGGAGGGGTGTAACATGGGAGTATCGGGACATTCCCATCACAGCCCACGCAGCCGCATTCTGCACCAGCTGTAACCTCCGGGTCATCCGCAAGGGAAGCCCCATGTAAAGAGCATTGCAGTAGTTGATTCTGTAGGTGATGAGCGCATGAGTGACTGTTCAAAGGGCATCTCGGTCCAAATAAGGGCGGAGCTGGCGAACCAGCTGAACCTGGGCAAAAGCCCCCCTGGCCACAGCTCCCACATGCTCCTCCAAGCTGAGCTGTGCATCCAGGAGGACGCCCAGATTCCTCACCCTATCCATGGTGGGTAACACCTCCCCCCCCATGACCAAAGATGGCACATCCACTGAGCACCGAGATGCCGGTAAGAACAGCCACTCAGTCTTGGTTGGGTTGAGCTGGAGCCTATTACTCCCCATCCAGATCCGTACCGCCTCCAGGCACCGGGACATCACAGAGAGAGCATCACTGATCTGGTCTGGGGTGGAGATATAGAGCTGGGTATCATCAGCATATTGATGATACCTCACCCCAAAATCTCGGATGATCTCACCCAGCAGTTTCATGTAGATATGAAACAGGAGAGGCGAGAGAACGGACCCCTGAGGCACCCCACAATTTGACTTGATTGTTTAATATGGTTTTAGTTAAATAATTTATTATGTGGTTTTAGTTGTGAGCTGCCCTGAGTCCTTTTGGAGAGGGGACAGCATACAAGTCAAATAAATAAATAAATAAAGAACTAGGGCGGGGTTTTGTGGAAGAGCAGTGGTGGCTCTTCCTTCCCAAGGATCAGACCCCGGATTTCCATTGCTCTCCTCTACTCTGCTTTCTGCACGTCCGTGCATCAGGCACTGGACCAGGCTGTTCCTCCTCTTCCTCATCAGCCACCTCCAGACCTGGGGGCTGTTGACTCTCCATGTGAGGGCTGATAGATGGCCCAGGCTCCACTTCTCTCTCTCTCTTTCTCTCTCTCTCTCTCCCTCTCTCCCTCCCTCCCTCTCTCTGCCAGCTCCATTCCCTCTCCCCTCCCCTCAAAGCTCTCAGGTTGCTTTGATGCTGATCCTGACTCCCATGCCTCATCTGATTTGGCTGCTGGGAGGCCGGTTGCTGACAGACCACAACAGCTTCCTGCAATGCATTGTATTGGCAACAGTTAGCCATTAAAGACTGATATAGGTGATTTCTTTTCCAGTAATGCCAAATATATAATCATGAATACAAATGCAAGAGGCGTTTAAAATGTAAGATAAAAATGCAGTGAAAACAGTAATGAAAGACTTTGCATTTAATTCTCCCGGTTATCTCTTGATGTACCATGCCTACATCTCTGCACAGCCCTGCTTACGTTAATGCAATCTGCAAGTGGAAGCCAATTCTTTAACTTATGAAATTAAAATGCTCAGTTAGTACATGAACTGTGACTTTCCAATCGAAGCTGTACTCTGGTTGTCAGAAATGTTTAGCTCAGCCTGCCGGGAGCAATATATATATATATATATATATATATATATATATATATCCCACCATCGTCTACAGAAATGTAACTGAGGGCTTGCCTCTTCAATAAGAACTGCTCTGCTGTAAACCACTTCATTTTGGGTATAATGAAAGTTGATTAAAATCTCTGTGTGCCCTTAAGTGGCAAAGCTATAAGCTAAGGGCTTATACCAACCTCACAATTTAGTACTGCACAGATGTGTTGGCAGTACATCTTTTGGAATTACCAGCCAGCATTTAATCCCAAAATATCTGGGATTGGGGAGGTCAGGAAAGGTTAATTAAAAAAAAAAAAAACTCAAAGACATCAATCTGTTCTAGTTGATCTATTTGGATATTTGAAAATTTCACAAATTAATTACGTTATGATATTTAAATTATTGGTTACAGTTCTATAGACAAGTATGTTTTAGTCCAAAATCAAAAGATTGCAAGTTTAGCATCACTCACACGGTATTTAGATCGAAATAACACTAAAGGAAATTTTGTTGACATGAAATACATTGCTAGCTGAGAAAAGACTTCATCTGAAAGTAGATGAGAAAGAGAAGAAAGGAATGGAGGAATTGGATACTGAGGCATAAGAAGGCATTTGAAAGGGGGTATTCAGATGAGAAGTTGTCTTAAAACTCTTCACACTCAACAGTTATTTATTTAAGCTGGATGGTTATATAAATTATAATTAAAATGCAAAAAATAAAGCAAGCAGCAGTGCAGCAAGACAAAAGGGTGCTTTGGATTCCAGATGTGTAAACTCAGCATTCACCTGCAATTTCTGAAAGCAAATTGTTTTTCCCCTTTGAGACAGCACAACAACTTTGGGAGAAGGTACAGCTATTTAAGGATAGATGTTCACAACCCTTGTGAAGCCAAAGCACCTTCTAGCTTTGAATCCACAGTACAGCACAGCCTAAATTAATAGGCAATCTTTAGTTAAAGATCATCATTGATAGATTTGCAAATTAACAGAGGTGGAAGGGACCTTGCAAGTCATCTAGTCTAGCCCCTCTACCCAAGCAGGAGACCCTACACCATTTCTGACAGATGACAGTCCAGTTTCTTCTTGAAAGCTTCCAGTGATGAAGTTTCCACAACTTCTGAAGGCAAGCTGACTGCTCTCAACCAATGGAACAGCTCTCTTTTCTCTCAGAAAATTTCTCCTTATTTCCAGGTTGAATCTCTCCTTGTTCAGTTTCCATCCATTATTCCTTGTCTGGCCTTCAGGTGCTTTGGAAAATAGGTTGACCCCTTCCTCTGTGTGGCAGCCCCTCAAATATTGGAAGACTGCTATCATGTCTCCCCTGGTCCTTCTCTTCACTAGACTAGCCATGCCCGGTTCCTGTAACTGTTCTTCATATGTTTTAGTCTCCAGTCCCTAATCATCCTGGTTGCTCTTCTCTGTACTTTTTCTAGAGTCTCAACAACTTTTTTATAGCAGTATTCTAACTGTGGTCTTACTAAGGCTTTATAAAGTGGTATTAGTACTTTACTTGATCTTGATATCCCTCTGTTAATGCAAATCAGGATTGGATTGGCTTTTTTGGCCGCCACACATTGTTAACTCCTATTTAATTGGTTGTCCACTAAAACTCCAAGATCCCTCTCACAGTTACTGCTATTAAGCCTGGTTTCACCCAGTCTATATGTGTAATTTTGGTTTTTCTTGCCTTAGGGTAATCATCATAGCCTGTTTCCCATATCAATTCTTCTTTATGCATTAGGTATACATAGTTCCATATAGAAGGTGATCAAGGAAAGGAAGAATAATCACAGCTAATCCTCCATCCCCAATTCTGGATAAAAAGCATCTACACTGGACTTCATTGACCAATTACAGTTAATCTGTAACTAATGGGGCCTTTTCTTCAATCCACTGGAAGCAGACCAGAGTGATGATAAATTGATCAAAGCAATCATGCAGGAAAGAAGTTCCTGTTTAGCCTAACATTTCCAAAATAAATATTGTTAACGTAAGAACTAAGGTTGTGGTTACATTAAGACACTATAGGCTTATCATACTATAGTTTATTTGGTAATGAAATAAAATCTGCAATCTGGGGGAAAGCACTGCATTAAAACCATTATTGCAAATGCCTCTATATTTAGTTTCAAGATTTCTCTGCCATATTACTCTAGAATTATTTATTAAATTATTACAGATCATCTTACATGAGGTATTAATATTTAAACCACCATCCCTCTGTGAATGACTTTATTATTTCCTTCCTTCCTCCCATTTGCCAAACCAGCTCATTTTCTTGGTCAGAGTTTCCAAACCTTTTCCTCTAAAAACGTTGTTCGACAATTGATCTGGATATTTACAAAATTATTTCGCAGACTGCCATTGCGCTCTCCAGAAATTCATGGCATTTTACTCCAGGAAACTCTTTGCTCTCTGTGTTATGCCACTTACTGCAAAGATTACGTGCCAGAAGTGGCATTGAATACAGTTGAATGGCTTTTCTTTCCCCAAAGGGTTTCCCCATAGAGAAATCTGACTGCTTTAAGTTATGCTGTGCCAGCACTATGCCAGACAAAAATGAGAATTAATTCAGCCGCTGCCCCTATTAAAACTTGATAAACCGCAGTGCTTCAGATTGCAGATGATAGTTCTCTCTCCTCTTTCTCTTTGTGACTCATATTATATAAATCAAGTCCATCATTTGCTACAAATTCAGCCAGTAGTATTCAATTCCTGGATTTATTATTTTTCTGATCTTACATCTTCTGCACTTGTTCCATTTTGACAAACTTTTAGTACAAGATTTGGAAATATATATATATATATAATAAATGTTTCAGATCCGTCATCTTCATGGCTGTGTTTTCCCTTTTAAAGCCCATTACCCAGGTCGTTACAACACAAAAGGCTGAGAGACACACAGCCAGTACCTCAACCACACAGGATCTTATGAAAAAGCCAACCAATCTGCATACATCAAGTCCATCAACCAATCAAGAAGTAAGAACACAGCCAACTCTGGAGTTTAAAAGGGAAAAACAGCCACTATCACACACTTCTCGCAGAAGAACGAAGCTGAAGACACCAGCCTGAAGATGACGGATGAGATTTTGTCGAAACGTTGCCAAGATACTCTCAATCTTATATCTATCTATCTATCTATCTATCTATCTATCTATCTATCTACCGTAGAACAGTGTAACACAGTTTACAAGCACTGTGACTTTATATTCAAATATTATTATTATTATTATTATTATTATTATTATTATTATTATTATTATTATTATTTATTCGACATGTATGCCGGTAAAAAAATGCAGGTAATTGTGGTTATTCAACCACAACCTTCCTGTAAGGTCCTTAGAAGTTATAATAAATGAAGCAGCTCTAAACATATAATATTTTATCAATGAATAACTGTTGTATTGTGAAAATGAAGCAGGTAGAGTAGGGTAGAGGAGAAATTTGATACGTGTTTCAATAAAAAGGTTCCTAATTCATATTTCCTAAGGCATCAAGGAAACAGAAAGTAGATATACTTTGACCATTGTGCTTTTTAGCAATGAGATTCTTCACTTAACAAGTTTGTCAAAAATGCACGCAAAAGGTATACTGTAAAGGAACAGGGCGTCCAATGCTGAAAGATACGAACAAGCTTTTTCTTCGGATATACTGTTTGCCAAGGGATGGATTAACCTTTCAAATATGATTTTAATTAGCATCTATTTTTCAGCACAAATTTGGTTTGGTTTATCCTGGGTTATCACATCGGCTTACTTACTGCTTTTCTAAAAGTATGGCTGGGATTTTTTTTTCAAATGTACCCATTTATGTACAATATGTAACTTTCCTAATAACTGCAGATTTATAATCAGTGATCATGAATTAAGCTATAGAATTCAGACAAATCGTGGATATTCACTGATATATACATGAAGTTCACATTAGGACTTAGATTAAAATGCAATTTAATGTAAATTTAAATAAGAGTAGAATAGGAATAGGAATGGAAGGGAGGAGAGGAGAGGAGAGGAGAGAGAGGACAGAAGAGAAGAGAAGAGAGAAGAGAATATCTTTATTTTGACCAAGTGTGATTAGACACACAAAGAAGTTGTCTCCAGTATGGAACCATTCATATTTATTTATTTTATTTATTTATATTGGGATTTCTATGCTGCCCTATCTCCCGAAGGACTCAGGGCGGCTCACAACAATAAAACACATACAATACAAACCTTAAAAAACTATTAAACAAACATCCCAATATATTAATTAAAACTAACAAACCGTCACTAAAACCCCTTTGCAATGTATATGCAAAGCAACAGAATAATAATAATGCTAATAAAAGGGGGAGGGAGAGTAAATAAGGTAAGTAGAAAGATAAATAATACTACTACTGCCACATTACATGAGTTTATATACACAGACATTTACAGCAATGAGAGAATTAGGTATTTAATAGAGTGATGGCATGAGGGAAAAAACTGTCCCTATGTCTACCACTAGTTGTTTTGGCAAATGAGGTCCGCAACTCCCAGGCAGTGCTCTGGTTCTGGTCTGTGACCCATTGAAAACCAGGCCATGCAAGCAGTGGGTGAGCACACAAAGCTTCGTTTGCACATACGTGGAAGATAGATTGCCCCGAGTCCTTAGGGAGATGGGGCGGCTTAGAAATCCAATTAATAACAATAACATGTGAAAGTATCCTCCCCCCCCCCCCGCTGCTGCTACCAGTCTGTGGGGCGGTTGGGGAGCATATAGCATAAATAATATAATTTTATTAGATATATAAATATGTAAATATTTTTAATTTTTTTAAATTTTAATTATGAGACTACAACACAATACATCCAACTTAACTTTTTTATACATATATACATTTTACTTCATCATTTGTAATCTCCTTAATATATTAATTACTAATTAATCTAATCATAACTACTAATATTTCTACCTTGTCTTCTGCTATATAACCATTGATAAAATTTATTCCATGTTTTATAATATAAATATACATTATATTATATTATATTATTATATATACATTATGCATGCATTTATTATATATAAATTATATAAATATATACACGTTAATATAGTTATAGCTTGTAGATAGTTTTATTTATATAAATATAAATAAAATTATATTTAATATAAATTTAATTTTAATGTAAAATACATTAAAATGTAAACCAAATACAATTTTTTGGTTTTGCTAGCCCAAATGTTGACTGTAAACAGTCAGAAATTGGAGGAAATGCTGGGAAATTAAGAACTTGGGGCATGTGAAATTGTGAGCAATGACAAATCAATCTCATCCTTTCCCACTGCCACAGCAAGGGCAAAAACAGCTCACTGAACTCCTCAGGCTGGACATCAAACTGAGTCAAAGACCTAAATGATTGATAGTAGCAAAAGTCTTCTCTGACAGGTGTCCCTGATGTTTACATCCTAATACTATACAGGTTGAACTCCTACCAATATATATCTCAGTTACAAGTTCAAGTTCCACAATGAACTTGAAGTCACCACACCATGCCCAAAGAAACAGTTGACTGAGTTAAATAAAGCTACAAACTGTGCACATCCACATTTATTCATCAGTAAATTGCACTGAAATTAATGGGACTTATTTCTGAGTAGATTGCCCTAAGTACTGCCAAAATACCAGCTTTTTGGTTCTCCCATTTCTGAAATTTTACTAGATGGCTACAGACATTAATGATAATGGCATCCTAAGTTGATGTAAAATTTTATCACACAAACTTTCTTGATTTGCCCATGATTGCTGACATAAATACTACAACTGAATATTTTTAATGACATACTGAAGTTTAGCTTCCTCTCTAACCCAAGTTTGAAACCAACAACTACTTCAATAATTAATGCTATTCCATCTGAGTCTATTAAACTTGCATAAGAGCTTTTAAAAGAACAATATGATCATTTCTGACCTTCTTTGTTTAATCCAAGTGTGGACAATACCAAAGGCATACATCAGATGGATGGATGCCTTTGGTATTGGTGGTATATATTCCATCAGGATAGATGGAATCAAGGGGAGAAGCAACCCAGAACTAAGGAGAAATTTCCTAACAGTGAGAACAATTAACCAGTGGAATGCCTTGTCTTCAGAAGTTGTGGGTGCTTCATTACTAGAGGTTTTTAAGAAGAGACTAGACAGCTACTTGTCTGGAATGGTATAGTGCAGTGGTGGCTAATCTTTTTGGGCTCCCGTGCCAATAATTGTGCACATGCTTGCCTGCTTGTGCTCATGTGCCATCACCCAGAAGGCAATGTGCGCGGGGCCCCCATGCCTCGTGGGCAAGCGCATGCAACCAGCACTATTTGCATGACTAGTGTGACCCATGTTGTGTGCTTCTGAGCATACACGTGACTCCCCACACACGCACCGTGTGCTTCTGCGCATGTGTTTGTTTTGCGCGCCACTGTGCCCCTGCACATGTACACCAAATACCTGACAATCAGCTGTTGGGTGGGCAGCGCATGAACATGAGCAGGTGAGTGCTCATGTGCCGACAGTAATGGCTCTACGTGCCACTTCCAGCACACATGCCATAGGTTCACCACCACGGGTATAGTGTCTCCTGCTTGAGCAGAGGATTGGACTAGAAGACCTCCAAGGTCTTTTCCAACACTGTTATTCTGTTCTGCTAACTGGATCCAGATACATTTAGGAAATTGACAAAGCAGGATATCTTCTCTTTTCCTTTTAATAACATCCTAACATTGCAACATGCATACTTGCAAATATAGGGTCAGGGATAGTACGGAAGGCTCTGGTGGAGAAGAAAATAGATAGGAACTTTCTTAAGCTCAAGTATCTTAGAATCCAAGTCAAAGTGTGAATGATTCTCATCCTTTGTGTCAACTCATAAAAGATTTCTATGGTCTTTTTAGAGTTGCCAACAGAAAGGGAGTGGGGGAGCAGTGTAGCAGCTTGCAAAACCGAAACTGCATTCCATAAATGTTTTCAAAGGTAGTAACTAGGTGACTGAAGTTCCTGCTGTGCAAAATTCTAACTGGAGAGCATGATTGATGACTCTTGGCTATGGATGTGTCCCATTGGAGAATATGAATTACGATACACCCAGAGGGTGGGGGGAAACCAGGGTCAATGGTAACAATGAATTATGTGCCTCAGAATTGGCTACACCCAGGCAGTGCCAGCATGTTAACTCCCAATAAATCCTTTTTAAGATTTGGAAGTTTGGCTTGAGACTCATGATTTAAATGGGGGGTAACTGCCAAAATTCCTTCCTACAGCAAATTGAATCTATTCCTGGCATACAATGGAATTCTTTCATTGAATCTCAAAGAATCTTTACAGAAAAATTGGAATAGTAAAGACTTGCTTGAGGACACCCAGTGAACTGATTAAATTGGCAGGACCCAAGATCCTGCATCCCCTGTCACACCTTTGGCCTCTACTGCTTCAGCACAAAACAAATCAGCAGGGAAGAAAATAGTTCAAACTCAGTTGGAAAAACCTTGTTAGGACTGAGATTCTTGGTAACAACTTGAATTATATTTACCATGTTGTTTATTGCTTGCTGCTGTGTTGTTTTAATTTGATCACTTAGCTTCATAAAGAAATAGGAGCCAAATTATATGACCAAAAATTTGGGAAGTTGTAATCCCACCACCATCTTTGGCAGTGGTAATTTATATAATCAAAGTTTGGTAAGTTATTCTTCCAATGGAGGAAAAGAATCCTTTCTTAATAACATCATTCTACCTGAAACACCTCTACTACATGTAACACGCTTGAAGTAATGTTCATTTTTACAATTATTTTTATTGCACTGGATATTTAACCATCTATATCAATATTTGAGATAGTTCAATATATTTAAATCTACAGATGAAGGGAGTTTCTTTGTGATAATTAAAAGGCTGAATGAGAGGCGAAAGAAGAAACAAAGTAGGCCACTACCTTGGATCTAGTATTTATTTTATTTATTTATCAAATTTGTATACCACTCATCTTATAGTGCAAGGTGCCACTGAGCAGCTTGCAATGTGATAAAACATGGGAAATCAAACCTTTATAAAAGCAAATTAAGATGATAAGCAATTAAATTTAAAACTATGGATTGTTTACAAAGCTTGAGGAAGAAAACTGATAGGAATGGAAGGGGAATTTTTTTTAAGATGCTGAAAAGAAAAAGGGTCAAGTATATAAAACAGAAGGAGAGGTTTACAACCCCTGGAGTATAGAAAGCGATCACCACAAACTGTTGGGATCATGTCAGAAAAGCTTTTTAAAAAAGCATAGAATGTACTGAGGCATATGAAAAATAAGGCTAAAAATCAAATTAAAGTCAAAGAGACTATAGCTTTGTTGCAAGGAGAAAGAAGAAGTTGTAATGGGTGAAGAGAAGCAGAATATTTTAATTGGTATTTTATATCTGTCCTTGAACAGGGTACTAAACAGCATAATTGTGAGCAGTTGGATAGGAATGCAACTATTAATGTGAACAAGCATGGGTTTATCATGACCTCTCCTGTTTTGGGGAGTAACTAATTAAATAGATCATTGTTCAGTGGTTCTCACTTGGTGAAATGACAGTAACAACTGTTATTTAGGGGCAGAGGTTGCCTCATGAACTGGAAAGTTTCTATTCACCCAAATGCTTTGCTAATTTTTTATGAGACATTTTCTGTGAGCCATTCTAACTTCGATTATATGATTAAGAAAGATTGAGATTACAGATTTCCAAAAATCAATATAAAATATATAACACCCCACACACACTTTGATAGCGCAAAGTTGGTGTGTTGTGGTGGGGCTGAGGAGTTTTACATAAAGTTTGGGAAATGGATGACAAAAGAAAAGTATTTGATACTAGCAGCGTACCCATGCTTTGCTACGAAAGTATGTGATCGGGCAAGTTTTTGGGGAGGAAAATAAGGGGAAAAAATTGTGTCTGTCTACCAGCAACAATCAGTATTCATCTGGCTAGCGTCCTGTCAGTGTGTGAGAGAGTTCAGGGCTGTTTGGAAACTCAAACAGTGTTTGATGTGTGAGCAAGAAGGAGACAGCAAGGAGCCTGGGCATGGCTTAGCTGAACTGCAGTTGGAAAAGATTTCTTTTCAGGTGGGGAAGGGGAGTAGAATTCCTTAGCATCAGAGTGTGTTAATAATAATATAGAAAATACTAATGCTGTGATGGTCATTTCAAAAAATCCTTTCTTAGCAAGCACCTATGAACCAAGAGGAACATATGTGCCAAATTTCAGGTTTGTAGGCTTTACGGTTCTGGAGATTTTGTGATGATGCGTGAGTGGTTATTTCGCTTTTATATATATAGTTTCCACAACGGATGTCCCTCTCATTGTCATCATCACCACAAAGTATATCTGGAGAAATGAAGGCTGCTGTTGAGGCCCCACCATAATACTCCCTATCCTGTGGTAGACCTGCCCCAGCATTTTGAATGTTGGCATACAATTTTCCTCCTTTACCTCTCTGGCCCCAAAAGACATCATTTGGAAGCATCTGTTGTACTTGCGGATAGCAGAAACTGCTTTTCAGGTGGGGAGGTGGAGTAGAACTCCTTAGCATCGGAGCGTGTTAATAATATAGGAAATACTAATGTATTGGAAATACTAAAAATCCTTTCTTGGTGAGCACCTAGAAGCCAAGAGGAACATACGTGCCAAATTTCAAGTTTGTAGGCTTTACAGTTCTGGAGATTTTGTGATGATGCATGAGTGCTTTTTCGTTTATATATATATATATATATTTGTGCCAGTGTTTGATGGGGAATGGATGATACTGTTGAGTGAAGAGATGATGGTAGAGAGAAATGCTTGTACTTGATAAGGGAGCAGAAAGAGAAGACAAGTAAAACAAGGGAAGGGCAAAAAAGAATGGCATGAGTAGTGGAGGAAGAAAGAAAAGTTAAAAACACTGAAGAATGAAACACAAGCTAAACCAACAAAGAACCCAGGAGATGATTTTGGATGAATGGAGCTTGATGAACAATTAGCAACTGCAAAGGTCTGGTTTCTTCAAGTAAATTCTTCTGGAGTCCAGCCTATTATTGAGTTTGAAGGAACTACTAGACTAGAGCTGCCTGGATATGGGAAGCAGTCTATAGTTAAGGCCAGACTTTTGGGCTAGGCCTCCAGGCAGTAGATGTGGCTTGGCAGTATGGTTGCCCTACAGTATAATAAAGATTGCATGCATTCAAGTTTCTTAACTTTTTTCAAACTATTTTCTTGTTTAAAATTTTCAGTTTTTATTTTTCTATTAATAAACAATAGAACCATGAATACACATATTAAAAACATCACAGACAATATAATGTCTATGTATAGAAAAAATAGACAAATAGACAAAAATAAACAAAATCTAATTTTGCCTGTTTAATAAAAAGTGGATTATTTAATGCTGTATTTAAACACTACCTTGAAAAACAGTACCAACTTTCCTTATAACAATGGACATATTACTACGGTGCAATCCAATATTGTAATTAGATTTATGTTACATTTATCTATCCATTCAGATCGTGACACAAAAATGCTTTAAAATCAAGTCAGATGTGGAATTGAAAAAAAAAGCATACAATATTTTAAAAGTGACCATATATACACTTTCTGAAATTAAATTCCTGTATAAAAGCACACAGGACTGTTCATATATAAAAATTAAATTTACCTGGAACAGCACTACAGCTGAATAAAAATTCTAAAATGTAATTCAAATCTCCAGACAGAATTGTCTGACCCAAAGCTAAAGTAAAAGTAATTCAAAATATCTAAGTAAAACATCTGGATGACCCTTATTAGGCCAACAGTGTGATAAATAAAATGTGATTATTAAAACATTTGTCCTTCTGGAGCTATTATTACTTGTCCCTCTACAAATGTTGAAGACTTGTTAATTAAAGTCATAACACTCTTGCAGTTTTTGAATCTCCATTAATATATATTTATCTATTTCTACTTGAATTTCACTGATTTAATGATGTACAAAATTCTGTTCTATATATATTCTACATATGTATATATGTGTGTAATGCATGTCTGTGTAGATAGATAGATGATAGATGATAGATAGATAGATAGATAGATAGATAGATAGATAGATAGATAGATTTTATTTTATACACTTTCTTGGAATTCTTTAATGAATAATTGAAATCTAAAAGTGTAACTAAAGATGGAAACTACTCATTTTTTTCCATTCTAGCTCACTTCTTACAATTCTGACCACAGTGTTTCTTTGAGTTATGGGCAAGATAACTCTGCTTTTTATTAGCGAACGTTATTAAAAAGAAAATTTGAAATGTCCAAAAACTGTTGTGCAAGGAACTATTTTCTACTTTTGTTAGAGCTCTCATTAGCAGTCTAGATTTCCATGGCTAATTCTAAAATCTAGAGTATTTCTACATGGGAACAAAGAGTTGGCATCATAAAATCATATCAGACTTAGAAATAAATTTGGAGATCATCTAGTCAGGGGTCTTCAAACTTGACAGCTTGAAGACTTGTGGACTTCAACTCCCAGAATTCCTCCTCCAGTCATGTTAGCTCAGGAATTCTGGACGTTGAAGTCCACAAATCTTAAACTTGCCAAGTTTGAAGACCCTTGATCTAGTCCAGTAGTCTGCCCTGTGCAGGAACCTACTACTACAGCAAACCAAAAAGATGTGCACCTGGTTTCTCCTTAAGGAGAATCTATACTTCCCAACACACTCGGTTCCATTGCTGAACACTTTTACAGTTAGCAAAATGTTCCTGAACTCTAATGAAAATCTACTTCTTTGCAATTTAAACCCATTGTTTTTTGTTCTGCCTTCCCGAACAAGACTGAACAATTCTGCCCGCTCCAACAGTTCCTGATAGTTTTTTTGTTCCTTCCAGGTCCCTTATCTAATAAATGCCAACACAGAATCTATGATGTGAATATTATTACTGCTTGCCAGAGTTTCTCATTCTTTTATATTCTACCTCCAAATTTATGAGCATATTACCATCTGTGCTGCAGGTGACTTACAACTGTCTTGGCATGGCTCTCTGAGTGTACAGTGTACATGTACATAAGCCTATATGAGCACTACTGAAAAAAGAGAGAAAGAACATACAGGTGAAACTTGAAAAATTAGAATATCATGCAAAAGTTCATTTATTTCCATAATGCAACTTAAAAGGTGAAACTAATATATGAGATAGACTCATTACATGCAAAACAAGATAGGTCAAGCTGTGATTTGTCTAATTTTTTGAGTTTTACCTGTATATGTGTTAGTCTGAGCTTGGCAAGCATTACAGCTCTAAATGAGACCTGAACATTGTGTTTTTCAGTCCATTAGTAATGGGTACAATAGGAAGGTACTGCTTGATCATGAAAGATCAGGTCAAAATGACATTCTTGAACAATCAAACCTTAAACTCCTTTAGATTCTAGATCAAAAAGATATGAAGAATGGTTGCAGGAATTGAATATCACCAGTCTAGAGACTAAAGATGACATGATAGCAGCATTCCAGTATTTTAGGGGCTGCCAAAAAAATAGGGGGTAAATTTATTTTCCAAAGCACCAGAAGACAAGACAAGATTCCAGCTAGGTAGAAGAGCAGAAATGCAGAGAATACAAACAAGCATCCACCATCAGTGAATACTACGAGAAATACACTGGTAAAATGTAAGAGGAAATTCAAGTAATCTTTTCTGAGGTTACAGTTCTGCCAAAGAATGACTTCACTTTAAATTCTTTCCATCCAGTTCTGGTCACTACATTACAAAAATATATTGAGACTTTGGAAAAAGTGCAGATAAGATCAACTAAGATGATTAAAGGCCTGGAGACTAAAATATATGAAGAAGAGTTACAGGAATTGGTATGGCTAGTCTAGAAAATAGAAGGACTAGTGGTAACAGGATAGCAGCATTCCAGTATTTGAGGGGCTGCTACAAAGAAGAGGGGGTCAACCTATTTTCCAAAGCACCAGAAGACAAGAAAAAAACAATGGATGGAAACTAATCAAGGAGAGAAGCAACCTGGAATTAAGGAAAGACTTCCTAGTGGTGAGGACAATTAACCAGTGGAACAGCTTGCCTTCAGAAATTGATGGTGCTTCATCACTGGAGGTTGTCAAGAAAAAACTGGACAGCCAACTATCTGAAATAGTGTAGGGCAGGAATGTCAAACTCACGGCCCGCAGGCTGGATGCGTCATGTGCTGGTCACATCCATGCCCAGTTTAGCAAAGAGGAAAAAAGTCCCAATACACCATGTGACACCGCCGAGATGATGTGAGTTTGATATCTCTGGTATAGGGTTTCCTGCTTGATTGGACTAGAAGACCTTCCAGCTCTGTTCTGATTGAATGAACATAGATTTCTGATCGAATGCAGGACTTTACCTCTCTGTGCATGACCAGAGTCTTGTGTAAGGGCACATAAACACACAAAGCTGTCCCTCCCCCCCCCAATCCTCAATCCCCCAAAGCAATGTCTTCATTCATGACTTTAGTATAGCAGGGAATGTTAAGCATATGAACTGGCAGCTGTTTTTTTTCCAACATTAGCTCATCAAACTGACAAATTGTCACTCATGGTAAACTGCCAGGTGGCAGATTGTTCCAAGAGACATTTTGTTGTAGTATATTGTAGCCTGTTTAAAGTTGCTGTCTTATGTTTTTGTAATGCCTGTCATAAAAAAGAGAAAGAACCATGCACGCAAAGGTCTGCCTTTCCCGTTGTCTCTTTCAGAATGGCTGTTTCCATAACTGGCTTTGCTGCAGCCATGGAACAGTGGTGTCCTAAAAAGCAACTCCATTATTAAGAATTGGTCCCATTCAGTCTCAGCCTTAAGGGACATGTGACTGTATTCCTTCCCATTCAATGCAATACTGAATGAAACATATTCTTCATACTCTTTCTGTGAAAGCATTGTTAATCGGGAATCTGATGAATTTGATGATTGGGTAAAGGGAACGTACAATATGTGGAGATGGCCGAATTGAAGTTCAGGCCTCAGCAGGCCCTCAAGGTCATGTAAAGTTCCAAAGGAAACCACTACCCTGTGGCTAAGGCATGTGACCAAAACCACAGAAGGCGTGCTTGAGTATTTTTATAATTTCTATATTTCTATACCAAGGGTCTTCAAACTTGGCAAGTTTAAGACTTCTGGACTTCAACTCCCAGAATTCCTGAGCTAACATGACTGGAGGAGGAATTCTGGGAGTTGAAGTCCACAAGTCTTCAAGCTGTCAAGTTTGAAGACCCCCTGTTCTATACCTTATCTGTCGTAGGCCAGCTTCCTCTTATGTAACTAAGTGAAAGCCAAAAAAATATAAATATCTGCCTTACACTGTGTTTGGAGTTCTTCCACCTTTAGGAAGAACCAGAAGTGGGATTCTCCCAGTTCGGACCAGTTCAGGTGAACCCCTTGCTCCGACAATCAGCTGGCTCCTAACTGGTTTGCTCCGACAAGCATGTGGGTCTGCCCCTGCTCTTTCCTGTCCTTTGTGTCTTTTTGTTAGAGCACAGCTGATTCACATGGCAGAGCAGTTTGCTGCGCCTCAGCTGTTTTCTTCAGCTGCAGTTGAAGGTAAGTATTAGCCTTTTCAAACACGGAGCACTCACCAAATTGGTTGCTATACCGGTTGAATCACACCCCTGGGGAAGACCCATATTTATTCAATGAATACATGCGTTTGGCTTACCAAGACAAATCTGGACTCTGCCTTTTAGTCTTTACTGAGTCACACCTGAATCCCTGCATAACAGCATCTTATGCATTTTTGTATCTTAAAGTTCAAATAATAAATCCTCAGGGGTAAGGGATTTGATTAGGTCCCTCCTATGGGATATATGTCCCACCTATGTTTTGAAAAACATCATTCAGGAGTTTTCAACTCAACAGTTTTAAATAATTCCAGCAATCTTCCAGAAAAAAGAATCTATGGACCCTTACACATAGATCATAACCTTAGTAGAGATTAAAGAATAGAATTGTAGATTGCAGGGAGGTTGGGAACACTAAAAGTAAAAAAAAACCTGCTGAATATTAAGAAGCCGGAAAAGTTTGATTTAGCATTCTGGCCAATATTCAAGTGAAGAAAATGGAAATGTCACTTCACTGGCCCCAAAATAGTTCCCAATGAACAGTCCACCTTGACTCCCCTTCTGCTTTAGCAATTATCTTCTTTATAGCATATAACAGTGTGGCAGGTTGCCTTGCTGAAATGGCTTCTGGCATTTAAATTCCAGAGGTCAACTTCTCTACTTAAACTCAGACCCAGACATGTGATGATTTAAATTCATTCTGTAGCAATTTTGGGGCAAAGCGGTATTTTTCAAAACAGTCCTTTGCATATACAATAACCTGATCCATACACAGTGTACGGGATAGAAACTACTCGTGCTAACAGATAAGTAAATCCATCCTTTTATTCTTCCTCCTTCTCCCTCTCCCAGCCTTTGCCCCGCAATTCCTTGGATCCCTACAATCACATCCCCTGCATTCATGTTTGTCCTAACCAGGGAAAATGAAAAAAAAAAAACCCACTTTCTTCAGACACCTTTAGTGTTCCCTTAGGGGCTTGAGGTCAATTAAAAAATGAATGCCTTCCAAAACAGATTGATAATTAGTTAACAGTCTCTTCATTACGAGTCCCATGGGAGACATTAATTTACAAGAAGTCTGACCCAGTTGTCCTTGGGAAACCATCAAACTTGCAGAAATGAATGTCACAGCAAAACTGTTCATTTGAGGCACAGGCACAATAAAGCTGTTATGCCTGCTAATCCTCTTGCAGTTCATCATGCTCTTCTGGTTATTACTTTCTTCAAGCCTCTCTAGATAAACATTTTTTTTTAAAGGTACAGTTAGAGATTCTGAACATACAATGAATCAGATCATTAATTTATGGATTGCCATCCACTGCCAGGTGGATTTGAAAGTTGTTTGAAAAACCATATCTAATGTATGTCCTTAATGGCAATGGCTCTATATCAACATGACAGAAAGGTACTGTATATCAGGAGCCCCCAATCCCTGAGCCACGGCCCACTAACTGGGCCTTGAGCTTTTCGGAACTAGGCTGTCAAAATACTGGGCGTGTGTGCACGTGCACACGTGCACACATACATTCCCACTTGCACAAGTAAGGGGCACAGTTGTGCACTGCTTGTGCTAATGGAGCTGCTGTGTGCACTTGCATGCTACTCACACAGAACCATCCCCTCTGGTACACAAAGCCGGAAATGTTGGGGAACTCTTCTGTATTTGAGTTGCGGTGGCGCACTGGTTACAGTGCAGCACTGCAGGCTACTTCTGCTGACCGCCAGCTGCCTGCAGTTTGGCAGTTCAAATCTCACCAGGCTCAAGGTTGACTCAGCCTTCCATCCTTCCAAGGTGGGTAAAATGAGGACCCAAATTGGTGGGGGCAATAGGCTGACTCTGTAAACTGCTTAGAGAGGACTGTAAAAGCACTGTGAAGCGATATGTAAGTCTAAGTGCTATTGCTATTGCTATATGGTGGGATATGTCAGGTTTTGTCCTGGGTTCAGTGCTCTCTAATATTTTTATAAATAACTTCATAAGCAACAGAATAGATGGAATGCTCAACAATTTTACAGTCAACACAAGGTTAGGAGGAGGGATTGCTAGCCTCTTCAAAGTCAGGATCAAGGTTTAAAAAGATCTTTGTATTTATCTTTAAAAATCAGGGCTTTTTCTACAAAATGCTGTGCAATGTCAAAAAAATGTAGAGTTCTACTCTTAGGTAGGAAAAAAAATCAGATGCACAAGAACAAGACAGGTAGTACCTGGCATAATACTTGTGAGAAGAATTTGAGTGTCTTCCTGATAAAGCATGAATTAAGCATGAACCAAGAAGGTGATGCAGCTGCCAAAAGAGCCAATGCATTTGGCAGCATTAACAAAGATTTAGTATCAAGATCATGGAAAGTGACTGTTGGGCTGCATGCCACAACTAGTCAGTTTTCAATGTCACAACACAAGAAGGGCACTGGGCAACTGGAAAGAGTTCAGACAAGAGTGACAAAGGTGGTAAGGGGGCTGGGGAGGTAAATCTTTTCAAGAACTTTTTTTTAAAAAAGAACTGAGTATGTTTAAATAAAGAAGAGAAGGCTAAAGACTTACAGGGAAGCAGCCTTCCAACAGAGAAAGAATTTCCTGATTTTGGAAACTCTATTCCTAACAAGAGAAACAGTCTGCCTCCTGGAATCATGGTGTTCTATCACTGGAAGTTTTGAAGCAAAGGTTGAATAATCATTGTCCAGATCAGTGGTCGCCAACCAGTGGGCCGGGGACCACTTATGGTCCGTGAGAAAATTTTGGTGGTCTGCAGAGAAATGCCACCATCAAAGCACTCCCCCTCAAAGCAATTAATCCAGGCTGCACGGGAACACAAGGCTGTGCCACCACATGGCCTGTGGGAACACAAGGCTTGCGTTGCTTGCATTGAAAACAACACAAGGTAGTGAGGGGAGGGGGAAAAGGATGGAGGGCCTACTTCTTTCCACTTCTTTTTTCTGTTTTTGGCTGCATGCAAGAAAAGCAGCAAAAGTCTTTCTTTCTCTCCCCAAATTCCACCAGAAATGAGTCTTTGGGATCCTGCAAGGCATCCTGTTCCAAGAGGCTGTGCTGGTGTGACAAGTCTCACAAAACTCATTTCTGGCAGAGTTTAGGGGAGAGAAAGAAAGACTTCTGCTGCTTTCCTTGCATGAAGCCAAAAGTCTCTCTCTCCCCCCGCCCCACCCAAGAACAGAGCTGGAGATGGTATCCTGCAATCCCAAATAAAGAATGATCGATTGTTAGGAAAACGGGTTGGGGAAGGTTCCTGCAGACTTTTTTTGGGAGTTTCCCAGGGTCTCTGGTCCGCAGGATTTAAAACTATGAGTTTGGTGGTCCCTGAGGTCCAAAAGGTTGGTGACCCCTGGTCCAGATGGCCTGAGGATTTCTGCCCTGGGCAGGAGCTTGGACAAAAAGACCCTCAACTTTGCTTCTAATGATAGGTTTCAATGAGATCAAAAGTTCATGTATCCAGAGGTCACATATGATGCTAAGTTATGAGTTTACATTGATCTTGGTTTAACAAACCCGCTTATATGATTCATAAATCATGGCCTATGTTGTGAAAACCCAATGTCTTATAGTTTATTCAACAGACCATTTTAAACAAATCCCACCTTACTACAACATGCATGTTGGATCTTGTTTAACATATTAGATCTCCACCTCAGGGTTGTGGCAACATGATCTGGTTTGTAATCTGATTTGGGTGACAATTTGTCTTTGAGGGAATGGATGGTCTTTTATCATGGTCAGCTTACTCTTTAATTGTTCTGGAGTTTTTATGTCCACCTCTACCACAGGGAATATGACCTATTTGATCAGTCCACTCCAGCAGCCACTCCCGATCTATTGGGTTTCATAAAGCTTGCAGTGTTTTTGAGATTCTGATATATAGAATCGAATAGAATAACAGAGTTGGAAGGGACCTTTGGAGGTCTTCTATTCCAACCCCCTGCCTAGGCAGGAAAGCCTACACCACTTCAGACAAATGGTTATCCAACATCTTTTTTAAAAACTTCCAGCGTTGGCACATTCACAACTTCTGGAGGCAAGTTGTTCTACGGATTAATTTGTTCTAACTGTCAGGAAATTTCTCCTTAGTTCTAAGTTGCTTCTCTCCTTGATTAGTTTCCACCCATTGCTTCTTGTCCTGCCCTCAGGTGCTTTGGAGAATAGCTTGACTCCCTCTTCTTTGTGGCAGCCCCTGAGATATTGGAAGACTGCTATCATGTCTCCCCTAGTCCTTCTTTTCATTAGACTAGACATACCCAGTTCCTGCAACCGTTCTTCATATGTTTTATAATTTAACTAAGGCCTTAATCACTGTTTGCAATGAGAGAAGTCACAATGATCTTGTGCCTTGTATGGCCCTTTCTATCTGTTAATCTCAGGAAAACATCAGATTCTTGGAGGATCTCCAGGAAATGAAACAGCAGAAAAAGATACCTAGAGTGCTGCTGGAGAAGACAAATAGCAAGAGTGATCAAACAACTCCCATGAACAGAGGAAGCCCTGATGGAACAGTGGTTAAGTGCAGTATTGCAGGCAAACTCTGCCCACAGCCCTGAGTTTGATCCTGACACAGCTCAAGGTTGACTCAGACTTCCATCCTTTTTATGTTAGTAAAATGAGGGCCCAGATTGTTGGGGGCAATATGCAAATAATGGTAACATTATAAACCATCCAGAGAGTGCTACTGCTATAATTAATTGCTTTATATAAGGAATGGTAAAATGTAATTGTTGACCTTATTGTGCTCACTGATTAGTAACCAACAATTATTTGTAGGGGTCATAATCTCTTTTGATAAACAGAGCCAGAGTCATGTGAAGAATATTCCAGGTACCAGACAAGCAATAGAAATTTACATATAGAAATTTAATGCAAACATGTGTCCTTCTGTACTTTGTTTTTGGCAGTGCAGAAGTGATCGTTTAATAGCATGAAATTTTGGGATAAGAGCAGGGCAGAAATGCAGAGAGAGAGAGAGAGAGAGAGAAAGAGAGAGAGATAATGTTTCAAAGAAATCCATGGAATGAAAACACTTCCCTTTTTCATCTTATGTCCAGCAACTATTGCTATTAGATGTTATACTACATCCTTATTCTGTACATCTAACCATATTTTATCTTTTTAAATCCCATCTTTGTCAGCTTGTTACTGCTGGTGTTTTTCTAAGAGAATGCCAAGTAATGTGTTTAGTTGCTTTAATGTAACGAACAAGAATAAAAAGCACATTTTTGCTCACTCCAAAAAGCCAGAGTTGGGCACCCATCGTACTGACAATGGAAAATATACTGCCCAGTGGTGGGATTCAAATTTTTTTACTACCAGTTCTGTGGGCATGGCTTGGTGGGTGTGGCTTGGTGAGCGTGGCATGGGAAGGTTACTGCAAAATCCCCATTCCCTCCCCACCCCACTAACCTGTTTTCCAGCTCCACTCTCCTGTGCAGAGCAACAAAAGAAGATCCAGCCGATCAGCTGGGACTTGGGAGACAGAGAATAGATGGGGGCGGGGCCAGTCAGAGGTGGTATTTGCTGATTCTCTGAACTACTCAAAATTTCTGCTACCGGTTCTCCAGAACTGGTCAGAACCTGCTGAATACCACCTCTGATACTGCCCTCCTTGCTTGTTCTTCTTCAACAAATGGGGATGCAAAATGCAACATTGCAAATGGTAATCTATTTAAGCGTATTGCAATTTATTCAAAAAATGCCAACCGTCATGCAGAGCAAGAAATTTGTCATTACAGCATTTCTCTTTCAGCAGTTTATGAAATTGTCTTATTTCCTTCTGGTGTCTTATTTCTATCAGATTATTTAATACAGCAACAGACCAAGGTTGTATTACAGGGAGATCAAATAACCAGTAGCACTCATATTTAAATATGATTTCTTAAAACATGTACATTTTTATTTCATAGGGTTCTGTTAACATAATCTCTTTTTTCCTACCGAAGCCTCCCAGGTTTATATTAATGATATTAAGGAAGAAGAAGACAGAATACATAAAAATAATGGCAATATTTCAAGCTCTGCCTCTTTCACATAGAACTGGCTAAAAGGAAGGTATATGTTAGGCCAATAACAGCTACTTTATTTGTAATATTCATATCTGAATATTAAAAATAAATTACAATAATACATTGAAATAATAATTTGCATGATTGTGAAGGTGATTTTACTTCAAATACAGTGCTAATGCTACCCTGTTATTATTATTATTTTCAAATGAACTGCCTACTACCTGAGAGTTATTGTATGTCCCCTCAACTCACTGGGGTATCAATTTTCTGAGTATTGTAGAAGTGTTACTGATGCACCTTTTCTATTTCTCCTTGAAGACATCCTCTAGAACAGGGCTGTCAAACTCCTGGCCCACAGACAGGATGCATCATGCACTTGCCATACCCAAGCCCAGTTTAGTGAAGGGGAAAAAGGTCCCAAGGTCAAGGACATTTGGCTATCTGTCAGGGTTCCGGCAATTACTCCAATTAAATCATGAGCCTCCCAAAACTAAAGAGGGTTTATTTGATTTGATTTGATTTATTGCATTTCTATGCCGCCCCATCTCCCAAAGATCTCGGGGCGGCATACACCCATAAAAATACTATAAATATAAATACTATACAATTTTAAAAAGAGATTAAACATGAAACCTAATAATCTAATTTAAAATAACACTATTCAAATTAAAAACCCCATCCCCTCCTCAGTCCAGGTCGGCAAGTTGGAACAACCATGTTTTCAGGCCCCGCCAGAAGGACCGGAGTGGGGAGTCACCCAAAGCTCCAGGGGCAGCTGGTTCCATAGGGTGGGTGCTCCCACAGAGAAGGCCCTGCCCCTGGGGGGTATTTGAAGCTACCATTCTACATCCGGCACTAACCTGGGCGTAGCCAAATCTGAGATACATAATTCACTGTCACCCTTGATCCTGCTTTTCCCCCCACCCCTCCGGGTGTGTCATCCAATGAAAAATGTCCATAGCCAAGAGTCATCAATCATGCTCTCCAATTAGATTTTTTTTTGAGGCAGAAGCTTCAGCCATCTAATCAGTCTTTGAAGAAAATATGAATGGAATGTACTTTCGATTCCATACTATTGCCTGCTCTTTGAAACTCCCCCCTTTCTTTTTGTTGTCAACTATAAAACGTGTATACAAAATGTTTTATGAGTTGACACTCAATAAGTCATGTGACACCACTGTGACGACGTGAGTTTGATACCCCTGCTCTAGACACATCTCCAAGTCTTGTTCTTTGGCTAGGAAAAAAAACAGAAACCATTTTGCTGAAGGCTAATAGTTCCTAATAGTGAGAACCACAGGGAAAAGCTAGTGGAGATGTAGACTCTGGTCATATTGTAATTGCTTCATTCTTCATCTATTTCCTTTGAAAGGAAATCCTTCTAATACAAACTAAAAGATTACCATTTGTGCTGTGGAAACATTCCCTAATGTCCAACGATGTTTGTATCTACATGGCCCCTTAAAGTTACCAATCAATTGATCCCATGTTGAAATGCTTGAAGAAATGGAATTCAATTGTTTTTTCTTCAAAAAAAGAGCCTCTTTTCTTAGAATCCCATACACAATATGCCATTAGTGAAAACTAGTATGCATCATTAACATTCTGTCAAGGCTCATTGGAAATTGGATTAGTCACTACATAATTTCAGGTTTGCCATCTTAACCTAGAACATCAATTCAGACCATTTTTTCATGACTGGGCAAAGAAACAATCTCCTCAAAGGGTCTGGTTTCATTTTCCCACCCCCACTCACCCCAGAAGTTTTTTTTTTCTTACTTTGTTTTTCTTCTATTTCCCTTTTCCCAAGAAAACTCCTCTTCAAACTGGAGGTTGAAATGTATTAGTTTAAGAAAGGATTTTTTTCTTAAAGTTTTCTCCATTTGTAAAGAGCACATTTTGACAGTCCCATATCGACACAAGATATTTTGTGCTTTGGAAAAGAAGTTCTAAAACACCTTTCTATTTTATTTTTAAAGCCCTAGCTCAGGGTTGAGGGGAAAACTCTGTCTTGCTTCTGGTTTAGCAGTTTACTCAATGTCACGGAGATAACAGCTGACAAGGAATGCAAACCAAAACAGATTCTCCAAAAGAAGTTTGCCTGAATGGTTTTACCTTTAACAGAACCGCACAGCAAAATAGATAAAATCCAGTCCAGAGTTCCAAAATCCAGATCAGGACCATCAACCAATCCAGAGTTCAGAATTTAATGAGTAGATTGAACATCATGCAAAGAACTAGAAATCCGATGGTTTCAGCAGAGTTGCCTCTTAATCAGACTGTACCCAGCTGCCTATAATCAAGAGATTTAGTTTTTTTGCTTCGCAAGAAGCCTCATAAAACATTTTTTAAAATATTTTTCTTTGTTCCACTTGCCAGGTGTGGGAGCTGGGAGACTACTCCAGTTCTTCAGATGATACTTGTGTTTGATTGGTCTTATATGATTCTCTTCAGGATGACATTCCAGTGGTGGGATTCAAATTTTTTTACTACTGGTTCTGTGGGCATGGCTTGGTGGGCATGGCAGGGGAAGGATACTGTAAAATCTCCAGTCAGAGGTGATGTTTGCTGGTTCTCTGAACTACTCGAAATTACCACTACCGGTTCTCCAGAACTGGTCAGAACCTGCTGAATACCACCTCTGTAGCATTCCACATGTTCTGCCACATGTTCTCTCTTCCTCATCACCTGAATCACCTGAGTTTTGGCCCATGACAAACTCTGGGATAAACAGACTAAAAACTCCTCACTCGAGAGAAGATTGTGTGAGAAGGTTTATCCTAACAACGGGCAGTCCATCGTAAGTATTTTTAGAGAAAAAAGGATGTGGGGATTTTTTTTTTGATATTCCAGTAAGAAAAATTGCAGTTGGTTGTAAAATAGAAAGACTCAATCAATGTGGTCAAGGTAACAGATTTTGGCTGACATAGAAAAAAATATATAAAGAAGGCAAACAGATGTATAGATCTACTTAATATTATGTATAGTATGCTGGCTTCTTTTAAAAATCACAGCTTAGCAATAAATCAAGCAATAAGTCAATCGATTCATTTGGATCCCCTAGTGCTATCTGTTTGCAGATGATAGATATATTGGTTTATAATGGGGGAAAATCAAAATGTAAATGATGGTAACTTCCGGCGATTGTACATGAATTATGCCATAGCTCACATCCAAGAATTTTGGAACAGAAACTCTTTGCTTGCTTTCAAAAGATTACAGCAGTTTACACAGGATCATTGGCTTCTGCTTTCTGCTATAATTTGAAGTGATGAGGTAAAAAGAAAGCAAAACAAGCCAGATCCTTTACAAGACCTTTCAATTTCAGAAGAAAACAGCTGAATATTATGCCTCTGTTTACTCTGTCTGCAACTTGAAATTGAACCATTTTGCATTTAATGGAGCATAACCAGCAGGGCTACTTCTCTGCTACAACAAGGAGAAACAGCGCTGCATAGAAGTGTTTAACATTTCTAGTTAATGGTTCTATTGCTTTACTCCTTTAATATTATGATCCCTAAACTATACATTATGTAATGTGCAATGGACTTACCTTTTATTTTCTCTATGGGAAACATGAAATAACCCAATCTCCATCAAGTCCATTAATGCACAAAAGGGAAACTGAGCTTGCCCCCAAGGTTGCTGTATAAAATTCACTACTAATACATCCACCAAGGTTTTTTTTTCCCCTTAGTTTTGAATCTCATTTGATACCAGGAATATCCACAGCCGCCATAAAGGTGTTGTCAGCCTTCAAGATTTCCTTCTTTTGCTTTGCATCTTTTGGCTGTCATAAGTAATGCGGGGAGGAGGGGGGACTTGATTATGGGAAGTGAGCTGGAGGTTTTGTTAAGAAGAAGTATATCAGTTGGGGCGGGCTTTCTTGCTTTGATTTCTGTCTTATGCTGTGCGCAGCCCGCAGCTCTTTATCAAAATATGCCAAGGTCAACGGACAGAGGCCTCATCACCACCTGGAGATGCCCACATGACGTTATCCACAACTTATAATTGGGTAGCCTGCTTGAACTATTGTGGGTGGGAACGTTACCATCACTTTGTATATGTGATTTTCGCGCTCATTCTCTCAGATTCAGAATTCTTTTGTTGCTACCACTTGATTTCCAGTAAAAGATATCTTTTCTCTAATTCATGGAGTCTAAGTATTTCTTTCTTGGATTTTGAATGGAGCACTACCTGACAGGTGTGATCAAAATTCTGAATATTTGATAACTTCTCCAGAATCTTTCCTTTTTGGAGAATGGTGTCAGGGTTCCAACCGACACCCTACTTAAATCATGAGCCTCGAGACAAGCTTCAAAAGAAATCCAGTTATTTATAAGGAGCTTCATGTTGGCACGGACCAAGTGTAACCAACTCTGACCTCAGTTAATGTGTGCTTTGCCTCTGACCCTGTTCCCCCCCCCAAGATGTGTCCTCAGTCACATTCCCCAATGAAGCAATTTCGCGGGTTGTAGAAGTTATTCTCTCCGGCCACTGTGGGTTTCCATAGAGATGACCTTGACGTGTCAGTTGGAATGTGCTTTGTTTTGACTTAGATGCAAGCTCATTGATGCAGCTGCAAAGTTCGCTTTCCCATCCCCCTTGCCTATGGCAACTCAAGAGCAGGTCAGAGATGCTTCACGAATTGATAACTGGATTAAAATTGTCTAGAATTGTTGGGCCCAGAAATGACCTCCTAAAGAGGGAAGGGGCACTGACTCTTACAACACTTATATTACTTCCTCCCTCAAGAAGCTGATACACCCTCATGGACCCATCTATACCAGGGGTTCCCAACGCCCAGTTTGTGGACCGGCACTGGGCCATGGCATGCCAGAAACTGGGCCGTGTAAACAAGTGAAGCCCCATCTGTGGGATGCAGGCAGCACATGAAACCATGCCCCCTCTGGTCTGTGGAAAAACCTCTCTCCCCAAAACGTTGGGGGCCACGGGTCTACAGTACATGTCACTTTTGAGGCATCCTTACCAGCTGAAGAGGTTCAGGGATCTAATAAACAGTTTATGTATTAAAGAGAACAAATTCTGGTGGCTATTCACAGGACAGAGGTTATATAAACACTATTATGCAAGTCTTCAAAAAGATGTAGAAAACATGCTTAAAAAACTAAAAATAAAAACCAGCAGGAACTCAAGTGTGTGAAAAGTATAACCCAGTTTGTAGAACAACGTGCCACCTGTCAAGGCATGTTTTCTACCTATTCAGGAGTACCCACAAGATATGGAGAAAAAAATCAAAATGATTGCTTTGATGGTGTGATGTGCTGCATCACAAGTAAAAAAGACGTGGAGCCTCTACTGCATCCTTGCAACCATCCTCCTGATGTATTTGACCATACCTTGTAGATATATCTGTACCTATTTGATGAAAAACCTTCTGTCATGCAGCAACAGAACAAAGTAGCGAAGTGGTGTGTCAAAATATATAAATAAATATCAGTGAGTAGTAATTTCATGCAAAGGGAATTCCAGAGTCAGGCTGATATTCAAGCATTGTTTGATAAGGTACTTTTGAGGTATGAGGCAATCATATCCAAGCCTTGTGAATTGTTTAATCAGTGAATGGAATTTCAGAAAGGCCATTGAAACAGACAGATAATACAGCACGCAAAGTTCATGAAGGTAAAAATTTGATCAAACATGTTGGTTTCATATTGGCACAATGTATATCCATCTGCCTACAATGTATTAAATCTAGAACTTAAATAATGTTTTAAAACACTCTGCAGAAAGTCTTAATTAAAGTACGTGTCTTTAAGCAACTCCCCATTTGGATTTCACTTAATTTTCCAGAGCAAAGGGTATTTGCATTAACTGATATAAATTAACACATGTTAAGAGTTCAAACTAAATAATATTACTATGCTACTGTATATTTTTAGTAAATTGTTATACACTTATAGATTATTGGTAAAATCTGTCTGTCTGTCTGTCTGTCTGTCCTGTCCGTCCGTCCATCCATCCATCCATCCATCCATCCATCTATCTATCTATCTATCTTCATTTTCCCATTTCTGAACCACCCATCTCCTTCAAAGGGGAACTCTGGGTGGTGTAAAATAAAACTTCAAAATATAAAACATTATATAAAAATCACAATGTTAGAGTTAAAATAGATAGATAGATAGATAGATAGATAGATAGATAGATAGATAGATAGATATAATAAGGTGGCAAAAATAATTAAGCCCTATTGAAAATTAGTTGACAAAGGCAAAGGGAAGCCTCTTGAGGCACCAACCTACTCAATGACTTTGCTTCTTTGGGCTCCCCATGTAAATCCAGAGAAACACATTTTAATTCCATTTCAGAAGGCCATGAGATTGGGAGCCCTCAAAATTCAACAGTATGTAAAACTATTGTGCAATTGGTGGTACTGCTTCATATTATTCACAGCTCACCTTGTCTCCAAGAGCTTTAAGGGGTTACATGGGCTCTTTCCTTGCAGATCAGGCTGTAAGAAAATGATTGACCAACCCTCAACTTCCATGCATGGGGTTTCTAGTCCTAGTCTACAGCTTAACCATTACACCATGCTTGCTTTTTATTCTTGTGCCTATTATTTTAAATGTTGTCACAGAAATACATACAAAGAAATCTCTGGAGATAATCTCTCATGATAGTATGAGAGTTCTTCAGATAATCTGGATTTTTTGAAGAACAAAATGCACAGGTACAAAATAGATGGTACCTGGCTCAACCATAGTAACTGTGAAAACGATCCAAGTGTTCTGACCAAGGCTTCCTGACACTATAATCAATCACACGCTTAGTTCAAACAACTCTCTTTTACTTTCAACACTGGGAATTATGTTCATTCCCAGTCCGTAATGAGTCCCAAACAGTCTCTTGAGATAAGCACCCACCTTTCTCTCCTTTGAATTGCTGCCAACAAATAAAGTACCAAGTTAACCGTAAAAAGCCAGAGTACAAAGTCCACACAGAGCTTCAAGGTTTAATCTGAACAGAGCAAACAACGTTGCTTCCAGCAAAAGGTCCTGTCCCTTTGCTCTTTCTTTATGTCTTATGGGAGGGGCCAATCACCTCCAAGCCTTACTCTCGAGTTGCCCCTTTTGTCTTAACTGTTCTTGCCTTCTGGCAGCTCTGCACAAGCGTGCACTGGAAACAGGCTCCCCTTGTTCCTCTGCCTCACTGCTGTCAGATTCTGGAGGCTCCAGAGTCAGCACATAACTCCCAGACGGCCCCATCTCTGTATCGGATGCAGGGCCCTCGTCCGAGTCCTCCCCAGACTCTCGGACTGGCCCATGTTCCTCCCCACTGTCTGGCTTTGCTGCCGTCTCTGCAGGCTGCTGATGAACCACAGCACTAGGAATCATCTAGGACTACAACTTATGTATGAGCCAGCAGTATGCTTAATCTGCCAGAATAGCCAATGCAGCCCTACACCGCATCAACAGAGGAAAAATATTAAGATGTTGTAAAGTGTTAGGACCACTATATGCTACCCTGGTAAGACCACATTTCAAATACTGTTTCTAGTTCTGATCACCATGATAAAAAAAAAAATGACTCTAGAAAGAGTGCAGAGAAGAGCAAGATGATTAGAGGTGTGGAGAGAAAATGCAGGAATTACACCTGTCTAGTCTAACGAAGAGAACAACCAGGGATAATATGATAGCAGTCTTACAATATTTGAGAGCCTATCACAAAAAAAGAAGAAGCAACCTATTCCCCAAAGCACATGAGAGCAGAAGTAGCAATGGATGGAAACTTTCAATGAGACAGTCAACTTAGAATTAAGGAGAAATTTCCTGACAGTGAGAACAATTAATCTTTGGAACGGCCTACCTACAGAAATTGTGGGGTTTCTCACTGGAAATCACTGGACATTTTCCAAAAGAGATTGGACAGCCATTTTTCTAGAATGCTATAGGAGGTTGGATTAGAAGACCTTCAAGGTCCCTTCTAATTTTGTTATTCTGTATTCTGTAAAACCCCATCATCCAACAACCTAACTTTTGCTGTTGTTTAGACGTTTTATCCTGCCTTTGTAATTTTTTATTTAAAAAAAGTTTTTATAAATTAGGCAAACATACCTAATATTCCTGCCTCCTCCTATTTTCCTCTATTGAATCAGCTTTCATGCCTGAGGCAGGATTAGATTTCACAGTCTGATTACTGATTCTCAGGTGATCACATTCTGCATTAGATATTTTTGGACTTAATAACAGACAGATTCTGTTTAAATAACCAGACATTTTAAACTCTAGAGGCAATCAAAAGAAGACTATTCTTCTCTACAAGCATTCTAAAAAAGAACAAGTGGAAGGCAGATTATGGGAAATTGAAATAATGCTTCTGCAATTTGAAGCAGAGGTGGTTTTCAGCAGGTTCTGACCAGTTCTGGAGAACCGGTAGCGGAAATTTTGAGTAGTTTGGAGAGCTGGCAAATGCCACCTCTGACGGGAGATTTTACAGTATCCTTCCCTGCCACGCCCACCAAGCCATGCCCATAGAACCGGTAGTAAAAAAAATTTGAATCCCACCACTGATTTGAAGTCCCAGTTTTGCAAAGTCTTGGATACAAGTTGTCTCTGTTTCCATAACGACAATATTCATCAGAGTGGGGGAGAAAGAATGAGGTTGGTACACACCTTTTTGTCTTGAATCAAAATATTATTTTTTTACATGTTGTTATGAAATGTTTTGCCTTGAAAATGAAGAAAAAGAATAGGAAGTAATGACTAAAGTTATCAAATCAAGATAAAGATGTTGAAAAAGCAAATTACTTTAATCTAGCTTATATTAATGGCATTAATGAGATTCAAGGTTTTAGTTTTAACATACAAAGTCCTTCACAACATGGGTCCTCAATATTTAAGGGAGCGATTCCTGCCGATAGCGATTGTCGGCCGCCCTGTGCGAGCACATAGGCAGGGACTCCTTGGGGTCCCGTCGGCGGGCCAATGCCGGCTGGCGGTCCCCCGACGATGAGCCTATTCTGTCGCGGCCCCGGACCTCTGGAATCAACTTCCCCTGGGGCTCCGCCTGGCCCCTGACCTCCGCACCTTCTGCCATGATCTAAAGACCTGGTTGTTTGACCAATTTGGGCTGTGGCCCTTGTGGGGGGATGGTTTTATATTTCTAAGTTTTATAAATTCGTCTTTTGGGCTTGTAAATTTGTTTAATTTCTTTTTAATTATTTATTGTTGTTGTTTTTTAGTTGTGAGCCACCCCGAGTCTTCGGAGATGGGGCGGCATACAAGTCTCAAAAATAAATAAATAAATAAATAAATTTATTACACCTCTAAATGTTCTTCTGTTTTTGAAAATATCATTGCTTCCCCAATATCCAGTCACTGATACACATTGCCTCCTGTTCATTAAACTTCCTGTCTCTCTCTTTTTATTTTTCAAGGTCTCATCCACTCTATCCATTCATGACTTGTTTGGTCTTTCCTGTCCTTTCAAACTATTCATTCTTTTTTTTTTCTTTACCAAATGTCACCCAGCCTGCTATCGTGTTTCCCCCAAAATAAGACCCTGTCGGTTTTTTTGCCATCAAAAAAGGCACAGGTCTTATTTCGGAGGATGTCATCCACTGACTAACCTCACTTGCGTGCATCACCCCCAGCCTCCTTTTCTCTGACAGAGGCCTTCAGGAACTTCTTCTTCTGTGGCTGGCAAGGCTTTCCTGAAGGCCTCTGCAGCCAGTAACAGAGCTCCAGATCAATCTGGGGCTTTGTTATCAGCTATAGAGGCCTTCAGGAGAGCCTTGCCAGCCTTGCCTGCTGCGGAAGAAATGGGCTGGCAAGGCAGATGTCGGGGTGTGCAAGGCCTGGCTACAACTATCCAAAGGTAAGTAGTAGGTCAGCTCCATCCCCCGCATCCCATCCTAGCTTAATTTTTACCCGTGCACTCTGGAGTGGGTGGGATCTTAATTAGGGCTTATTTGGGGGAGTATGGCTTATATTGGGCGCATGTGTAAAAATCAAGCTAGGACTTACTTTCAGGGTAGGTCATATTTTCAGGGAAATGATAATTAGTAGGACGCCTAGACAAAACTTCAGTTTTTTTTCAAATAAGTTTCAAACCTAGAACTTTGTTCCTATCACTTGTTCTAAAAGATTACTGAGAAAAGACAGACTATGAGTTAGTTGGTGATTAAATATGATGATGTAATTGGATCTCAGCGTCTTCAATAATCTAAGAAATCAATAGGAATACATCCTTTTCGAAAATACCAGCTACTTAGTAAAGTCTCTTCTAAGGCATGATTGGACTCACTCCTCTAAGCAATTTGTAACAACCTCAAGCTGAACCTATCAGACACCAAAATGCTTCATGTAATGAGACATCAAGTCTGGAAGATCTGAGAACAAAATTTTAAAAAATGTAATTAAATAGAAAAGTCTTCAATTAACTCATTAACAAAGATATTAATATGTGTATTCTATAAAGGAAATCTGAAGTACTTTTCATCTAAAGGCTTAGATGCACATTCTAAATCATTTCCTCACTTTGCATTGTCAAGTACAGTCCTCAGTGGACTTTATATATTTTAGCAAGTATTCCTAGTTTCCAGCAAAAGGTTTTCCATTTATGAAATTGGTTCATGTCCATGGAGAAGAACAGATCTCCCATTTGAGTGGAATAATTTAGAATTGCAGAGACAGTGAAGTAAGTGGTAAAACTGGCTATTACTAGGAAAATCTGTTTCGCACAATAAAAAGCAGCTTTCTCACTTAATAGGAGGTGAAGAGTTATAATTGTTGTGATGAAGGTTGGAAGTCACTTCTTAATATATTTCATTTTAAAAAATCTTTTCTTTTCCTTCTTTATTCTTTTTTCCTGTACTTTTTATTATTTCTTTCATTTATTTCTTTCATTATTTCTTTAGCTTTCTCTAACTTAATTTGTATTAATTTTTACAACTGTAATTATGATTCTTAATAAAAATTGTATTTTTAAAAAGCAGTTCTCTCTTTGTCCTCTTTATTCACACACACACACATCCTAACCCAAGTTGAAAATAAAAATTCACTTAATAAATGTCTCACTTAACAACAGAAATGATGGGCTCAATTGTGGCCATAAGTCAAGGATTACCTGCACAAGGTTGAAAAATCTCTTATTTGTAATGACATATTTTCATCATGTTCTTCTATTTGGTCAGCATATACTCATCTAATGCAGATATCTCTGTTAAACTCCATTTGAAAAAAGAAAAAAAATGGATCAGATGTCTTGTATAAATTCTTATTTAATTTATAAAACCAATAATTTGATTTAGATTTTCTCAATGTTCAAATTTTGATTCTTGGCAGTGGTTCTCTAGAAACTTCTGATGGTGAGAGCTAATGACAAAAAGCAAGGGTCTTCAAACTTGGCAGTTTAAGACTTGTGGACTTCAACTCCCAGAATTCCTGAGCTAACATGACTGGAGGAGGAATTCTGGGAGTTGAAGTCCACAAGTCTTAAAGCTGTCAAGTTTGAAGACCCCTGACATAAAGGTATCCTTGGTTCATTGTAATACTTGTTTAGCAGGAAACAAGTATTACAAGCAGGGGTGGGATCCGACAGGGTTAACTACTGGTTCCTGGTGATTTATGATGTTCGGTGATTTACGATGTGCTGCTCTGCACACTGCGAGAGCGCCTGTAAATCTTCGTTAGCAGCATTTGAAACAACACTTTTTTTCTGCTTTTCCACCACAGCTGTGCCTTGCACGGCAGCTGAAGTTGAAAAAGCAGGAAATAAAGATCAGGTAAGAACCCGGGTGGGCAGGTGGGCCAAAACAGCAGCAAACACAGAACCGGTTCTATGTCTGCTGCTCTTCAGAGCTACCGGTTCTACAGAGATAGACAGAACCGGTAGAAACCCACCCCTGGTTACAAGTAGTATTACTACTTGTTTTCCAAGTAGTCAGTTAGCTATTTTCAGTCATAAAATAAATTGGAAAAAAGTAAGGGAAGCGCGTAGCTCCACAGAGCCAAGGAGAATTCAGAATGGTTATCAACTAAGTTCTATTAAGTGGAAGTGGAATGCACTTTTAAATGTCTTTGTGTATTGTTCTTGGTTGCATTATCTGTCCATTACCAAACAGGATTTTTGCCTCCAAAGTAAAAATCATACATATCTACATCTCCTTTCAGGAATGGGAGCTATTTCTGATCAGAGCCTCTCAATTTTCCCTGGCTTCCTCCTTTTGCCAAAGTTTCCTGCTACATCTTGAGAAGTTTCTCAAAACTCTGAGTGGGTATTTTGATAACTATAGTAATAGGAAAGCCAGCAAAACCCAGTTTCTATGTGATTTTTTTAATGTAAACAATATCTTATTTTACATATACAGCAGAGTATGTAGTGTTGCCACTCATCAAGAATACTTTATAATTCTGCTGATCACATAGCTTGACTCCAAGATACAGAACTGAGTATATTTTTCCTGTGTCATGTGTAGATCTGACTGAATGCCTGATCCAGGTATATTGTGAGGTATATGTCACAATAGAATTCATTATGCCTCCAGGCTTGAAATTTTGGGCCTGGACAATCTAGAACTGTGCTGCCTGCCATCCAATCTAAGCATAGCACACAAAATTGTCTGCTGCAACATCTTACCTGTCAATGACTTATTCAGCCTCAATCACAACAATACACGAGCAAACAATCAATACAAACTCAAGGTAAACCGCTCCAACCTTGATTGCAGAAAATACGACTTCAGCAACACAGTGGTCAACACCTGGAACGCCCTACTCAACTCCATTGTTAAAGCCTCAACCCCTCACAGCTTCAACCTCAAACTGTCTACCATGGACCTCACTCCAATCTTAAGATGTCCTTAAAGGGGGCGTGCATAAATGCACCAGCGTGCCTACCGTCCCTGTCCCCATTTATCTGTATTTACTCCCTTTGTTCTTGCTTATGTTCATACTTATACTTGTTATCTTGTACGTCTGAGGAAAAATTTTTTGATAATATCCTAGTTCATTCTGTATATATGTTATGTGGTTATGCAATGCAGTCCTTTCTATATATATACTTGTTGGTTAATAGGCAAGAAATGAGCCACCAAATTCATGCTGCCAACATTAATATTAGTTTATGATATATGAATTCTAATATCTAAGAGCCATGGTGGTGCATTGGTTAGAATGCAGTACTGCTGGCTAACTCACTGCTCACTCCAGGAGTTTAATTCTGACCAGCTCAAAGTTGACTCAGCCTTCCACCCTTCTGAGGTCGGTGAGCATCCAGATTGTTGAGGACAATATGCTGATTCTGTAAATTGCTTAGAGAGGGCTGTAAAGCACTCTGAAGTGATATATAAATCTAAGTGCTATTGCTATTGCTACTGCTATCCTCAATATTGATACAACACACACATAAGATTTTCTGGAACATTTCCCAAAAAATTGGCATTCCACATATAATAATTGTTCACACCCGTGCAAAAAGAAACAATGACTAACTTAATTTTCTTTTCCATTTTTATATCTTTGAGACGCCAATGAAATCTAAGCAGTGGCTCACCTGAGAAGCTATGTTAGGGCTGTGAGAAGTTTGAACAGAGACTTTGTTGATGCTTGAAACAAAGCAACTCTTCAAAGCTCTTTTGTGACCAATGAAGAAAAACAGGCTTGTTGTTCCATTTGGGATCACTTCTGGGGCCTCTTGGAGCCCTTCTATTAGTCAGAAGAACCTTCCTTCACATGTGCAGAAGTCTCTTCTGGTGCTTCCCTTCAGCGGTGGGATTCAAAAATTTTTACTACCGGTTCTGTGGGCGTGGCTTGGTGGGCATGGCAGGGGAAGGATACTGAAAAATCCCCATTCCCTCCCCACTCCAGGGGGAAGGATTCTGCAAAATCTCCATTCTCTCCCCACCCCACTAACCTGCTTTCCAGCTCTGTTCTCCTGTGCAGGGCAACAAAAGAAGACCCAGCTAATCAGCTGGGACTTGGGAGGCAGAGAATAGATGGAGATGGAGCCAGTCAGAGGTGATATTTGCCAGTTCTCAGAACTACTCAAAATTTCCTCTACCGGTTCTCCAGAACTGGTCAGAACCTGCTGAATACCACCTCTGCTTCTCTTCCTGAAGGGCCGAAGGAGGACAATAAATGAAATGATGACCAGAACATCTTGCTTCCAGCATGTGGGGAGAATTGCCTCACTTACCAAAATAAAATGCAACTCTGTTACCAAGGTCTAATATTTGTTTGATTAATGGTAGCAGATTCTGAAAAGCTGCTCTATCACTCAACGCGACTCAGATACGGTGCCACTTTTAGAAGCGCTAACTGTTTTCTATTTGCTTCTTGTTTCTCTATACAAATCCTTTCCTTTTTTCTATCCCTTCATGCTCTAAGCACTTGTCACATTTCAACTGGATTTCTCTACTCCAGTGTATATGTACCCAGAAAGTGAGAATAATCCAGAGGCAATGCATAAAGTGGATTTCACAAACTCAGTTTCTGTGAACTGAAGCAATCTTATAGTTCTGCTTTATCTAATCATTTCTGGGATAGTTGTAATATAAGCTACATCAGGATGCGTTTGAATATATTTCTTCTCCCTGTAACAAACATCCCAATATGCTTCCTTTCACACAGCTTTACAGTCGCTATATTTTCCATTCAAAATAATGTCCAGGTTAAAATATAGCTATCTAGAAGTTTAATCCTTTTCTGAAAAGAGTTCTCAACCATTAATTACTAATATGATGTATTTTTTTAATTGACTCTTCTTTAATACAGGGTTTCTCAACTCCAGCAATATTGAAATAAGTGGACTTCAACTCCCAACCTACACAAGCATGCAATATAGAAACATATGAAAAACATATAAACACTTAAAATATATATCATACAGTATATATCATAATCCATAATTGTGATATTTTTAAAAAAATGCACTGAACACAGCTGCTCCATTGTGCACTGCACAGGTCTCAATGGAAGTACATCTACATGAAGGGAAGCATGCAGTGGGGTACAGTACTCTTCAACATCTTCACCCTTACAGAATGTATATTTAAAAAAAGAGCCTTGGTGGTACAGGCTGTTAAATGCCTAGCACTTAAGTTCCAGCCGCCTGCAATTAGTGCAGGCTCGAATCCCACCAGGCTCAAGGTTGACTCAGCCTTCCATCCTCTCGGGGTAGGTAAATTGAGGACCCAAGATTGTTGGGGGCAATAAGATGACTTTGTAAAAATGCCGCTTAGTAATAAGCAGGCATATACAATGGAATGAAGGCTATTGCTGAGCGCATTGGGTTGGGTTGTATCCCAAAAATTGTAAGCTGCCCTGAGTCTTCGGAGAAGGGTGGCATATAAATATAATTTTTTAAAAAATCTAATATGTTAATCAAGTTAATATGCTAATCTGTTATAGCCAATAACTGTTTTATGGATGGCCTTGAATAATAATATAATGATCCTAGTCTGTATCACTTGGATTGTATATTTCATATTTTAGTGTTTATAACTCAGCTTTCTAGGCCCTAACCATGCATTTATAATGTAATTCTTAAAACTGAAAAATTCTATGAATGATTGTATCAGAATAAAATTGATTGTATTTAACCAGTCATTCTCTTTTGGAAAAAAGGAAGAGACCTTTCCATAGTGCCCTATTCAGGTCTCCTAGCCACTTTTTTAGTTTATTCTAAAATTCCTCTCTTTGAATATAATAAGCAACAAGGAAGGATGAAGAGAAACACTCTGCAGAATGGTAATTCTTGTGTGATGATAAAGGGTAAGTAGGAAATGATCTGAAGGACCTTATTTTAGAGTTCCCAGATCATATAATAATAATAATTTATTAGACTTGTATGCCTCCCTCTCTCCCTAAGGACTCAGGGCGGCTCATAGTATAAAACTTAATACAATAATTTACTTAAAAAACCAATTACACATTACAAGCCTAATAACAATAATTAATTAAAATTCATTAAAATTACTCTAAAACAACCCCGCCCCTTGGTTCAGTCCAGACCGGCCTGTTGAAAGAGCCAGGTCTTCAGGTCATGGCAGAAGGTGCGGAGATCAGGGGCCAAACAAAGGCCCAAAGGGAACTGGTTCCACAGGGTGGGTGCTCCCACAGAGAAGGCCCTAACCCTGGGCACCGCCAGCCAACAATGTCTGGCCGATGGTACCCCAAGGAGGCCCTGCCTGTGGGAGCATACAGGGCGATCGGACCATGATGCCGGCAGGAGACGCTCCCGCAAGTACCCCGGACCCAAGCCATGTAGGACTTTATATATAATTTTTATATATAATTTGTATATCATATATATATATATATATATATATATATGTTTTCGGGATATATATATATATATATATATATATATATATATATATATATATATATATTATCTCCTATAATGAAGGCCTGAAGATGACGGATGAGATTGTCAAACGCTGCCAAGGTATTCTCAATCCTACACGGGACAAGACCAATACACCAAGACCTACATACCTTTACCCGTGAAAATCTAGGAAAACACACACACACACACACACACACACACACACACACATATATATATATATATATATATATATATATATATATATATATGATTTGTTTTGAGCATGGGGAATGTTTTCGTATCCTTTTTGGAAAACAGCATTTTTAATGGACAGGATCTTAATGTATTGTGATACACACTATACATTTTTGTTGTTTTTAATTTCTTTCTGAAACTACTTCTTTAAAAATATTAATAAAGTTGTACCTAACATCAATCCTCCCCCAAACGTTAAGATAGGACTAATATTTTTAAAAATTTGAATATTCACATACTAGATGAATCCCAGAAAAACCCTCAAACAAATCTGAACACATTAGCAAAATTAAAAAATACTGGTAACCATGAAAATTAGTTTTTTAATGAAAGGAATTCAATTTATGTTTCAATACAAAGACCAGTGTTCCTATGTCCTCTGCAAATCCTCCTTAGAAGCAGAAACCAATCTGAGGCTGAGTAACTACTATGCAAACCAAAAATGAATAACAAAGTAGGCAATTTTCTAAAGCAAATTAAAATGCAATAGCAGGAATTTCATGAATATTTGAAAAGATCCTTGCCTTTCAGAGACAAACATCTGCACATCTTTTTACCAACCATATTTTTTCAGGAGCAAGTAACAACAAAAAAAAAGATCGATCTGAAAGTTTAACTCCAAAATGTCTAGAAATAATTATATTTAAAAGCATATAATTTTTTTTAAAAAGAGGGGCTTTTTTTCAAGTCAGAGCATGTCTTAAGCAATAAGCTTATTTCAGAAAGCAGTAGAAATATTACCAATCTAGTTTTAGAGACAATAGATGTTTTCAGATGCCAAGCGTGAGCAGAGCCATTGAGAAGCACATATTATGATTATTTGCTTAGACTGGTAGCAATGATGTGTCAAAATCTGAATCTCACAGATGAGTTTTACACATTTGGTAAACCACTGAAAAACACATTATGATAACTACTTGCTCGATCAATGTGATGCTGCTACTAAACATCTTTAATTTCAGTGCTTGGTAACGAGAATTCAAATTACGTCTCTTATAAATTTGAGCAGGCAGTCAAGGGAAAGCAAAGGATGAGTAAAAAAAAAATCACTATGCCACATATAAACCTGTATCCTGAATATCCCTTTCTTTGAAGGTGTTTTCTATTTAAAGTTGTCAGCATTCCAGAAAATGCTGGCATTATCCTGAATCAAGAATGTGGCAGTGTGGAAGCTTCTGGTGCTAATATGGCTTCCAAAGCTAACAAAAGCATTCTCCAGATCAAGATGACCTGGAGTTCTTGATCTGGAGTGCTAAAGATCAAGAACTATATGACAGAATAAGCACTTCTTTGAAATTGCTCCACATCAACAGATAAAATCCTCTGCAACAACCTGAGTAAGTATATAAGTCACTTGTCTACCTCACTGTGTGGAAAAATATTGTATTCTTAAATAAATCTTTTTTTAAGACAAAATACCTACCAGCAATCGATACCCATAGGAGCAGAAGTTAACATCAAGGTTAACTAATACCAGTTACTAATACCACTCTATAAAGATTAACTAATTGAGGTACTAATACCACTCTATAAAGCCTTAGTAAGACCACACCTAGAGTACTGCATCCAGTTTTGGTCACATTATAAAAAAGATGTTGAGACTCTAGAAAAAGTACAAAGAGCAACCAGGATGATTAGGGGACTGGAGACTAAAACATATGAAGAATGGTTACAGGAACTGGGCATGGCTAGTCTAGTGAGGAGAAGGACCAGGGGAGAAATGATAGCAGTCTTCCAAAATTTGAGGGGCTGCCACAGAGAGGAAGGGGTCAATCTATTTTCTAAAGCACCTGTAGTCCAGGCAAGGAATAATGGATGGAAACTGAACAAGGAGAGAATTAACCTGGAAATAAGGAGAAACTTTCTGACAGTGAGAACAATCAACCAATGGGACACCTTTCCCTCGGAAGTTGTGGGAGCGCCATCACTTGAGACTTTCAAGAAGAGATTGGACTGCCATTTGTCAGAAATGGTGTAGGATCTTCTGCTTGGGTGAGGGGTTGGACCAGATGACCTATAAGGTTCCTTCCAACTCTGATTATCTGTTATCTGTTTAACACTAGACCAACAATCAAGAAATAAACAATATCCCCAAGGGACCACCAATGCAGACAAACAAGCTAGCAATAATTTATTTATTAATTCAACTTATATGCCGCCCCCTCTCCAAAAAGGACTCGGGGCGGCTCACAACAATAAATTAATTAATTAAAAGTATATTAAACAAGTTAAGCCGAATTGAAAATTAAAACCCATAGTTAAAATAGGACCAACCCCAGAGAATCAGCACAGCCCAGATTGTAAAAAGAGCCAAGTCTTCAAATCGTGGTGGAAGGTGCGAAGATCGGGGCCCAGGCAGAGCTCCAGTGGAAGAAGATTCCACAGAGGGAGCGCCACAGAGTAGGCCTCCCCGGTCGCCGCCAAGCAACATTGAGTCGCAGAGGGCACCCCGAGGAGACCCCGTCTGTGAGCCCATACAGGGCGGTTAGTATTTGATGTTGGGAGGAGCCATTCTCGTAAATAACCTGGACCCATGCCATGCTGGACTTTGAATGTTAATACCAGAACCTTGAATCTCACCCGAAGGGCAACCGGAAGCCAATGCAGGTTGCACAGGAGGGGTGTAACATGGGAGTATCAGGAAGCTCCCATCACTACCCACGCGGCCGCATTCTGCACCAGCTGAAGCCTCCAAGTGGTACACAAGGGCAGTCCTAGGTAGAGAGCGTTACAGTAGTCGAGTCAGGAAATAACGAGCCTGAGTGACTGTGCGCAGGGCATCTCGGTCCAGGAATGGTCGTAACTGGCGAACCAGCCGGATCTGGGCAAAGGCCCCCCTGGCCACGGCCCCCACCTGCTCCTCCAATTTGAGCCGTGAGTCCAGGAGGACCCCCAGGTTCCGTGCCCTGTCCACGGGGCAACACCTCCTCCCCCATGACCAAAGATGGAACATCCAAACTGGACCGAGATGTCAGTATGCACAACCACTCTGTCTTGGCTGGATTGAGTCAAAGCATGTTCCTGTCCATCCAGATCCGCGCCTCCAGACAACGGGACATCACGGAGAGAGCATCACTGATGTGGCCTGGGATGGAGATGTATAACTGCGTATCATCAGCATACTGATGATAACTCACCCCAAAGCCACGGATGATCTCACCCAGCGGCTTCATATAAATGTTGAACAGGAGGGGCGAGAGGACCGAGCCCTGGGGCACCCCACAAGTGAGATACATTGGAGTCAACCTCTGCCCCCTTGCCAACACTGTTTGTGAACATCCTGAGAGGAAGGAGGAGAACCACTGTAAAACAGTGCCTCCCACTCCCAACCCCCCAAGACGCTGCAACAGGATACCATGGTCGATGGTATCGAAAGCCGCTGAGAGATCTAACAGGACCAGGACAGAGGAAAAACCCCTGTCCCGAGCCCTAGAGAGATCATCAATCAGCGCGACCAATGCTGTCTCAGTGCTGTACCCGGGCCGGAAGCCCGATTGGTACGGATCCAGGTAGTCCGCTTCCTCCAGGAAAAGTGGCAATTGCTGGGCCACCACACTCTCAACAACCGGACGAAAGTTGTTCAACGCGGCTGGGTCAAGGGCAGGCTTCTTCAGAAGGGGCCTCACCACCGCCTCTTTCAAAGTGGCAGGGAACAGCCCCTCCCTTAACGAAGCATTGACCACTGCCCGAGCAGCGCACGTGACCTCCCTGGAGGCATAAACCAACCAGGAAGGGCACGGGTCCAATAAACATGTGGTGGAGCTCAGCCGCTGCATAATCCTGTCCACTTCATCCTCAGAAACAGGATCGAACTCAGTCCAGATAACATTGGCCAAACCACTTGCATCCCCATCCTCAGGCCACTGCAAGTCCGAGTGCAACCCTTCCCGGATCTGAGCGATTTTATCCTGCAGATACTGGCCAAATTCCTCAGCTCTGCCCGCAAGGGTCTGCCACCCCCCCCCAGCTGGAAGAGGGAGCGAGCGACCCCAAACAGGGCGGCCAGGTGGTTATCTGCGGATGCTATGAGGGCAGAGATATAAGATCTTCTCGCTGCCCTCACCGCCACCAGGTAAGTCCTAATATGGGCTCTTAGCTGGGCTCAGTCAGATCCAGAACGGGTCGCCCTCCACCTGCTCTCTAGTCCCCTCCTGCGAGCTTCATCTCCCGGAGCCCCTCGGTATACCAGGGGGCTGACCAGGATCTGCGCCGAGTAAGGGGACGCATGGGGACAACCCTGTCAAGAGCCCCTGCAGCTGACTGTTGCCAGGTAGCCACAAGGACCTCGGCAGGGCTGTGGGTGAGGGATGCAGGAAAAAACCCCAGCTCTGCCTGGAACCTCTCAGGGTCCATCAGGCGCCTGGGGCGGAACCATCTAAGTGGATCCTCATCCCAGCAGTGTGGGGCAACTTGATGGAAGACCAGCCGCAGGAGATAGTGGTCTGACCATGAAACGGGGTGGGTAACTATGTCACCACCCCCCAGACCACTCTGCCACTGCTCCGAGACAAAAACCAGGTTGAGCATGTTACCCCCCTCATGAGTCGGGCCATCAATTATCTGGGTCAGGCCCATGGCCTCCATGGAGGCCATGAACTCCTGGGCCAAACCCGACGCCAGTCCCAAGGAAGGCAGGTTGAAGTCACCCAGAACTATAAGCTCTGGAAACTCCACCGCCACCCCCGAGACGGCATCAAGAAGCCCAGGCAGGGCAGCTGAGACATAACTGGGGGACAGGCATGTAAGCAGCACGCCCATCCGACCTGCAGGCCCACACCTCAGGAGGAGGGATTCACACCCGCCTATCTCCAGGGCAGGGACCTCCCTTGGAAACAGGGTCTCCCGAATGACAATAGCCACCCCACCCCACTTCCCTGGGGTCGTGACTGGTGCAACACCCGAAAACCTGGGGGGCAGATGTCAACCAGAGGGACTCCACCCTCCGGCCCCAACCAGGTCTCGGTGATACAAGCCAGGTCCGCAGCCTCCTCCTCAATCACATCACAGAGGAGTGGTGCCTTATTAACCACAGACCTGGCATTAAAGTACACCAGTCTGAGCCCAGGGGTCCTGGATCCCAAAACCCCCAGGGGATGAGAAGAGGCTAAGGGGTCGGAGCGCACCACAGTTTGGACATAGCGGGGGCGCACTCCCCTAACATGATATGGCCCCCGCCTCGTCGGCTCCTACTCATTCCAACCACCCTGGGGATCATGGCCCCCACTATTCCGCCCAGAGTCCCACAGGCCCCCTCATGCACCCCCAACCACGGCCCTGTTTCAGGCTGCACTGAACTCCTGTAATAAGACCCCACCCTCCACCCTTTCCTAACCCCCTAAGAAACCGAAATAAAAATTTTAACAGAGAAGCCCTGGGTCCTTTTTCCTTATCCCTCCCCGAGCCTCGGCCCCTACCCTTTCCTGCGTCATGCCATCTCTCCGGATTCCAGAATCCGTCCTCGAGATAGGCTGATGATAAACCAGTGGGCCAAACCCAAGAGAGGAGAATTCCTCAGAGCCCACAATTCAGCTGCCCGAAAAGTCCGCATATGTTGGTACATGTCCCATCAACAAAGGGAGGAGCGGCCCTAGATGTAAGTGGTATGTCCTCATAAAGATCTTATAGTCTAACCATTGGCATAATTCAAAAACCACTGAGTTGCCTCCATCCCTGGATGCCCTCTCACGGCATTCCAGGGGGCTGTTGGTCGAGCATCTAAGGCTGGCCACTGCTCTCTCACCGCTTGTGGCCCTCAGTGATTAAAAGAGATGTTGCACTGCAGTTGAAGTTGTGCTGGGGAGGAGGTGGTACAACCCATCCCATTGTTCTCTCACAACAGTGGGTGGGTGAGCCAACAAAGTTCCATCACCCTCGCCAATGAAGACTAATGAGGGCGGGAGAGGTAACCCCCACAGCACGGAGGAGACAAGAGTTCTGGATGGCAGATGGATAAAACCGTCCGATAGTTCACATCCCAGATGGAAACAGGGAGAGTCTTCTTGCCCCTCGGCATCACATCAATTGGCGCCAACAAACCCTTGTGGCGCCAACAACCCAGTCATTCATCCCAGATGTTCAAGGAGTCAAAATTAAAGAAGGCAAAGGGGGCGGAGAAGATCAACCGGGGGCAGCATCCAACGGTGCAGCCCCTTATCTTCATCAGTGCCTACCTCCCGGCCAGGGGCAGCCTCTGGGCTCACCTCCAACATCCACGCCTGGTTCCAGCAACCACACTGGCCTTGGGTCCACACCGCCGCCATGACCGCCATTGCCACCGTCACCACCAGAGCAGGGTCCCAGCCAACAAAAGCCAATAATAAAAATACTCTAATTAAGGAACCACCAATTCACTCCCATCAACACTGATGGGGCAAGCCACCAGTATATAAAAATAAGAGAAAACCCCACCCCTTCTAATACTGATGAGGTTACCTAGTTTGATAATGAAATGTATGCAAGAAAACCACTAAGCTCAGGGAGTACCAAAGACCGCACTCTTTTCAAATGTTCTCTGTTAGGAATCTGTATATGAATTAGTTGGGATGGCAATATATAAACCAACAATGTATGTTTGTAGCTTTAAGAAAAAAATCACTGTATTGATTTAGGCTGTATTCCAATTGGTTGATTGTATTGTAGGTTACCATAAGAAGGAACTAGAGATCATAGCTTGATCTCTCTGACATTCTGTTGCTATCTAAGTTTCTCTGTTGTATTTATGCTGTGCAAATACTTTGATATCTTTGTTTACTGTAAATGACTTGCAACCAGTAAGAAGACTTGGTAATTGGATATTATTTGGACTGTTAAACCTATATGACCTGGACCGTTTATTGGACTGTGCTATTTCTTAGAGTAAACTTTAACTCAATTTAGTGTATCTGTGTGTGGCTGAATAATTATTCATAACTATTCTCATAAATGTTTCCATGTGCATATCCTTGTTACTCAAGGGTTATTCTGTACATATCATAACATTCTTCATACATACAAATATGCCAATACTAACCAATTCCTGTATACTTCACTAAAGATGTACTTCCTCTTTCAGGGCAACACACAAATGGCCACTCTAAGCCCAATAGTCTCCTTTGATTTGAGTTTCTCACCTGATGACACAAACATGACCATGTTTCCACCATTCTATTTCTGCAACGAGAAGAATTTTGCTTATCTACAACCTAATTCTGGCATTTCCCTGGTGGTTTTCCACTAGGATACAAATTAAGATTAACTTCTATAACTATGTAGTTTCTGCCATTGACTTTCCAGGGGGGAAAAGTGTTTGAGAAAAGAACTATATGGTTCAAAACCATGTATCTCAATGTCCGTGTGAGCTCATGAATACTTGGTCTGTAAGGTGTGAATTACTGCTGGGTATCTTTCCACAAATACTAATGAATCATCCACAGTGCAAACATCATAATCAAAACTTGTCTGTACTAAGGCTATGGATCACAGGTGTCAAACTCGTGACATCATATTGCTGTCTCATGATGTATCGTGATGTTTTTCCCTTCCTGGAGCTGGGGTGGGCATGGTCTGCAGCAGTGCTGGTATTCTACCAGTTCAGCCCAGTTTGGCCAAACTGGTACCTTCAAGGATCATCTGTGAGCAAACTGGTTTGCTCCGATGATCAGCTGCTGGGCCCTCCCACCCACCTTGGCTCTATACTGATCTTTATTTCCTGCTTCACACAGCACAGCAGATTTCCACACGTCTAACGTAATTGTAATTTTTATGTATTTTATGTCATTGCAGGGGCTTCTTTTCAAATGAGGGAGGGCAGCCTGTCAAGCCCAAAATTGACATATGTGTAGCCACTTTCTCTATGGCAGTCATGGGGGGAAGGGTTTTGGGCTTGCCACATTCCTAAGGAGGGAGGAGTAGAGATAAAGAGAGTTGTTTTGGCTAGGTGATTCTTCTTTCTGTGGGGAACGAGCTGTCCATGCTTAGGCCCCTTGAGGTGGGAGAGTACAGGATTGCAGGAGAAGGTCAGTAGGAAACCCTCTGTGCATGTGCATGTGCAAAGCGTGCCCACCAAGCCACGGCCACAGAACCAGTGGTAAAAAAGTTGAATCCCACCACTGGCCTGCAGGCTGCCAGTTTGACATCCCTGCTATAGATGATGTTATAGAAGAACATCTGAAAGTGTCTTGAAATGTTGGTGTTGTTTTTGCTACTGAAATGTTAATTTGTTAAATACAATAATTAGAAAGAAAACTAAAGATTGTTGATTAAAGCAAACTTAGCAAACATTTCTGCTTGTCAGCAGGCCATTGAGATAGTTAACCAAAAATTTAATGTGTAACATTACTGTTCTGGCTGTAATGATGATCTTGATACATAAGAGGAAGCACACTTCGAATCTTCTTTTAAAGCAGTTTTTTTTAAGAAGTTGCAGAAAACCTCTTAGGGCCAAGGACCTATTTATTACGATTCATTCATCAAATGTTCAGCAGTGGATACTGTTAAATTCGCATAGAGAGACAGGACGCGGAGTGCTTCAGCTCTTATTTATTGTGACTTTCAGCTCAGAACGGACCCGAATGGCTTAGCCGCGGCAGCTATTTATAGCCGGCTGCCGCGGCTGCTAGCCAATCAGAGTGCAGGGAATTCCCGCACTTTTTACAACCACTTATTTTAAACTCTTTACTTCAACAACCAATCATTTTAAACTCTACATACATAACACCCCTCCCTACTAGGTTTGGTCCATACTCAAACCCCATCTATCTTACATATTCTTGTAAATAGGCGGGGGTCTTACGGTCACGCTTGAATCTGCGTAGTTCTGGTATTCTGGGAACCTCTCCATGTGAGGAAGGAATATTCTCTGATAACATTTCCCTATTAGGACTCCTTGTGCTGGTAGAACCGGCTTGGTAGCTACAACCTGGTCTCTCCTCCCAATCCATTTCCAACCCAGTGTCATCCTCTAATTCTGGTATTGCTGTGCCATCTTCCATATGAGATGAACATTGTTGGGACTGTGATAGGGTTTGGGATAGTTGCTGTTGTGTTAGCTCGTTACACATGGGGTTGATTCTTACTTGCTCATTTTCTTCATTGTCACCCCCTTCCCACCTAGCAAAGGCTGTGGGTAGGGACTGCAGAGAGGTAGCATAAGGACGATCCAGAGACCTTCTGGACCGTAACTGGTCTATGTGCCTACTCCATAAAACACCATCCTCAGTCTGAACCCTATAAGACCTGGGGCCTGTAACTTGAATTATTTCTGCAGGAATCCATAAAGGTTCACCCAAAAGGTTTTTAGCATAAACCCTGTCTCCCACATAAAAACTGTGAGTTTTGCTAGTGGAATCTACTGGGGCGTTGGGTGCATAAGTGGGGTGAAGGCAGTCAAGAGGAGACCTGAGTTTCCTACCCATCAATAGCTCGGCTGGAGTTAGGTTATTGGATGGGTTTGGAGTAATGTGTTGGATACTGAGCAGTTTCTCCACTTTCTAAGTGATATCCCCAGGACCCAATTGCTGGAGTTTTTCCTTAGTAAAACGTACCATATCTGTTGTGCCAGATAAGATTCAAAACTATTGGCAGTAAATTGGGGCCCATTGTCAGAAACAAGAATATCAGGGAGACCATGAGTTGCAAAAAGCCTCCTTAACTGTTTGATAACAGCATCTGTTGTGGTGGAGGATAACCTCTAACCATCTAGAATAGGCATCAACCACAATGAGAAAAGTATGCCCTTTGGTAGGACCAGCAAAATCAATATGAATCCTGGACCATGGCCCCCTAGGAGATTCCCATTCCTGTTTAGGGGCGACAGGTGGTGCAGGCCTTGTTTCCTGATAGTTGGTACAGGATGCAACCCAGTTTTCAACCATTTTGTCAATACCAGGCCACCATACATAACTCCTGGCCAAACCCTTCATTCTGACAATACCCGGATGTCCCTCATGCAACATTTCTAAAACTTCTTTCTGTAGTTTTGCAGGAATAACTACTCTGTTACCCCACAAAATACACCCTCTCAACACAGATAGTTCAGTTTGTCTGGATTTGAAAGGTTGGGAGGCTTGAGGAAGGTCCTGTAGTGGCCAACCTTTCTTGATCCAACCCACAATAGGAGCCAATACACTGTCTTTGGCTGTTTCTCTAGCAATTTTAGCAGCATTCACAGGAAGCTTGGCAACAGTTTCCAAGAAGAACGTGTGAGTTTCAGGAGCAGGGTCCTCAGTGTGCAAAGGAAGTGGGCAACGACTCAAAGCATCTGCATGTCCAATGTCCTTGCCTGGTCTATGGATGAGCTTATATGAATATGCTGCAAGAAATTCAGTCCATCTTAGCATTCTGGGAGGCAGGATGATTGGAGTTGGTCTATCGCCGGCCACAATTCCCAGAAGTGGCTTGTGATCTGTGACAATGGTGAATCTTCTGCCATACACATATTCGTGGAATTTCTTGACAGCTGCTACAATTGCCAATGCCTCTTTGTCCAGCTGGCTATAGTTTCTCTCTCCTTTAGTCAATGTGCGTGAATAAAAAGCAATGGGGGCTTCCCTTCCACTGGGAAGCTTGTGGCTCAGAATCCCGCCCACTCCAAAAGGGGAGGCATCACAAGTTAGTACAACAGGTAAAGTTTCAGAAAACTGAATTAAAACACAGTCAGAGGTGATTTGACTCTTGATATGGTTAAATGCTGCCTCTTCTTTTTTGCCCCAGACCCATGCAGATTTTTTATCCAAAAATCTATGTAGGGGTTCTGCTGTTGTTGCTTACTTCAACAACCAATCATTTTAAACTCTACATACATAACAGATACCCCTCTATGCACTATAAGTTTGAGAACAGAAATGCTGTAGCTTCCCAGAATATTCTGTCATTTTGATATTATCTGTGTGAGCTCCACAGTTCTAGGAGTCAAGCTTTGCATTGCAACATGTCAGCTCCTTATTTTTTTTTTTTTAGTAATGTAGTAAACCTTTTTAATCAGGTGGTGAGGGAACCTGGCAGGCACCAAGGAAGGTATCTAGAGGTCACCATCTTCCCAGTAACTGCTGTAAGAGTTCTGTAATGGACTTGCTTGTCTGCATGTTTGATTTTGTCCCCGAAAATTGAGCATATCCCTTTAGATAGCTGGATTATCTATAGCTTCTGGCTCTTCCTGCCATCAGTGGTGAGTCAAGCACCACAAGAGATATTACGTTAAGTGGGTCCCAGACCTAAGAAATAAGATTTCTACAACTGCCATGAGGGAAAATAGCCTATCTTAATGTCAATGATTGAGCAAGCAGGGCCAAGTAGCATGAGATACTTTAGAGGGCATATCAGCATCAATATTCTTTTTAAACTGTTTCACCTTTTTAAGACTGATAAGCAACTATAGTTATCTGTTCAATGCTGTACTTATCTAAATAATGTAGCTCAGTTCCAAAACCATGTTAAAGCACATAGAAAAATACATGCCTTGAATAAAAATGTCATACTTTCAGGTAAAGTACATGCAAAAAGTACTTTCCCTCCCTAAGCCATGCAAAATAATGTACCTCTAGGTGTATTTGTTTCATACTTAATGTCAGATTGACGGGACACATTGATGAAAAACCCTCATCACATCAGGACAGAAAGAGAGAATTCTAGAATACATAGCTAGTTAACTACTTCCAAAGTTAACCATAAATATGAATACAGTTACATAAACTACACTTTTTATTTTTATAATTGTCACATACATACTTAATCTAGGGGTCCTTTTTCTCCTTAAATGCATAAGGTGAAATTTATTAGAAAATGTTGTGCAATAAAGCATCCTTTTATAAAGAAGGCACTGCATGCATTTTCCTTTATAAAAGAATATATAAAACTGATCGTTTTCCATATGCTGCCTCAAATGCTCAGAGGCCTAGCTTTGATGGGTGAATACCTTATTAAATCAGTAACAAAGAATTTAGCAGAGGGATCTAACAAGCACCAGTCCAAATAGAGACATTAACCTTCCTTTCCACTTACCCTTTTATCCCAAGTGGTATTCATAAAGTAAGGCTGATGTAAATTGCCTTGAAATCCTAACAAACCACAACTATCCACTGCTAGTGCTTAAGCTCCCTAACTAATGTGTACCTGAAGCCTAAATAAGTCTGAAATGGCCTCCAATACATTTAATTTTGAGATATTGGTCTTTGTTCTTTTTCCTTTCCTTTTCATGATGTAATTTCGGTCTTTGTTCTCGAACGCCATCACTCTGCAAAACAAATAATTCCCTCAACACTGTCCAGCTATTTACAAAGCCTGCACTACTATTACTATTAATCTTCTCATCACTCCTTATTACCCATCCTCTCCCACTTGTGACTGTATGAGGGTAACTTTGTCGCTTGTATCCTTACAATTTATAATGACTGCTTCCTAGTATGATTTCATTGCTTATTGTACCCTATGACTATATTAAGTGTTGTACCTTATGATTCTTGACTCTTGACGAATGTATCTTATGTACACTGAGTGCATATGCACTAAGACAAATTCCTTGTGTGTCCAATCACACTTGGCTAATAAAGAATTCTATTCTATGTCATGTAAAGAAGTGCTTATGTGCATGGAAGATATTTCAAGCAGATGTCGCCTATAAGATCCATAAAATATAGAGGATAGAACATGCAAAGAACATCAATATATTTTCACAATATATTTTTGTAGCAAGGCATGCTGCCATAATTCTAATTTTCTACAGATGTTGATTAACCTCTGTATGCATAAGGCTCTTGTCACAAACAATCTTAGCCTGCTGGATCAAAACAATGTTCACCAAGTTTATGATGTGTTTTTCCATAATCACCATTCTCAATGCTTCAGACTACTCATCAGGAAGTTTTAAAAAACATTCTGTTTGAATTTTACTGCAGCTTGAAGACTTTTAGGCCTTTTGATATCTTTGGATTCACATGACATGATTGTCCCAGTCAACTAGATTTCTCAATAAATTATTTACATGGCAAAGTAGCCACAAAACATCAAACATGACCTTAACATATCAAAAACAATCATCTTGTTTGCTTTTTCAGCCCTATTTCAGTAAGTTGGAATAAAATAAAACATTTAAAGAACACAAAATACCATGCTATAGGAACTTCATTAGGTCAAAGTCATTAGCCTTATCCTCTCATTTACTGATTTTTGTGGATCATGCTGTTATTGGTGTTGGAAGTTTCTTTTAAAAATTTCTAAACAAGCCCTAATTTTGTACAGTTATTTTATGTTCCATTCTTCATCTGCATGTTCAAATGACAAGAGTTGATCAGGGGGGTGGCAGAGTGTAATTCAATTTGTAAATGTTTGGAATTAAAATTGCCCTTCTCCTGCCCCAATGCTTACTACAATTTCATATTTGTTATATGCTTACTCTACCAATGCCAACATTGTCATACATGCACATAACATGCATATACACATAGTATGTGTACGCTTATTTGTGTGTACATGTTAGAAAAATTTAAAGAAAACATATTAATCTTTCAAATTCTAGATTGATCCCTGATCTTTAATTTGGAAAAGGCACCAAGTTCCATCTAAATATATTATCCCATTCCACCCTTTTCCTTTTGTTGTTATATCTTCCAGATAATAAGCTTGAGGGCATGGATTGTATCAAACAAGAATGTTGAGTATGTCAATATAATTGTGTAATATGATGTAGTCTCTGAATTACAGATACTAGATTTTATTGAATAGCATGATTAGGATAAATCTGCTGTCATGTTTGTAGTTATGGGACAAAATGTGCCAAAAACTGACAGATCTGCTAGAAGGAAAAAAATACATGCTTACAACCAAGGTTGATAACACCTTCATTACGTTACTAAAATGCCTTGCTTGTTCAAAGCCCATAATGGGCAGCAGAGGTCAATAAATATAGTCCCATCTGGTGATACTGACGGAATATGCAAGTTTGTGGCTTGAAAAAATAGAAGGGAAATAGAGACTGTATAGTTGTTAAATCAAGAGAAAAAGGAATTCTATAATAGTTTTGAGTGAAGGAGGCCTAATTTTGGGGAGTGCTTTTGGTAAATAAATGATGGGAAGCAGTTATAGGTTCAATAATGAACTGGAAAGAGCTAAAAGGGTATGTCAGAAAGTAATTCTTGGAACCATCTAAATTGTCAGGGGAGGTTATGAAAATAGGAAACATAGTAATGTCTTGGTGATAACGGAGGATGAGTTTTTGGAAAACTGTGCAATGTTCTGAATGAATGTGCTTTAGGTGAAAAAAAAGATGGGCGGGAATGAAATAAAAATGTTCGGAAGGAAACAAATAACCCATTAGGAGACCCAAGAAGGTATGAGAATGTGACTGGTATCCAAAAAAGTGTCTGCTTGGTCTGAGTACATGCTATAAATTTATTCATGGAAGAGGAATAATTTGAAAAGCATGATTGATTTGTTTATGATGGCAGTTTCAGGGAGTTAGTGGAGGAGTCAAGGATAATGAGAGATTACAAATGTGAGATAGACTGTTTTCCAGTATTGTTAAGATTGGACCTTCAGAAAAATAAGCATGGAAGAAAAAAGCTAGGGTGACCAGTACATTCTCCCAACAGAAGGAAAGTAGTAGTAGAAGTAGATAGAAGGAAAGAGGTTGTGAAAATTGTGAGGAACAAAATGAAGTGATTTATGAGACAGGGTGCACAGAACTTTATAGAGTTACATTTATGCAAAGTGTTAAAAAGGAAGGATGGAGGAATGATGAAACAAAAGAAGGAAAAAAGCTATGTACATGAAACAATAATTGATGGAGAGAGAGAGAGAGAGAGAATATTGTTAGAGAAAAAAGATAGTTTCAGGCAGTCGAAGATAGCAAAGATTCAGGTTAAAAAAAAACAGAATACAATTTAGAAGGAAATAACAACAATTTTTTCAAAGTGATTGAAAGGGGCTAAATAATGATCTTCCAGCAGAGTGAATTTATCTAAAAATAAAATGATGAAATCATTTGGAATGAAACTAGAGAACTGGAGCCAGGAGAAATTTAGAGTGTTGTGCAGTATAGTAATATGTTGAAAAGTGGAGCGAAATTGAAGCAACTGCAGTACATACTAATGTGTATAAGAAAAAATGAAAAAGAAATAAAAATTTCATTGCAAGAAATCTTTGAAAACAGTAAGGCTGTAGGATGGTTTATGTAATTGGAGAAATATGAGTCTGAAGTAGATGGGTGACTTCTTAAATCTATGAAAACATCTGTGCCAAAATTTAGAGGGATGCAATTACCGATTGTCAAAATAATGGATGGAGAAATCTTAAGATGTACAAATTCTGGTAGAAAGGTAATGGTACCGTGTGGTCTGTTGTGAAGAATATAGATCCATTGAAATGAGAAATGGCAAGATATAAAAACATACATATTTGTTATATACTGAGTATGTGAAGGGAAGCATCAGTGTAAGCTGACTGCAGGGATGAGTGACTAAGAAGTGTGTGCAGTAAAACACAAAGTGATAGTGCCAAGAATGAATGGGTCCTAAGCAAAAGTGCTCACAAAAGAGAGCGACCAGGATGAAAGAAATATATGGAGGTCATCTGTTAATACAGAGAAACTGAATGAAGGTTGAATAGCAGCAGGTCAAGAGGAAAAATGAGGAGGATATGGCTGGATGGAGTTAATGAGATCCTGAAAAAGAAAAAGGTGAGAAGTCCAAAAACAAAAGGCAGTTTTGAAGCAGTGTCCAAACTCAACAGAAGCAAGGACTGTTTGCAAGAATGAAAAGCTATGGGAAGGTGTAGCAAAAGTTGTTGGAATAAATTAGCTTTAGCTGTGTTTCCTTTCCTTTCCTTAATCTCTTTTCCTTACAGTTTTTTGTGTGTTTGTTTTGTGCTTTGCAAAGCATTACTTAGCCTAAATGCTAGGAAGGACTCCAGACATGATTTTGACAGATAAAATGACATTTATGGGTATCCCCTCTAATGATTTAAAGAGCAGGACAAAACTCAGTGGGAAATGCCATTATAAACCCCTGTTTCATATCTAATTTGGCCAGCACTACCAACAATGTCTCCTAAAAATAAATTGCAAGCCACATTTTTTCCATCATGGAGAAATTTTAACACATATAAAATTAGTTATTATTTTGAAAAATATTTTAATGCAAAATAAGGGATAACACCAATAGTATTAAAAACTAAAGGAAAGTCTAGTTCTCAGTTTGTATATTTACTTTCGATGCATCGATTCGTTTTTTCCACAGATCTGTATTTTCAAATGCAATTTTCAACCTGTTCTCCTGAGAGAAAGCCCTGTGGAATTTACTAATTTCTGAGCAGCATAGCAGCACATAGTTGATCTTTGTTTATCCTGAAAAAAAAACCTCACCAAAATCAGATTTTATTTATTCTTCATTGGGAGATCAGCAGGAAATCCCATAGCTATAGACCAAAGAGGGAAGTTTTAAAAAGTTTTCTGCAAGAACACTATGAGCAACTCCTTGCCTAACATTATCAGAAAATAACATGGTTGCTATTCAGGAGTTAAGTTTAACTTGTGGGAAACTTTACCTTTGGATATGGATAGGACTCAGAAGTCAGCTGCTATACACCAAGTGAGAGTTAACTTATTTAGTTCAGTGAGATTTCTGAATAAATACATTCTCATTGAAAAGGATTTCCTAAAAGTGACCTTGGGTTTCACACATGCCTTTTAAAGACCAGATCATTTTGGTAAGTACAGTATGTCTCACTTATTCCCGAACTCCCTTTGAAGTTGTCCCAAAGGTGTGTTTTTCAGGAGGCAACTAGACTTTTTCTTTTGAAGACATTTTACTTTTCATCCAAGAAGCTTCTTCATGGTTTTCCCCAAGGTGACAATCCTTTTGAAACGGAATCCTTCCATTACCCACTATCCTGTCAAAGCTTAAGAAGCTTCTTTGATGACAAGCGAAACAACCTCAAAAGAAAAAACAAGAAAGTCCAGTTGCCTCCTGAAAAAGCACCTTTGGGACAACCATGACATGGATGACTGAGAATCCCTACAGACTTTTAGTTATACAATTTGGGATGAAGACCCTTTGAATGGTGTGGGAATAGGAATGGATTTCCAGAGGAACAATTGCAAGCTACAAGAACCAGGAGAACTCCTCAGGTGACCTTGAGGACACAGATAAATCTCCAAGTGCTTCAATGACCTTTTAAAAGGATGCAAATGACTAGCTGTCTGCAAGGTCTATAAATCCTTCCATTCCCCACTATCCTGTCAGAGCTGAAGAAGCTTATTGGATGAGGAGCAAAATGTCTTCAAATGAAAAAAAAAACAAGAGAGTCCAGTTGCCTCCTGAAAAAGCATCTTTGGGACAATCATGACCTGGGTGACTGAGAATCTCTACAGACTCCCTTTGAAGTTGGACTTTAATAGGGCTGATAGGTGATTCCAGGGGTAAAGTACTTTACCCTGGAAACTGTGCAAAAAATTGCAGTCTTTGATTGTACTTACTCTGGAAGCAAGGCAGATGCACTTAGCATATTCTAGGTAACTAACTGTGCACAAAGCAGAGAATGCCTTCATTCCACTCTTTCATGATTATGGTTGCAATCCTAGGCAGATGCATTTGATTTAAAACCCTGTTTAACTCAACGCCTATTATGTTCAAAGTGTTGCAGGTACTGTAAATTGTTGGACATTATATTACTTCAATGATTTTTACATTAGCTATGCAAATGATGCTTGTGTCACCTCTATATTTGGAAGGAGCTTGCAGAATTTACTTCAATTCACCTTGCCAAATGATAAAAAGAAACTCATTTTACAATGAACACATGAAAAGAAGGGTTTATACAAATATTTGGGGGAAAATAACACATCATATTTTATGTGGTGCGTATGTGGAAAAGAGAGGGGGGATAGAGAATAGCAAGAATCAAAATAACAGTAAGTTATTTCAATAAGTTGAAAGGTACCATAGAAGTCTTCTAAACCAACCTCTGCTCAAGCAGAAGACCCTATACCATTTCAGACAAATGGCTGTCCGATATCTTTGAAAAACCTTTAGTGATGGAGCACCCACAACTTCGGAAGGCAAGCTGTTCCATTGATTAATTGTTCTCACTGTCAGATTATTTCTCCTTAGTTCTACCTTAGATTCTCTTTGATAAGTTTCCATCTGTTATTTCTTGCCCTGCCCTCAGATGCTTTGGAAAATAGGTCGACTTCCTCCTCTTTGTGATAGCCCCTCAAATATTGCACAACTGCTTTCAAGTCACCCTTAGTCCTTTTCTTCGTTATACTAGACTGGTTCCATATAGCTGCCCCCAATTATCTTTGTTGCTCTTCTCTGCAATCTTTAAGGAATTTCAACTTTTGGGGGTGGGGATTACGGTGACCAGAATTGGAAGCAGTATTCCAAGTGTGATCTTACCAATGCAGTATAAAGTGGTACTAACACTTCATGGGGTCTTGATACCATCTCTGTCCATGAAGCCTGGGACTGCATAATAAAAGACCGCAAAGTAGAAGACAACAGTCAGAATTATCCTTATAAAGATGAAAAAAAACCCATACAATTGCTTACAGTTCTGCACCAACATTTATCACGGTCACTCTGCTTTTATGGCTATTTACATGCAAACATAGGTAAGGTAACCACAACCCAATCCACAAAAAACCATAAATCCAACTAATAATGATATCCCAATCCTCGTCAGAGAAGCTGTCGAGCGCGAACGGAAGTGTCCAAACACCATCCTATTTGGTCCAGAGGACACCAATGACAATGATGACATCACAATTGTCCACAACATCATCAGTGACTGTCAAGCATCAACCATCTCCCCTGATGAAATACTTGACATTTCCCGTGCTGGCCCAGAGATCAAAAACAGAGATGGCTCGATGGCCCGATGCTTCTGCAGGGTCATTCGCAAAAATGAATCAAGCAAATATAAATTCATCTATACTATAAATTCACTTGCCAAAAACAACACCAACCATAAGAACCTTCATTCTCACTCTGACCTCATACAGCAACGTGCCTGCTCCCACAAACTCTGCAGAGAACTAAAAAAGCATCTAGACAATGGAGTGGACCTGTACATAGACTACCATGCTGACTGTATCAAAAGTAAGTCACACAACCCACAACTCAGCATCCAACCCTACACCAACCAATCCACCATCACCCAAAACTAGGCACGCACACCCCTAACTACCTCAATTCCAACTACAGCTGGCCTTAAATGCAAGCTACTCAATGCAAGAAGCCTTGTGAACAAAATACCTGAATTCCTCCTCTTACTAAATATGGCTAACTTTGACATCATTTTTGTCTGTGAAACATGGTTCAAAGCATCTCTCCCTACTCCATTACCACAGTAAGAGACTACCATGTTTACTGATCAGATTGTGAAATCCATAGAGGAGGTGCTGTTGCTATCTTCTATAAAAAGTCCTTACATCTAAAAAACATCCAAGTCACCCAGAAGCTTGCTCTTCCTGAGACCATCATCTGTGAACTGTCCTTAAATGTCACATTTCGATTCTTACTATGTTACAGAGCCCCTGATTATGACATAGAACATGTAAACAAGCTAAATTCACTACTAACATGGGCATCATCCTGCCAACATGCTTTTATCTTTCTTGGTGACTTCAATCTACCTCACATTAACTGGACCCTAAATGAATGTAATACTGAACCCATACATGCAACCTTCTACAATGCTGTAACAAATCTGGGACTGGAACAACTAGTAACCAACAATACTAGACTTAACAACTGCCTCAATCTCATCTTCTGCAATAGTTTGAACTCAATTTACAGAATACAAATTAAAGAACCCTTTTCCAACAGTGACCACAACATGATTGACTTTTGTCTCAACATACATCCACACAAAAATCATCACAACAACGTGATCCCCAATTATAACTTCAAAAAAGCAACTATGATCTTATAGACATCTATCTCTCATCCCTTGATTGGCAATCTCTATTCACTGGATGCAATACTGTTGAAGACCATTACAACATATTTTTACTTGAAATCCAAAGAGTCATCAAACTATATGTACCAATAACAACTCCCCAAACCAGAAAAAACAGATTACCCATAACAATAAGGAAACTTCAATCCAAAAAAAGATCACTTTGACGGAAAAACAAATCTGGTCACATTGCCAACTTCAAAAGCCAATACAAAAATTTATGCCACCAGATAAAGACTGAATGCAACAATTATCACATTAAACAAGAGGAAAACCTTCTACGCACCAATTCCACCTGCACTTTCTACAATTTTGGAAACAACAAACTAAAAGACTCAAGATCCATCCCACCCCTGAAAGGACCTAATGATACAGACTGCAATGATGACACCATTAAAGCCAACCTCTTTAACACATTCTTTGGCTCAGTATTTGTAAACAGCAATGGCTCATGCCCAGTATTTCCTAGTCGAACCACAGACAACTACAATGATCTAATACATATCGATTTTACAGAAGACAATGTTGAAAAGCACTACACAATCTAAAACCATCTCTATTTACTGGACCGGATGGAATATGTGCCTACTTCTTAAAAAAGCTATCCGCTGCCATAGCCGAACCTCTAAGCATAATCTTTGAAAAATCTTTCAGGACCAGCTCCTTGCCAAACCTATGGTCACAAGCCATGGTCATCCCCATCTTCAAAAAGGGAGACCCCAGTCTAGTTGAAAATTACAGACCAATCTCTTTATGCTGCGTCACCTGTAAAGTCATGGAATCAATTATTAACCAATCCATTATCCTCCACTTAGAGACAAACAACCTACTCTCTAACAAGCAATATGGTTTCAGAAAAAACTATCCTGTAATCTGCAACTCTTACACTGCAAAAACATATGGACTACACAACTTGATCAGGGCAAAGCAATAGACGCAATCTACATAGACTTCTGTAAAGCCTTCAATTCAGTGGTACACAAAAAACTACTACTAAAACTAAAATCTTATGGTGTCTCTGGACAACTGCATAACTGGATAGAAGCATTCCTATCAAACAGACAACAAATGGTCAAAATTGGGAAGTCCTATCAAATTCTGTACCTGTCAACAGTGGTGTCCCCCAAGGCAGCGTTCTAGGACCAACTCTCTTCATACTCTACATAAATGACCTCTGTGATCATATTAAGAGCAACTGCGTTCTCTTCACTGATGATGTAAAGCTATTCAACACCACAGACAATACTGCTACCCTTCAAAGAGACCTTGACTATGTATCAGAATGGTCAAACAAATGGCAACTTCAAATCTCAACAAATAAATGCTCTGTCTTACATATTGGCAAAAAAAATCAGAAAATAAAATACAAGCTGAATAGCCAAGACCTTGTTGATGATCCAAACTCCATCAAGGACCTTGGAATACTCATCTCTAATGATCTAAGTGCTAGAGCCCACTGTAACTACATAGCCAAAAAGGCATTAAGAGTTGTTAACCTAATCCTACGTAGCTTTTTCTCTGGTAATATCACACTACTAATTAGGGCATACAAAACATTTGCTAGACCAATACTCGAATACAGCTCATCAGTCTGGAACCCACATTACATATCTGATATTAACACAGTTGAGAAAGTCCAGAAATATTTCACAAGAAGAGTTCTCCACTCCTCTACTCATTGCAGAATACCTTATGCCACCAGACTTGAAATTCTAGACCTAGAAAACCTAGAACTATGCCGCCTTCGGTCTGATCTAAGTATAGTATATAAAATCATACATTGCAATGTCCTTCCAGTCAATGAATACTTCAGCTTCAACCATAATAACACAAGAGCACACAATAGATACAAACTCAAGGTTAACCGCACCAAACTTGATTGCAGGAAATACGACTTCAGCAACAGAGTGGTCAATGTCTGGAATACTCTACCTGACTCTGTGGTTTCTTCCCCAAACCCCCAAAACTTTAACCTTAGACTGTCTACTATTGACCTCACCCCTGTAGGGGTCTGTAGGGGGCGTGCATAAGTGCACTAATGTGCCTACCATCCCTGTCCTATTGTTTCTTTTATTTTTCTTATATGTATTCATTTCATGTATTCACAATTATGTTTATCCTTATACTTATTATCTTGTAAATGATTGACTAAATAAATAAATAAATAAATAAATAAATAAATAAATAAATAAAAAAGATAAGGATTATGACTAAAGGAAACACTTTTAAAAGCACTGGATTTGACTCCATTGCTGTACTTTCCTTTCATTACCAAAGCAATCTCTTCAGAAGTATGAGAATTGTTTCCAAGAACTCATTTGTTCTCACTATTAGTTCTCTAGCTGAACTCTTCACCCCAATTTGGGGATATCTGCCAAATTGTGCGATCATAAACAGGAAATTTTGAGTTATGTTTTGGTGTAGAAAGGAAGGAAAAGAAATATATCTTTAAAATACTGCAAATACCTCCTACTGGGAGAAAGGAGAAGAGGTGCATGTGCATTATTGCTCGTTGTTCTTCCGCCAAATTCAGTGGAATCCAGTAAATGTATTCAGGGACTAGTTAGCTAAGACATTAGTTCTACTTCAATGTATTCCAAAGTAAGTCCCATTCAATGAGTTCAATAGGTCTAATTCCTAAGTAAGTACAAGCTGAACCTGTAATTTTATATGGACTTTTGTAGGAGAAATTGTCAACAACTTCTATCAACTCTCTGAGAGGAGTTCAGGATTAGCCAAAATATAAAACTTCCTGAATAAGTAAATGAAGGCTCAATCAGCCAGGCCGCTAAGTATCTAAACAATATTCATTTACATATTGCATTTCATTTTGTGGAGAAACCCCCTGCAGTCAGCAAAGTTAGTATATTCTAATGATTCTCTGCAGTGATGGGATTCAAAAAAATTTATGACCGGTTTTGTGGCTTGGTAGGTGTGGTGTGGCTTGGTGGGTGTGGCTTGGTGGGCATGGCAGGGGAAGGATACTGCAAAATCTCCATTCCCACCCCACTCCTGGGGGAAAGTTACTGCAAAATCCCCATTCTCTCCCCAATCCTGGGGGAAGGTTACTGCAAAATCCCATTCCCTCACGACCCCACTGTTTTCCAGCTCGGTTCTCCTGTGCAGGGCAACAAAAGAAGGCCCAGCCGATCAGCTGGGACTCCGGAGGCAGAGAATAGATGGGGGCAGGGCCAATCAGAGGTAGTATTTGCCGATTCTCTGACTTACAAATTTAGAAGTGTTCTATTACTTATGCTGTTGTTGCTTAGCATCTGTATCCTTTCCCCTAATTTAATTCTATTTATCTCAGCAATAGTGTTTTTAAATTAAACTGTAGCCTTTATACACTTTTACAGCCATAGATTTAAATTCCCCTGGTTACTGCTTAACAAAATGATAAATGCTGAACTCTTTTAATCTGTTCTTCTACATCAATCTCTTTATCTCATATGGATTTCCTGTTTTCTAACTTCTTTTAAGTTGCCAATATATATCCAGCAATCCCTAAAATATAGAATATTTACTCCGAAGAAGAGTGGAAAGGAGAATACAAAAGCTATTTTTTCTTTAGATGATTTAAAACTCTCCTGGTAAAAATAATCAAGCAAAGTTTTCCATTGTTATTTCTGAAAGAAACATTTCTTAAAATGTTGACAGTACAAACTACATTTGATTACTTGGAAGTAGAACTGAGTTCAATCACTTTTAATTCCAGGGTAAGTTAGTATGACATTATAAATGACATTATTATTGGGCTGATTCATCTACACAAGTTATATCTTCTCATCTTTTGAATTCCTATCATTTCATTGTTCAGTATTTGATGATCCAAACCTCTACATGAGGCAATAGAATGAATTATCTTCAGATAAGATATTAAAAAAATCTAGAGAGAACAAAACAAAATTTCTCCCCACAAATAGAAAACAACCACAATTCTATAGAGATAAAAATTACTTTTCACCCTACCCCTATCCTATGCTAAGTTTTTACTTACAGAAAATTTTTTTAATGGTAGAAAAGTTTATTTTATCACATCAGAATGTTAATCCATTGTATTTAAGCTTATTTATTTTTTTACTTGGGGTGTCTCTCACAATTACAGGCAATGAAATGGTGATGCTAGGGGCTGGACCCAGGAGCATATTCTTTGGCAGCTAGCTACCACCCATTTCTTGTCTGGAGTTGTCAGATCCAAAACTAAGAATGATACATGTTGATTCTTCCAAGTTGAGATCTTTACTGTTTCACACCGATAAGCAAACATCTTGCCAGTCTGAGGATTCTACTATCTGTATCTATGATATACTCTATGAACTATTAGGGAGGTGCTATCTTCATCCTTTTTCTCTCGCACATAACATCTGGGCCGAGTTGCCTCTTACTCCTCTGCAATTCACCCCCTCCGTCCTGGGGAGCCAGTTCCTCCCTACATTCCATCACAGGAATGATACAGCTGATCCTTTCCCTGGGGTGGATTACTGCAAAATTAATTTGTGAACTAGGATTGTATGGCATCGCCCAAGCAATTTGGCTTTTTCTTGAAATACATCTCTGAATGTTTCTCGGAAGTTAGAAAGTATCATTCAAATTAGCTTCAAATATCATGTAACTTAGAGAGTTTAGTGATTTACCCCACATTCCCAATGGGGCTAGGACAGAAGAGGGGTATTGTAAGATAAGCACAGCTTGCATGTAATCTCTCTCTCTCTCTCTCACACACACACACACACACACATACAGGGCATGCATATCATACAAAAATTGGAATGTTTACATAATAAACCCATGCAGCAAGGCCTCAAATCGCTCAGGAACTGGCTGACCTCCTAGTTACTTGCAAGTTTACGGCTCTGTGATAACAAACAGAAGAATAAAACAAAACAGAACAATATCTTCAGAAAAAAAGAACAATTGAACAGAGCATGTTCCAACATTATTATATGTATACATTTCAACAGCCAACACACCATATAATGAGATATACACAAAAAGGTTTAGAACGTTTGCCAATAGTGTAATGTCTGCCTATTCTATTAGTGACTAATGTACATACAATACAGTACAAAAAGGTTTTGGAGGAAAGAGCACTAAACTTGGAAATATATGGAATGCAGAATTCCTTACACAATGTAAGTACCAGTCATATAGTGCCTCAATGAAGAACTAGTACTAGTAAGAACCCATCTATAAATAATTTCCTTTTTTTTTGTATTTGCCCAAGTGCAATGATTGGTTATCATCAAAATGTTGCATTTTTACACTCTATCCATGTATTGTGTCTTCAAAAAATACTGTGGGAGGACAACCATGTTAGACTATAGTGGCAAAAAATATGTATCTTTTCCAACTAACAATTTTTATCAAAACACATACACCTTTGTGAGCTAAAGTTCACTTCATCAGATACACAGAATGGCCAATAAATCCTGATGTAGGATTTATAGTGGGGTGAGCTGGGGAAAAGGAAAGGAGAAGGCAGGTTACTTATGCAGATGCAGGTTAAATGTGAGAAGATTACATGACTGAAAAGAGTCAACTAAGTAGATTTAAATAAGATTAAATGAACTGCCACAAATGTGCTGTGCATTACTCTGTAAGTCTCATTTTGTTTGAGTTAAAGAACTGTGGCCTACTATTGCACAAGTATGTCCAGGTCACCAGATACTTCTGCTATATATAATACCTTTTTTATTTCATTTGATACTTGGGAGTCTATGAAATTCTGTCAACAAACCAGATTAAGATTTTAAAACAGAAACCATTACAAAACTATTTAAAACAGAAACCATTACAAAGCTATTAAAATAGCTTTACCTTCTGCAGTGTATCTACAGTACACCACAAAAATAATGTGATCTTCCATCTTATCCCCAGATTTCCTCTGGAACAGCCATATTTTAGCAAGTCTTTCAAAACTTAATGAAGAGTGAATCATCTGAATCTCAGGGAGCAGATTTTTTTTTCACAGGAGGGGCTATCAGTGAGAGAGGTTGAAAGGTCTTTGTGGATGACATTCCCTTGGTAGTAGGACGTTCTACAAGTCTGCTTTCCCTAATCTCACTAGACAAGTAGATTCAACAAATCGTGCTGGGGCTATTTAGGCCCTATGCCATAAATGAACTCAAGTATTCAAATTGTTCCATGATGAAGTAACTGAGCCTTTCAAATGGTCCTGAAGGGGAGCCCCAAGTAGAAAAAGTTACAATAATCCTTATGGGAGGTGGCTTTATGTAGATATAGCAATAGCACTTAGACTTATATACCGCTTTATAGTGCTTTACAGCCCTCTCTAAGTTTACAGAGTCAGCATATTGCCCCCAACAATCTGGGTCCTCATTTTACCCACTTTGGAAGGATGGAAGGCTGAGTCAACCTTGAACCTGGTGAGATTTGATCTGCCAAATTGCAGGCAGCTGGCTGCAGCAGTAGTAGCTTGCAGTACTGCATTCTATCCACTGCGCCACCCAGGCTCCTTATGGATATGGTGGGAGGTGGGTGAGAACCAAGTGCTGAGGCTCCTTGCAATGGAGTGCCTAAGAGCTCTGTATCTCTCTCTCCCACTAACTGGAACTAACTGGGTCATCCAATAACTGAATGATTTACCTAGCTGGGTAATGAAATATCTGCAAGTGAACAACCAACTCAGAGAGCACCACAAACTCCATAGTAATTGGAACAAGTTGCTGAGGAAGGAGAAGTCTCTAAAACAATGCCACCCATCCCAACCGGATGCAAAAGGATACCAGTGTCAACTTACAGCAACCAAGAGATCTACAATAGTGGGCCCATGAAAGCCAAACTATTCCTAGCTCAGCCACAAATGTCCAATGTATTTTTCATCTGATACACAGCTGTGTTCTGTCCTCAAAATCCCCTTCATTCAGGGTTTTCTGCAACTGTTCCGTAATTATAATTCCTCAATCTATGAATATGAGATTACTGTTTTATTCTGAGAAGTAAAATGGAAGTAATGGGAACTCTATAGGATTAGTATGCATATACTATAAGAACAAGTTGAATAATAATGAGGAAAATATATGACTTTATAAATATTGCTGAACTACCACTCCAATTTTCAGCGATATGCAATGTATTTATTTGTGTGTATGTCACACAAATGACATCTTTAATACTTTACTTTTAATGATGGTGGGTTTTGATCATAATATTATTTGTGATTACGGTAATGATAACAAGGGACTGGTGATAACAGTAGCAACATTTGCAAAATTAACGGCCTCTGTGAAGATAAAAACGATGCAGAAATAAATGTCTCAAAATCCAGATGCGATCTTTTCAGGTCTCAGGAATTCTGCTGCCTGCAGCGAACTTCCAGAAGACACTGACCTAAATCTGGGATCTTTTGCACCCAGCCCCCAAGAATGCCAAAGGCAACATTCGAAAAGCTGAAAGATTTAAACCTGTCCAATACACCAAGGAATTGCTGCAGTGGTCGGGGAACTTGGAAATAATTGCCAAGGGGGATCATGACCAGTTGTGCTTTTATGACTTTCAGGTATTTAGGCAGCAAAACTCCTGGAACAATGTAGATTTGAGACAGGTGCCCTTGCCTCTCATTTTTTCATAACCCATGTTATCCAAAAGTTCCTAGCATTTTTCTTGAGTTTTTAATTTTCCACTTCCTTTGGAGGCTGCTTCCCTTGTTTTTGGATTTATGGCTACAGGTTCAGTCTGATGGATTTATTTCAGCAATAAACCAGATAAGAAGCTGCCATTTGTAAGGCAGGACAAGAGCAGAAGTAACCCTAGTAGATACATCTCTTCCATTTTGGCCTTACCCATTTTGAGATCCGTGAGTTTTTCCATCCTGTCCCAGCCCATTTCTGTAAATGTGGACCCTGGTGTGATTCTGAATGCTGAATATGATTCCAATAGGAAAGAGAGTGCAGACCCCAGATATACAGCCCCCAACTTATTCTTTCTTCAGAATGTTCAAATACATCCTTAAAGGTAAAGGTAAAGGTTCTCCTCACATATATGCTAGTCGTTTCTGGCTCTAGGGGGCGGTGCTCATCTCCATGACAAAGCTGAAGAGCCAGCGCTGTCCAAAGACGTCTCCATGGTCATGTGGCTGGCACCACCAAACACCGAAGGCACACGGAACACTGTTACCTTCCCACCAAAGTGGTCCCTATTTTTCTACTTGCATTTTTACATGCTTTTGAACTGCTAGGTTGGCAGAAGCTGGGACAAGTAACAGGAGCTCACTCCATTATGCGGCGCTAGGAATTCAAACCACTGAACTGCTGACCTTTCTGATCGACAAGCTCAGCATCTTAGCCACTGAGCCACCACGTCCCTCTTAATATATCCTTAATACATCCTTAATTCAGATCTAAAGTTGTCATGATCCAAGAAGGACAGTGTTCTAACACTCTATGCTTGGATATCGCAATCTGTGTGAAATCACAATTCCTTGTATAGCATTTCAAAAGAGTAGTTTAAAAAGGCATACAAAGTTCCAGGGAAGTGATATTCCCTCCCCTTTTAGAAAAAACAAACTACGATCATCTTCTCTTTATCATCTAAGGGGAGGTTCATTTTTTTCCTCTAAAATAATTAACTGCTTCAAATGGCATCTGAAGCAATAGATGATTATTTCTGAAGTGAGGGACTTAAGTTCATTTTTTTCAAGCCTAAGATAGACAGGTCTATCTTAAATGCTGGGTCAATTTCCTTTTGGAAAGTCCCTTTTTATATAAAATATATAGAGTTTTATATAAACTTTATGACACATACACACATACATAACTTATACGAATAAGTGGCAGCGATGACTTTGGAAGAGAAATATTTGATATCTACACTTGTTAAAGAAGAAGGAATATTGTGCCATTATAATTCTGTTCTCCACCTCCAGTGGATATAGTTTTTATTATTATAAACCAAAGACTGCATTTTCAGTTAAAAATGTTCTCTTTGCCAATTCATATGACTCCAGCCTGTTTCTTATTCAGCCTAATGGCACAACTCCCATTTATTCCAAAGAAAACAAGAACTGGTCCATGGAGTGAAAAGGTCAACAGAATGCAATTACATCTGGGTCTGGAAGAGCAAAATGTAAAAATCCCAATTAAAGTCAAAGAAAGTTTGGTCACGCAGAATGGGTTATCCATTAGTCACTGAAAGTTCGAAGTGTTATTATGCTAATTAATGCTGACTCTTCTTAGCTGGGTTATTTCATCTGAATTGGGCTCTCTCTTTTATTTATTTATTTATTTATTTATTTGCAAAATGTCTGAAGTTCAAGCATTTATAAGGTCAAGTGTATTCCACGCACCAAGTACTGGCTTGCCACTCAGATTAAGTAATTCAAATTAAGGGTTTTTACTGTTCATCTTCTCACTAGAACTGTAGGCGGGTACATGTTTGCTAGTGAATATTTTACAATAAAAAAGTTTATTAGAAATAATTATAGATTATGCTGGTCATAAAGTTGTCAAAAACTCATTCCCCTTCTGTTAGAAGACCTCAAATATATCACTAAATGAATGTGTTGCAATCCTTAATAAAATGTATTGGCAGCATGTAATCTTCAGTCAATTCCTAAAATAAATTAACTGCCTGAAAAACAAAGGAGATTATCTTTCACAGCTTTTCATGGCAGACAAGAATTCTTATCTGCCTTATTGAATACTTTCCCTAGCTAAAGATTTCTGCTTGGATGTGAATGAAAATAATTGGTAAGATGACATTGTGAAGTACAATGAAATAATCCTTTCATCTTTTTAAGGACAAATCTGGAGAAGCTGCCTCTTCATGGAAAGGCAAATGGCCAGGCCATCAATTATTGGCTTAAAACCCAAGAAAGTTGGCTTTTATAGTTGGTGGCTTGAAAGTTAAAAAAAATGCTGCAAATGACAACATAGAATGCTTACAATTAGATTGTGATCCTGTCAGCGCTGCCATCTTCACCACGTTTAGATAGGCTTGCTGACATCCTGCCATAATAGAGAGAGGAAGAGAAAGGAAGTTGGGAAAGCTGTGCAGGAGGAAGATGAAGGATGTAAGATGGGCGGAAATGGCACTGACAGGAACCAGAAGTGTAAAATCGGATTGATCCAGTCACCCAGGGATGCCTGGCCTGGGAAAGAATGTGAAACCATTTTAAGATGTGCCTGATATCAAAGTGGTTCCCCAAACGTTGCACCAGGATGCTATTGGATGCTGATGATCTGGTCAAGGGGAAAGGGCTACGGAAGGGGAAAACTTGTAACTTTTGCATGGGAATACACAGTTCTGGCCTCACTTTTGCTGCAACCACTAATCCTTAGTAAAAGAGTCTATCACTTCAACCAAATGGAGTCGAGGGTCTTTCTTTCCTAGGGACCAAGCTGGGGTACATCTGACAGATCCTGAATAGGGGAATAAATACCAGAAGAATCTTTGACATTTATTTTTTTAAGTGAAAGCAGGAGATCCATGGGGATAGGAAACCGATTTATGTGGAATCTTTGAGAATCCAGAAGAAGCACTCAGTGGCGCAACGGAGCATGAGCTCAAGATATACAACCATATATGTTTGTATACCTATCCCATATTAAAATAACTAGATGAATGGGATCCGAAGTATTTTTCTGTTGGCAGTGAGCAAGCAGCTGTCTCAACCAGGATTACTGAGCATCAGAGACTTTACTTTCCCTGTACAAACTTGAAATCAAAATTATAGTTCCTGTTTTCCCACAATTATTGCCATCTTTTCTTTGAATCCCATCCCATTTTCCCTACCACTACCCCTCCTTAAGACCGATCAACTGGGAAATGGGGGCAAATGGGTGGGCTTCTGCAGTCCAGGCAGAGTGGCCAAGGACTGCTTGAGGTTGCTCACCCTTATTGAAAAGAATATGTGCAATCAGCAAAAAACAAGTAGTATTTTCCCCAAGTTAAACATAACAGGATGAGTTCCAAAATTTCATCCTTTCCTTTGCTTAGAGTTTAGTTTTGCATTATGTCTGGTTGAAGAAACTTTATGTCTGACTGAGAAATCCTCTGGTATTATACAGTACAATCTTGGGTTGGTCATGTCTCCTATTTATATACATTGATTTCATATTTAACTAATTCCCAAAATATAGTTGTATATGTATATATGCATTTGTGGTGATGGAGACTGACTGAGGGAGAGGAGGAACAGACGGCAGGGAGTGGAAGTGTGGCTCCGGAGGTTGTGGAGGAGGATGGGGAAGGGCAGAGGCTGGCTGGGCAGTCAGAGGAAGACCCAGGCCCATCTCCTCTCCATCCTATGCAGGGAAGAGAGGATAAGGGAGAGACCTGGTCTACTCGGGAGGAGAGGGCTTTGATCCTCTTCATAGGCTGCAGCTGTGACAACTGAATAAGAGGACGGACATGCATACAGGTGAATGCTAGAAACAAAGCATGGAAATATCTCTATGGTTCCTCTCTGAGTTTGGCTTCCTTCCCAGTGTGTGTCCTGATATCTATGGACGTCTTCCAGCCTTTATCTTGCCTGGTTTGTGTTGTCTTTTACTTTTTCTAATTTAAATGGCATTTCCTCCTTGTGTGCGAGTTTTTTTGTCTTCAGTCAAGAATATTTGGAGGTTGGAAGCAAAGTGAAGGAATAAAAGAGGATTTACCTGTTTTTTGTGACTGTTTATTTTGTATCCCACCCTGGGTCATCACAGCACTATTACAAAGCTACATTTTCAATACTTGTTATTTACTATATACCATGGTCCAGCTTTTCTTTCTTAACTGTTTCCAAAGAGCTATTAGATTGCGACTGTGCATTCTGCTGAGGAATAATATTTGAATTGCACAAAACCTGTCCACGATAATAACAGACAATAGTTTACAACTTAGTATGTTATAACCTACTACTATGGTTTAGTCAACAAAGCAAAATGATGTTTATCATCTCCCAGATGGCATATTAAGAATAAACCCAAATAATGCCAGAATTTAACTCTCTCAAAGAGTAAATGGATTTTTTTATTTATGTGTTTTTCTTGGTAGAAATATCAAGAGTGGTTTACCAATGCTTTCTCTCACATAGTATGAATCGATACCTTGGCGACTTTAGTAATCATCTGCCTCCAGCATCTTGCTATATCACTGCTAACCAACATAGGTGCTTGCTTGCTTGCTTTAGCTGGATGACCTTTGCACCTCATGGGAATATATACGTTTAACATATAGTCCTGATGTTCTTTGCTCATCCCTCAAAGGAATACTAAGGAACTCAATAACCTTGGCTATTCTTTGAAAGGAGAGATACTGAAGATGAAGCTCAAATACTTTGGCCACCAAATGAAAAGAGAGGACTCACTGGAAGACACCTGATGTTGGGAAAGAGGAAAGGCAAAAGGAGAAGGGAATGGCAGAGGATGAGATGGGTAGACAGTGTCATTGATGCAAGGAACATGAATTTGGGAAAACTCCAGGAGACAGTGGAGGACAGGGGAGCCTGGCATGCTATGGTCCATGGGCCACAAAGAGTCTGACACAACTTCAAAGCTGAAAATAACAAAGGAATACCAACTACTTGGTGGCTCAGGCTGTTAAATGCCTGCTCTTAAGATCCAGCTGTCTACAATTACTGTAGGCTCGAATCCCACCAGGCTCAAGGTTGACTCAGCCTTCCATCCTCTCGGGGTAGGTAAATTGAGGACCCAAGATTGTTGGGGGCAATAAGCTGACTTTGTAAAAATGCCACTTAGTAATAAGCAGGCACATACAATGGAATGAAGGCTATTGCTGAGCGCATTGGGTTGTGCTCCAAAAATTGTAAGCCGCCCTGAGTCTTCGGAGAAGGGCGGCATATAAATGTAATTAAAAATTTAAAAATTTAAAAAAAAATTACTATGATGAAACTACATAGCAGGACTTGGAAGGGGGAGAAGAAAACCACAGGGGAAAAAGATAAAATTTGGACTTTGAAGAAGCAGGATAGGCATTTGAAATTTAATGCTGGACAAAACTATGAATTCCATGCTCAACTAAGAAAAAAATGGATCATTGAACAAATCATCACTTGCAGCACAAATGACCAAGCTCGAATTATCCCATTTTGGACACCTAATGCCAAAACCTAGCCCTCTGGAGAAGACTTCAATGCTAAGAAAATTGGAAGAGAAAAGGAGTATGACCAGCAGCAAAGTGGATGGATTCAGTTACAGTAGCAATGGAAGACCTGGAAAATCAGGTTAGGGACAGATTGTGATGGATAAAATGTGGTCATTAAGAGTTGACAGTGATTTGATGGCACGTAATAAATGGAACGCTTAATATTATTCAACAGTTTGTATTGCACATTCTTCTGACTTAATTCAGATTTCTGAATTTTCAATATGAACCTTAATGGCTGATCTGGTGCCGCGTATACCCAAGCACAGAAATGCAGAGAATGGGAAAATCTTTTGCACTCGGGATATTAAATAAATAAGAAAAATCTCTAATTGGTGGCTTGAGAGTTTGCCATTTGTCCCCAAAACTGTGTTATGCATTCATTCCCAGCAGCTTCTTTTTACTGTCCTTTGCATGCGCTCTCTGCCAAGAAACGGAGATGAGCACCATGCCCTGGAGTCAGACATGACTGACAGGGAAACGTTTCCATTTTGCATGAAAAAGAAATGGCTTTTTTTTGTAAGTCCCAAGTAATGTTAATTTATTTTAATGGATTTTTCTTTCAGTTTGTGGTTTCCTTTCCGGCTTTTTGTGACAGCAGAATGAAGGTGTTTCACTCTTGGCAGGAACCTCTTGTATATCAACAATTAATATGGTAATCAATCTTTATTAATTAATAGCCCACAGGAGAGTCATAGACCTCTTTCTATTTTGCATGCAAACAAAGGGTCAGAGAGGCTGGTGTCTCTCCTAACACCTCCAAGCACCATTTCTTTGCCTTTGAGAATGTCTGGACATTCTGTTGCTAACAAAACGATTTTGTGGAAATGCACTCTATTTTCCAGAAGTCATTGAGCAGAGCTGGATGAGTGAAAACACCATCCAGATTTTTGAAATATAACTGCATGTTTTATAAGTGTATGGGACTACCTTTCAACTTGTATTACATAGGATGCTTTTTCACACAAAACATATTATAGTATTCTCTTTGCAGTGATTTATAAAGGCGATGGAGAAGACTCTATGAAACATCCCATGACTGATCATATTCACAGAGTTTTGCATGTACACAATGTACTGAGTGAACTCTAAATTTATACAGTGATTATTTCCATAGGAACTAAGGGGAAAAGGGGGTAGCATTTCCCTACTATTTCTCACATCTAATTTACCTTTCATCATGAGCACCTGCTTCAGATTTTTATTTGACTCATTCTTGAGCATGTGGGTGAAAGACATATGATTTTAGAAAAGCAGCAGACCTTCTGAGACCAGAATTCTTTTCTGTGGCTCTCTGGTCCCTCTTCCCATCATTAACACTGAAAATATTTGGCATAGCCTTCTTTTGAGTTGCACAAACTGAATATAACTGGCAAAAAGAGACCACAATTAAAAAGAAAAGGATTGATCCCAAGTTCAGTCTTGTTCAGACACCTAATATCACCTTATCCATTTTGAGGTACTTAAGTCTCCCCCGCAACACTAAATTTAGCCCTTGGCCAACAAGAAGTTGCTCACTTCTACTTTAGGGAAAAGAGAAGCCATGGAGATTCAAGGCAAACAAGAAAAATGTGGTGAGGCTTACTGGAGATCTACAGAACTTCTCTACAGTCTTGAATCATCTCCTCTCCCCACCCAATTACAGTTCAAGAATATATGGTGCCCATAGGCCACGCTGAGTATAGTTACAATTTGCCACCAAAGGGTTTGAATTTTTAGAATGATTTAAGATGAGAGACAATGTTGACATCTCCGAAATTCTGGTAACTAAGCCAATATCTACACAGCTTGAAGACAACCCTGGTTCCATGTTTTTCTTTCTAATAAAAAAATGAGCTGAATATCTTATCTGGACATTAGCAACCAACTAAGGGAAAGATGAGGTAATCTTCACCAGCCCACTGTTCTTGTTCTAAGCCTCCGTTCTCACACTTTTATGTGTGTTACATGATGCTTCTATTATTGGGCTCTACTCCAGATGCTGTATTTGGGATCCCACAATGATTCCCAAAATTTCATCTAATAGGATGGAGAACCCAACCCAAAACCTGTAGGCTCACTATTTGAGATAGTCCTTCCAATTTAGGTGATAATGATGAAAATGCAAAGAGTTTCTAATTCTGTGACAAACATTCAGATAAGCTGAAACACAGTGTTAGCCCCAGATCCATCTTGAATCAGATTTTGGGCTGCCACAAGGGAGGATGGGAAACTGCGGGAATGAGAATGAAGTGAGAAGGGAGGATAGCCACAACAACGTTCTTTTGCCGGAGCTCAAGATCAAGTCACTGAAGGTTGGAAGGGAGTGACTGGATTTGGCGGGAGTTCACAATGAAGGTGGATTGGAGAGTGTGACTCGAGGGTCATCAGTAAGGGGGCTGGGTATGAGTTTAATTATTTTACATGCGCTTGTACTATTTAATTTGTTTTTAATGTATTTATTGTTGTTGTTTTTAGTTGTGAGCCGCCCGAAGTCCTTCGGAGAGGGGGCGGCATACAAGTCCAATTATTAAATTAAATTAAATTAAATTAAATTAAATTAATATAGCAGGGGAAAACGTGGGAATTCAGATTCGAGTTTTCCCAGATGTGCCAATATGACTTCTCTAATAAAGTCTTACTTGGATGGACTTTGTTTCTGAGTGCTGAATTTGGGATGGAGAGTTTGGTTGGAACACTGACACTCAGATTGTGAGTGCTGAAAAGAGCTCACAATCAGCAGAATACAATCAGTAATAATACATGCATTCAAAAACAAAACAAAACAAAAAAGCCAAATTGGTTCAGCTTTATGCTTCAAATTTACCAGAGTGTCTCTGAACATTTCACTTGCTTATGCTTTGCGTACTTTTTTTTCTTAGGTATTTTTTTATGACAGTCTTAATCAGTGAAAGAAGAAACTGATCTTCAAAGCATGTGGGAAATGTTTACTGTGGAGTCCAAAATATTTCAAACGCCAGGTCCTTTATCAAAGGAATGAAAAACTCTCAGAGCCAGAGTCCAAAACAAATATACAGAAAACATTTCCCAGTAAAAAATTCCCATCTTCTTGGATTCTTTTAATGTTTTCTTATATTTTGTTTTGAACACATGATAGGAAAGGACAACGGGATTCTCTCTAGGCAGGAAAGCAGCTGGGTTTATCGAATACATTCAGCACATCATGTGAGATTTTAGAGAGTATATTTTTAAAATGAACTTGGCAACATTTACATATTTGAGAAATGAGAGAAGTAATAAATGTGGGTAAAATAAAATGGTCAACATTATCTTTAAAACCATGTTGCTTTTTTCATACAGTCTGCATCTCATTGCCTGGGGCAAAGAGGTCTTCCAAGTGTTTTAGTTCCATTATAATTTAGATGGAATTATTTGTTCTTCTCATGGTATTGCTGTAATGTTTAATGATGCCACAGTTTGAGAAGCAGTTTCCAATGTATATGGGAGACACTATTTATTTCAGATTCCAAACAATTCTCTTACAAATGGTGGATCTGACACTTACTGGTTACTGACTTTCCACCTGCCTTGCATTTATGTTGCTCATGGACAGAGGGCAATTCAGCATCCCAAATAGTGAGCATGTCCCATGGCATTAAACAAAAGTAAGCCAAATCACTAAATCTGAGACTATTAAGGCATTGGTTCCTTTGATCTTCTCCTCTTCTTTTTAATCTTGGAATTCTCTAACTCCACTACCTCTTCAGGATAAAAGTGTCAGATCCACACCAAGAGAGGAAAAACAGCCAAATGGCTCTCAAACAATTGGACCATTCCCACCAAACAGATCAATTCTTGTACCAATAAAAATGCCATGCTTGTATTCACCTAGAGTGCTAATCTATTTGCCAGATGACTTCTGTTTCAAAGATAATCAGCTTCTCATTTTACTTGTGGTGGTCATGCCATCTTTTTTTGACATCAGAAGTCTGTAACTCCATCATCTTTTTTGAACATGGCAGCAAAGTTGAATTTTGACTTAGTTGAATATAGAACTTAGAAAGTTCTATAACTTTCTAAGGAAAGTTATAGAAGACCATTTCTCATGTTATGCACTACATTGTTGATCCTGTACATTCTGAATTAATGTATTTTACCTTGAGCTCAATTTCATGGCATCCCCCTTTTTCTTTAACCTTGAAGGAATATTAACTTACTGTGTAATACTGATGTTTGTAGTTTTTATTGGGAAGGTTAGAAGATTTAAAAGTGCCCTTCAAAAAGAATGCAGGGCAAACAAATCATGACTTCTAATATAATTTTAAGGTACTGGTTGGAAATTACTGACATGAACAAATCATGGACACTGGAAGGAGAAATGGACTTGTTCTTTCAGATGAATCTGCAGGGAAACAGATTGAGTGTATTAATGTTGGCACATTTATTACTCTTTGCTGGTCAGATTGGAAAAAGGGCGTTGGTACTTACCTGATACGCCCATTCTCCATGAGCTGCGAAGAGCATCCATAAGTAGGAGGTGCTCGGTCTCTCATGATGCAGGCTGGGCTAAAATCTTGCTGGGATGCTCCTCCTCCTGGAACTCCACCCCAATGCCCCAGTTTTGGCGGTCGAAGTGGCAAACCTGCCTATACTTCACCTATCTACAAAAAAACGTTTGGCTGGAGCAAAGCCCCCCCCCAGATGGAAAAGGGTGGGGCTGGATGCTCTTCGCAGCTCATGGAGAATGGGCGATCAGGTAAGTACCAACGCCTTTCTCCCCGAGCTGCTCCAAGCATCCATAAGTGGGACATACCAAAGCTGGAGTTGTCCTCAGGGAGGGATGCCGTCTGGTACTAAATCTACTCTCGTCCCTATGTACCTGCTGTAAGACCCTTCTGCCAAATGAAGGCTCAGCAGAGGGGGTCCACTTCAGAAAGGTCCTGGTCAAGATTAAGTGACCTAGCTTCTTGATCCATCCAGTCACCTTGGTCCCCATCTCCTGTATACCCTGTGGTGGTAGGATGCAAGGGTAGAAAACTCCCTTTGGGGAATACTTGGTGATACTGTTGTTCCACAATACTCATGGAGCTGCCTGATAGGGACAAGCAATCTGGTGCAATGGAAGGTTGGCTGGTACGAAGAGATGCAGCCGAGGCAATGCCTTTTGTATTGCCAGCCATCCACGATCTCATTTTGTTTGGTATTTCGTCCGGGAGTTCATCATCTGGACGTAAGCCCACCGCTGTGGGTGTGAATGTCGCCTCAGGAGGCCTACGAGGGGCCAGGTGGACACTGAGCTTCCTGATGGATGGACCTGGGTATGCTTTGTCTGGCTTGTATAGATAGATCCAGAATGAGAGGGGGGCTTGGGGAGCGGGTAGAGGTGGAAGGTTGGGGAGGCGGATCTTGCACAGACTCCCTGGTGCATTTCTGCACCAGTTTCTCCAAGGCCTGGTGCCGCCTGTGGGCCTTCTCAGCTGCCTGGGAGGGCCTATTAGAGTGTGGTATAACTGGTCAAGATGCCTGACCACTAGCCATGTCGTATGGAAATGTTTGACAGATCAACTGTAGTTGGTTCCCTTAGGGGTCCTGCTGAAAGTACCGTGACCTAATTAGAATTTCCTGTGTAACCTTGATGATATACTATCTAATATACTTATTATTATTATTATTATTATTATTGTTGTTGTTGTTATTGTTATTACTATTACTATTACTATTACTATAACTATGACTATAAATTATTATTATTATTATTATTGTTGTTGTTGTTGTTGTTGTTATAACTAGCCTGTGGATAAAATAGGCCCGTGAAGGTTTGCCAACCGCTGCCAAAATAGCCTTATTGAAGAATGTGGCCTGGCACAAGCCCCCAATAAGGGAAGCCTAAACCAGTGAAGGCCTGCCAATCGCTGCCAGAATAGCCTGTTAAACAATCTGGCCTGACCCAAGCCCCCAGAAAGGGAAACCAAAGGGTATGTAATGAGGGGGATGTATACGTGCCTCAGTCCCCAGAAAGGGAAACCTCATGAGGCTGTAGGCTACCAACGGCCTACACCAAATTGTGCCAAACAGCCTTAAACAAAAATGGCGCGGCCCGTGGCTGTCTGCAAAGATGCGTGCACAGCCCCAAAAGGAAACCGCCCAGGCACGCAGCAGAGTGGGAAAAGCAGCCAAACACGCCAGACCACGCCGGGACCTTTTTAATGAGCGATAGAAAGGTGGCGGGGGAAGAGGCGAGCAAAGCGCTCGGGAGATTGGGAAGATAAGGCGAGTGAGAAGTCTTGCTGCAGCCACCCCAAACAACAGTGTCCTTACTGGTTGCCGCTTCTTCTGCTGATCCCGCCTCCGTTTAGTGATTGGAGAGATAGCCTCCGCGATCGCTCCCAGCCGCGAGCGATCGGAAGATAAGGCTCTGAGGCAGCCGCCTCAGAGCGCTACCGCTGCTTCCTGCCTAGCGATCCCCGACAGCCTGGTGTTATTGAAATCCATCGGGACCAGGAGAACTAAAGGTTAAGGATCTAGGTTAGAAGTTCCGCCAAACCCAGCTACTCGCACGAGGCTAAGCAAAAACTGGGGCTGGGGTGGAGTTCCAGGAGGAGGAGCGTCCCAGCAAGATTTTAGCCCAGCCTGCATCACGAGACCGAAAGCACCTCCCACTTATGGATGCTCGGAGCAGCTCGGGGAGCAAGAGATATGCTTTTAAAAGTTAATTGCTGAAATTAATATCCACTAATCTCTGAGGTAGCCAAGGAAATCAGATTCCTTAAAAGCAAGAAACTAAATCTGGGATGAGAAGAATCTACAGTCACATTTCAGTTCATAATAAATAAAGAAATTAATTGCAGAAAAGGTATTCTTTGAATTGAATTATGAGAATAGTTCAGAATTCAAAGCAATCTTTATTTCCTTTGCAGAACCAGGGGAGGGCCTTCTCTGCAGTTGCTCCTGCCGTCTGGAACATCCTGTGCCCCAGTGGTGGGATTCAAATATTTTACTACCGGTGGCTTGGTGGGCGTGGCAGGGGAAGGATACTGTAAAATCTCCAGTCAGAGGTGGTATTTGTCGGTTCTCTGAACTACTCAAAATTTCCACTACCAGTTCTCCAGAACTGGTCAGAACCTGCTGAATACTACCTCCGTTGTGCCTCCAATGTGAGGTTGGCCCTAACCCTCCTATCTTTTCATAAGGGCCTCAAGTCGTAACTGTGCCAATCGGCTTGGGGATCCAGTAGGGGAATCAGTGCAATGGAGGTGGTGGTTGATAGAGTAATAACAGATCTCATCTGTCCCCTATTCCACCTCACCGTCCTCACATGTATTTGATTGTAAGGTTTGATTTTAACATTGTATGTTTTAGTTAAGATGTAACTGTAAGAGTTACCCTCACGGTAAATGGGTGGCATAAATTTGATAAATAAATAAATTAAAATCAACCGTCACTGCCTTCTTACTGATACACCTGCTACATCTGAGCTGCACATTTCTCCTTCCCGCCCAAATTCATTCCAAGTTCAAAAATACCTCCTACATTTTCAAATCAAGCAGCAGCACTGTGAGGAGCAATCATCATATAATCAGTATTCACCAGCAGCGAAAGTCCAAGAGCTTATCCTGGGACCAATTGACATCTCCTGATGAAAAGTTCATTGCCATCACAGCAGGATAATGAAAAGGCCATATTGGTGGATTGGTCTCATTGACAATAGCATCTCCCCAGAATATGGAGCACTGAAACAATTACAAACTGCCCAACAGACAAAACATATTAATACAGACTGCTAAATTAGAAAACAAAGCTCAGTTTAATAATAATAAAAGGCACATTTAAACAAGCAACTAAGAAAATAGCAGCTGCTCTTTGAAAATGCCACTGATGTGAGCAAATTGATTGCTGGTTAAGTTTCAAACTTGGAAGTGATCCAATTCTGATTACACTTTAGAATAAAATTCAGCGAAGAGGCCAAAGATTACATCAGTGATAGAAGATAGGAAGACTATTAATGTTTGCAATTTTTTTTCTTGGAAGCTCAGAGGAGGAAGGCTTCAAAAAAACTGCTATAAAACAAATGTTGTGGAGGAGAGGGAAGGACATGCATATATAATCAATCAAACTTTATTATAGTCTAAGACCAGCCTAAGCAGGGTGGTCTACAAAAATAACAGTAGAATAAAATTACATATTAAAAACTATCAACAGAAATCTAATGTCTTTTTAAAAAGTGCTTAAAGGGAATAGTAAAAGCAATGAATAGGCATAGGGAATATAGCAAACTAAATCTACCATACAGGGCATTCTATAATGACAGGCTAGATGCTCATTAAAACTAGTTTGTGGCACAGCTCATCTTCTGACATACTTTAAGTGCTACTGCAAAACCTGGCAACATGGTATGCTATAGCAGGTCGGTGTCTGAGAATAGCAGGATTGGTATCTGAAATCAGCAGGGAAGTGTTGAATTGAACTGTGTGCTCTGGGTATTCATGTAATAATGGTGAGCTGAGGCTAGAACGGATGTCTCAGTATTTCTCACTGGGGAAATACATGTTTTGTGGTTTCTACATGGCCAGAGTCACAGGAGATTGTCTCTCTGGGTGAGAGATCTTTCTGAATCAACCTTTAAGGGCAGCTGAATCCTTCCTTTACGGCAGTGATGGCTAACCTTCCGTCGTCGTGTGCCAAAGTGTGCACGCACACATGCACGGGCACCACACACTTGACAGCACCCATAAGGCAATGCACGTGGGGGCCCCACGCCCCTCGATCCATGCGCAGCCCCTGCACGCATGTGCATGCGACCCCTATGCACACCTTTTGTGCCACATGTGCATGTGACCCCCATGCACATCACACACATGTCTTCCCACACGCCACACTTTACTGCACATGCACGTCTCCTGCATGCCCCTGCCATGCGCATGCATGGCAGCTATCCGACGCATCAGCTGGCAGGTACACGCGCAGCTGTGCAACAGACCTGCTCTGGGGTGACAGATTGCGTGCTGGCAGAAATGGCTCTGCATGCCACTTCTGGCACACGTGCCATAGGTTCACCGTCATGGCTTTATGGGGTACCACATATGTTGGGTACCACAGGACCCAACGCTCTCTGTTATCTGTCTATGGAGATTCTCAGTCATCCAGGTCATGGTTTTTTTTTTCCCCCAAGAGGCAACTGGACTTTCTGGTTTTTCTTTGAAGATGTTTCACTTCTCATCCAAGAAGCTTTTTCAGCTCTAACTGGATGGTGGAGAATGGAAGGATTTACACTCCTTGCAGGCAGCTGGTCATTTGCATTCTTTTAGCGAGTCATTAAGGCCACCTGGAGCTTTATCTTGTGTCATCAGGGTCTGATGACAAGACTGTTGAAAGGACTGTATTGTAGACTGGAGATAGATGATGTTGTATCCGTCCGTCTCTGTTGCGGGAGGGCTGTTCAATTTTGAAATATCTCTGTTATCCTGTTTAACATCTACATAATAGGAGAGGTCATCTGTTACTTTGAAGTTCAGTATTGTTGATTCCAGTTGTTCCCATGTCTGCCTCCATGGTCTTCTCATCACATAGCTTAATCACTGCAGTGCACTCTACTTTGGGGTATTTTTGAAAACCATTCAAGAGCGTCAACAGGAGATTGGGCATGCTCTGGTCCCTTCAGTTAAACATTGTCATATTTCAGGAACCTAGAAACCCACCATCTCTGTTGCAACGTTGTTGTTTAGAATGAAAACCTCTTACGACATTCTGAAAAGCCTTAATACAAGTAGCCCTCAACTTACAACCACAATTTATGTTGCTAAGTGAGACATTTGTTAAGTGAGCTTTGCCCCATTTTACAACCTTTCCTGTCACAGTTGTTAAATGAATCACTGCAGTTGTTAAATTATTAACCCAGTGTCAACTGTCCAATTAGCAAACTCAAAACAAGGAAACACTCTTGGGAGAAATTGAATTCCCAAAAGTAAAACTTTTTGGATAGACGATGTCAGTACTGGAGAAACAAAACCCACTCTGGTTTCCCACACAAATGCCTGCCGTGTTAAACAATATTTTCTCCTTCTCCCCACTCCTGGCTGATCACATTGTCCAATTATGGGACAGTCTTTTGTTATGAGAACAGTCTATCTCTCAAGCACCTGAAGTGTTGTGCTGCTGCTCCTGCTCTCAGATAATTCTCACATTCTCATTTCTCCCAGTTTTGTGGTTAAAAGCAAGCATTAGATCTGAAAGAAGAAAATCTTGATACCTGGTTAATTGATATCTGGCATCCCTACTGACTATGATGACCCGTAGTCTCTCAAAACAACAAAACAACCCAAACAGTGAATGCCGGCAAGCCTGCAATGTAGTCACAGTTTGTCCCAAAAGTAAATAAGGCGGCAAACAGGAAACAAGAACAAACCATATTGCAGAGTTCCGAATCAAACCAAGATGCAATCATACGTTCCCAAGCAGATAACTGGGGAAAGCCCTTGGGAAGAACGCCAACAGAGATAAACCTCATTCAAAAGAAACACTAACTTTGACTCCAGAAATTCTGAATACGCAGTTACAAACTTATATACATAGCTCGCAGCTGTAAGCCCTGAGGAGGATCATGGTCCTCTCCTCCTGAGTAGACCACGCTTTTCCCTGATCCTCTCCTCCCTGCGTGCCCTGGGATGGATAGGGGATGGGCCTGGATCCTCTTCTGATTGCTCAGCTGGCCTCTGCCCTTCCCCAGCCTCCTCCACCACTTCTGGAGCCACACCACAACTCCCTGTTGGCTGTTCCTCCTCTTCCTTGGAGTCAGTCTCTCAGGGCATACTTTGCATGTAACATTGCAAAATATAGTGTCATGCCCTGTTGGAGCCTGTGGAAGTGTGGCTCCCAAGGTTGTGGAAGAAACTGGGGAAGGGTATAGGCCAGTTCGGCAGTCAGAGGAGGACCCAGACCCATCCCCTCTCCATCCTAGGGCACGCAGGGAGGAGACGATAAGGGAGAAACATGAATGGCATGGTCTACAGGAGAAGAAAGGGCCTTGTTCCCCTTCATGGGCTGCAGCTGTGAGAACTATTTAAAAGGACAGACTGTGCATGAACCAGTGCTGGAAACAAAGCATGAAAATATTCCTAGTCTGTCCATTCTTACCTGAGTTTGGCATCCTTCCCAGTGTGTATTCTGATACCTGTGGACGTCTTCAAGCCCTTATCTTGCCTGGTTCCCTTAATTGCTTCAGTGTGGTTTGTGTTGTTTTTTCTAGTTATAATTTATAGGTATTTTTAGTTTAAACAGCATTTCCTCCTTTTTGCAACTGTTTGTTGGGGAGTTTTTTTTTGTCTCCAGTCAAAGATATTTGGAGCTTTGAAGCCAAGTTGAAGGAATTAAAGGGACTTAACCTGTTTTTGTGCCTGTGTTGTTTTTGTATCCCACCCTGGGTCATCCCAGATAGCAATAGCACTTAGACTTATATACCACTTTACAGTGCTTTACAGGTCTCTCTAAGCAGTTTACAGAGTCAGCATAATGTACCCAACAATCTGGGTCCTCATTTTACCAACCTCAGAAGGATGGAAGGCTGTGTCAGCCTTGAGCCTGGTGAGACTCGAACTGCCCAATTGCTGGCAGCCGGCAGTCAGCAGAATAGTTTTCAGTACTGCATTCTAACCACTGTGCCACCACAAATGGAAAATGATCATGTGAAACCCCCACCCCCACCCCAGGACACTGCAACTGTCATAAATGCGAACTAGTTGCCCAATGTCCAAATTTTGATTATGTGACCGTGGGGATGCTGCAATGGAGGTAAGCATGAAAAATGGTCGTAAGTCTTTTCTTTCAGTGCCATTGTAACTTTGAATGGTCACTAAACCAATTGTTGTAAGTCGAGGATTACCTGTACCTGGCTGTTTAATTTAATACCTTAAGACTGTTTAAAAACACCTTAAGATAGTATATGGGGCTTCCCTGTTTATAATGCTGTTGTTCTTGGATTGCCATCTTGGGACTAATCTATATATATAAAAGCAAAAAGCACTCACGCATCATCACAAAATCTCCAGAACTGTAAAGCCTACAAACTTGAAATTTGGCACGTATGTTCCTCTTGGCTTCTAGGTGCTCACCAAGAAAGGATTTTTGAAATGACCATCAGAGCATTAGTATTTCCTATATTATTATTAACATGCTCTGATGCTAAGGAGTTCTACTCCCCTCCCCACCTGAAAAGAAATATCTTCCAACTGCAGTACAGCTAAGCTACACCCAGGTTCCTTCCTGTCTCCTTCTTGCTCACACAGCAAATACTGTTTCAGTTTCCAAACAGCCCTGAACTCTCTCACACAGAGACAGGACACTAGCCAGATGAATACCAATGGATGCTGGTAGGCAGAGGCACAATTTTTCTCCCTTATTTTCCTCCCCAAAAATTTGCCCAATCACATAGTTTTGTAGCGAAGCACGGGTACCAGTGGTGGTATTCTACTGGTTCGGCCCAGTTCTGGCGAGCCGGTAGCAACGATGAGCAGCGGAGACCGAACTGGTTCTCTCCGCTGCTCTGTGTTGGGGCCACCCGCCTGCCTGGGCTCCCATACTCACCTTTATCCACTGAATTTGAAGTGCAGCTGCTTTGCATGGCACAGAATAGTGTTGCGCGGCAGCTGCTGAAGCAACCAGGATCGTGCAGACTTGCAGGAGGTGAGTTAGAACGACTCTGCACCTGCGCAAAGTGTAATTTGGCATGCCTGTGCACGCAAAGTGTGTGCATGCACGCAAAGCACGCCCACCAAGCCACGCCCACTGAACCGGTGGCAAAAATATCTGAATCCTACCACTGACGGGTACCCTGCTAGTTTGTAGTTATTTTTGTACTTAGCAAATGTTTTGTAGTGTTTTTTTTAAGGTTACTTTAATCGCTGTGATCCACCCAGAGTTGACTGGAGTTCAGCGGCATCCAAACTTAAATCAGCCAATCAGCCAGTCAGTCAGTCAGCCAGGCCAAGAACAAAGGCTGGGTTGAAACCATTTCAGCAGATTGATCGCAAGCATTTCTGCTTTCAAGCTTGGCCTCGCTGTGACCCATCTGCCAAGAACTATATTCTGATAGCATAAGCATGTGCTCAGGCCTGAAATACTGATCATAATGAACACGGTTCCTTTCCCCTCTGGGATAAATAAATAAATCAAAACTAATATAGTGCATGCAGACTTTTGGCATGTAACTGCTCTGTGTGATGGTAGCAGCCTATAGCTAAATGTGATATTCAGGGCAGACATGTCTATCTTTAGCACAAGTTGTCTTGTTTGCATGTGAAATAAGAAGGTGGACTTTAAATAGAACCCACAAAATGCTTATTTACTCCCTTCCTTGCTGTGCTCTGTAGAGTTTGAGGAATTTCTCCCTGGTATTCTGAAACACAAATTCTGCCATGGGGAAAATGTTTTATATCTGAGCAGCATAATGAGAAAAGGTGGGGAAAGGGACAGATTTCATTGCCTTCTCCAGCATGTGTTGAAACTATACATTATTTGTCCAGCTGCTTTTTTTTGCTTGTTTATTCATTTAAAATTGGCTAGATGTATATTCCACCCCCAAAAAGTGTTCTCTCATAAGTTACCACCATCTGGATTTTGTTTTGGAAACAACATTCATAGATGAGAACGCGGGGCCATATTGGCTAGTATTCTGTTTCAAGGAGTCAAAACAGGCAGATGCCTCTGAGAAATTCACATACAAATCATGTGGCAGGTTTTAGCCAGGAAAGCTTTAGACAACCTCCAGATATACTAACCATTAGCTTCCACAAGTTGGCTGTTAGAAGCAGAGCTGGTTTGAAATTGCTCAGAGGGCAGTTCTTTCTCAGAAAAGTTTTCTGATAATCTTGAGTTGGAACATCCAGGGAAGAAATGGCAAACTGGAGATAGCAAAGCAGAACTGGTATTCAGCCAGTTCAGACCGGTTCTAGTGTACCGATAGCAGAAATTTTGAGCAGTTTGGAGAACTGGCAAATACCACCTCTGGCTGGCCCCGCCCACCTGCCCCTGCCATTACCTCTCCTATATTCCCTTGATTTTTTTAGCTCAGCTGATTTGCATGAGAGAGCGGGTTGCCGTGCCTCAGCTGAGCTAAAAAACAGCTCTCTCACCAGCATTCAGACAGAGGTCGGTCTTTGAGCCTCACACATGCGCACATAGAACCAGTAGCAAAAAAATTGGAAACCCACCACTGCAGCAAAACAAATAAAAGCATTGCAGTGAAGAGCTGGTGAGCAGACCGACTTTTTATAATTCCTCTCTAGACAAGAAGATGACTTGAGATGAAAAACAGTGATTTCCAGCATGTTTGGAACTATGGGAGATGAGGGGATGTGAGCTTCACTAAAACCTTCATGTACTTTCACTTCTAATCACTTTTGGAATTTGTTTGTTAATTGCTTTTTAGCTACTAGGAACTTTTGGATTAATAAGTTTTATAGCACTAGTTGAGTTTCTTTCATTTCTTAGCAAAATCAGTATTAAATACAAGTTTAAAGGCTAAAAACAAATATTTTCTTGAATAAGCAAAAAAAAAAGTTTTCAGAATGTTGATTTTAGAAAGTTACAAGTAAACTAAAGGTCCAGATGGATTTGAAGTAAGATTCTGAAATTAATTACAAGAATTCTTCTCTTGGGAAAATGCTGTTGAGTTCTTTAAAAAAAACATAATAGGATGAAACTTTGAAGTTTGGACCCTTGTCAAGCACAAGCAACCAGATCCACACATGTAGAGTTCAAGCTAATTTCTTTACTATATTCTGTCTATTATACTGGAATCTCCAAAGACTGCTTGTCTTTTGCTGCGAACAGGTAGATAAAGTTCTATGGAGCTTATGTGGGGAGTCAATTCTGGATGCAAAAGGATTCAAGGCTAATTCCTTGCTTGAGACTTCCTGCCTGGCTGGCTGCCAGGTTTCCTAACAACATTAGAGAGAACTAGAAGGAACTAAAGATTACGATTGTGGGAGAAAAACATTTAAAATTGACTTGCTAATACAGAATAGAGCAAAATACAATGGATGTGCTAGAAGAAACAACAGACACAGAGTATTGGTGAAGTTTTCAATAATCTCTTCACCATTTTATCTTCCTGAATATGCAACTGTCTAGCCATCCAGCCATTAGCAGGCTGCTTACACTAGTGAAGAATGAACAATGGTAGCCAAGCTGTCAACACAAATGACTTCACATGAAAAGCAGAGAAAGGAGGGGGGAGTTGTATTGCTGCCATTGTATTTAGTGATGTCTTCCTAATCCAGGAGAAATTTGCTATTTTTTCCTTGAATTCGCCATTCACAAATAAAACAGCATGTTCTTATCAATAAAGGTAAAGGAATCATTTCAAAGGTATCTAATTAATTAAATTATTCAAAACAAGTAGGTAATTCAATTTAACGTTTGATTAAAATGACAATTCTATCAAGATTTATTCAAACTGAATCTTCAAATGAAAGTTCTGCAAAGCCTTTATAATACAATAGTCTGAACAACATATGTTCCCTTTCATTTCACCTTTTCATTTCATTTTATTTCTTCTAAATGCACCTAAATGCCAGTTTGCTATAAATGGAAAAATATGAACATTTGCTGTTTTATTATTTCTACATCAGAGTTTAAAAGTTTCTGTTGTGGTTGTGTATTATGGGGGGCAACTGCAGATTATTCTTTTTTGTTAGCTTCTAGAAACATAGTTTATGAGATTAACTGTATGAGGAGCATTTTGATTTTATCATGTAAATATGCAGAAACTCATTTAGCATATATAATCAAGATTCGGTTTGAGAATGACCTACAACACTGATATTTTAAATGTTAGGACTGTTCCATGGTGCTAAGTGGCGGATGTAATCTACTATTTCTATTGTTACAGTCTGTGCTGTAATCCTCATGAAAGTACGCCATGTTACTTCTTATATAAATGGTTCAGTGACAGATTACATTGCCCAGGCATATAGAAGAGCATCCTGGGATGAGATGTTTTCAGAGTGGCATTACCAATATCATTAGAAGTTATAGAACTATAATCAGCCCTGTAATAGAGCTGTCTTGGAAACTGTTCAAAAATGGCAGTTAAAACGGATCTCTTTCTCTATTGTTAATTGGTCTGGGCATTATGTTTAGTTGTTGTTCATGTTATGAGAGCCAGTTTGATGCAGTAGTTTAAGGCATTGGGATAAAGACTGGGATATTGTGTGTTCTACTTCCACCTGGGGCACAAAGCCAACTGTGTGACCTTGGGCCAGTCATATTTTCTTACCCAAGGAATGAGGCAATGGCAAACTACTTCTGAAACCTTGTCAAGGAAAAATTGGATAGAATTATCCAAGAGGCCATCAGGAGTAAAGACTGATTCAAAGGCACACACACACACACACACACAAATGCTATGACAAGTATAGAGTCCATGTCTAGGGCCAGTTCTGAATGATTTTTTTTGTTTAGGATTAGAATTTTTTGAAGGATTGTCAACAGCATACGAACATCTAAAGACACAAGTGTCTATGAAAGAGATTTACAACTCCGCCTGGGGTCTAAAACATAGCTACCCAAAGTAGCAATTGGCTATAAGTATTCTATGTCTATAATACAATGTTTAATGAGATTCTCCTCATTGAGGTTCATTAAAAAGATGAGGTTCTTCTCATCTTACCTTCTATCTTAATTTTATTGGTATTTTTAGTGCTTCAGGTATCAATTTAATCTTTCTTCTTTATGTTAATTGTTACAATGCTACTTCTTTTCTCTCTCTTTTCTCTTTTCTGTTGTGTTTTATTTAGAAAGCAGCACCAAGGCGATCTTGATCGACCTTGGAAAATCTAAATAGAGTTGGACTATTAAGAATGGTGACTACCAGAAAAAGTCTGGATTATAAAATAGACCAAGGCTGAAAAGTCCAGGAAGAGGGCAATAACGATCAGTTTAAACACTATTAAACATGGAAAAATGTTTCACTTTTTTTTTCTTGCAATGATTTATCAAATCAGACTCAAAATGAAGTTTTGAATTAACCAAGTTTTTTCTTTTCTCTTTTTTCTGTTCTTTTCCCTTTTTCCCCCCTCTAGGAGAATATAATTTGATGTGTGAAATCCAATTCCAATTCCTTGGAGGACCATATTGGAGACAATGTTAGAACACCCAGAGCACAATCATTGTGTGTCGTGTTTCTATTTCCACAGGTTCCAAAGAATTGTCTAAACATTGGCTCGAAGTCAACCCAAAGTATTGGTTGTCTCCTCTTGTTACTCTGCCAAATAAATAGGCAGAGACATATAGAAATGGCTGCTAAAATCTTTCAGCTGGGAATTGTAGATGCATATTGACGATTAGATTAAGTTGTATACTCAAGGTCTGTATCTTTTCATATTTTATGGAAGTCTTTTAGTACAAAATTGTATAAATGAAAGATGAGAAGTAATTTCAATCTAAACACTTGTCACAGACTTGCCATGCCTGAGTAGGAGTTCAGCAGTAAATTGGAATCCATTCAGCAATCAATCATCTAGCAACTTGTGGTATAAAATGAGTAGTTTTCAGCAGAGTGAATTCACTTCTAGCAGAGAAAACAGTTTCAGATTTCTGTTTGAGGGAGGGAGAAAATAGAGTGATATCAAGGTTGATAAGAATGTACAATGGAGATTGCAAGTCTATAATGATTCAACTAGACTTGGTTTGTTTTTGATGTGGCTCTACAGTAAATGGAAGACATTAATATTTAAGAGGAAAATGCATCATTGGTGAATCAGAATATATGCAGTCATTCCAGGAGGACTGAGTGTCTGATGTTATACTGGAAGCTAGCCAGAAATGTTTCCTAGTATTACTGTAAATAATTGTAAGTCTTAATATACTGTTTTGGTTTGATACAACAGTATTTGTACAGTATTAATTACAATTACTGACATTCTATTGTTTAGATAATTTAGAGTATTAGAAATAACAGAAAAAATAAATATTCTATCAGTAATATTACAAAGAACTATTTGATTTTTCATATGAAACTGAGTATAACATTAGAAGAAACTGCTGCAAATTACATCAAAGTATTTATTGTTCAACATATTTGCAGATTAATAAAAGTAAAACTAATTGTAAAAATCAATTTAGCAAGATTTCAAATACTCCAACGTTCTCCAAGTTTAAGTTCTCAATCAGATATTGTTGAAATTGTATGTTACTTCAACTGTCATGCAAAATTTATTCTCGCTGTTGTAAGGCTATATCTCATTACATTATGATTTTTCTAATTATTTTTTCTGAGGTTAAGGAAAGTTGTGGTTTCAATTTCAATTCCATTTTTTCTGCACTTTACTATAGAGTATACACCTTTCTAATATTTTGGTTTTTTTACATGTCCAATACAAATCTTCCTCTTGCTTGATGGGATTTGCAACACTTATTACTGTATGATTTGTCTGTTATATTATTGAGTTGTGTCCCTTCTTTAGAATATGTTGTACCAGTCTCCCTTTAAGTTATAACTTGGTGTATAATCGTCCATAATTCTTCCCACTGTTATGTTGTAACTGTTTCTTTAAAATCTCATAACCATTTTACCACAGCATTTTTTCTTTGTGCTTTCTCTGTATCGTATCTAAAAGTTTATATATGTGCCATAACACATTGTTGTTTTCACAGGAGCATTTCTTTTTCTTAATATCATTTCTTCCTTCTTGAGATCTGATTTTATCCTTCCAGCAATTTGTAAGTACATCAACCATGGTATCTTCTAGCTATCATTCTGCAGTTCTTGCTGTGTTTTTAATCTGTTCATAGAGGCTGAGTGAATCGCATCTGCATATGTAATTACGTTTTTCTTGCTCTAATTGTCTCCAACATGAAAAGCATTTGAGAGCAAAGCTAGAGGTGAAATTGTTAGACTTATTATTCCTTTTGTAGATTTCTATGCTTTTATCAAACTTTCTTTAATAATGTATCTTTTTAGGTTTTGCTCCTCCTTTGTATTTCTATACTATAGATATCTATGAAAGTCCATTGGCTAAACTGGTTTCTTCCAAAACTGCTGTTCATCTATTCAAGGATTTTAGACATTTTGTTATCCATTACTGGTGGCTTGGCTTTGTGGTTCAGTTTGAAATGCAGAAGACATTCTCTCCTCTCTGAAATCTTATGAGATTTTTTTGTTTGCAACTTTTCCCACTCCATATAAATTTACCGAAAATTTCTTGCCATTTTTGTAAAGATTTCTCTGAAATTCCGATTGATGCCATTTGAAATAGATTGATCTTGGGTAGCACGTTCATTCTGATGATTGCAATTGATAGCAATAGCAATAGCACTTAGACTGTAATACTGCTTTACAGTGCTTTATTTATTTATTTATTTGTTTGTTTGTTTGTTTGTTTGTTTGATTTATATCCCGCCTCACTTCCCCCAATGGGGAACTCGAGGCAGCATACAAAAGGATAAAAACAATTTCTATACAATATAAAAACAAAAACTCATTCATACCAATCCAAAACATACACAGGGAAGAGCAAGGTGTCTTTACAGCCCTCTCTAAGCAGTTTGCAGAGTCAGCATATTGCCCCCAACAATTTGAGTCCTCATTTTATTCACCTCAGAAGGATGGATGGCTGAGTCAACCTTGAACCTGGGCAGATTTGAACTGCCAAATTGCAGGCAGCCAGCAGGCAGCAGAAGTAGCCTGCAGTACTGCACTCTAACCACTGTGCCACTACAGCTCTGATCCTAACCAAGATAGCTTTAGATTGATTTTTCAATTCTTCTTTTTTTAGTGTCTTGCTGTAGTTTAACATACTTAGTTATATTGACTGTTTTCTGTGCAAACCAAGGTATTTCACTGAGTTGGCTATCTGAAAGCCAAATTAATTTCTCCCTGTTTAAAAAAATGTTATTATTCTTTGGTTTTTGAATGATTTTATATCCAGAGTATTCTCCAAAATTATCAGTCATCAGATATGGGTAGCCAGATGTTATTCTACTGGGATTTGAAACTGCCATCAGATGTTAGATGATCATATTCAGGATCTGGATAGCTCTTGTAACCCTCATTTAGTGACTTCCTTGTTTAGCAACCATGTGCAGTTACAGTGATGATAAAAAAGGAAGTCTATGACCAATCTTCACATTTACAATCTTTGCAGGTCTATAAAAAAAGGAAAGTTGAAGTAAGATCATAAGCATAGTTCCTGTTTCACTTAGCAACCATTTCACTTAACAACCAAGTGGCTGCTCCCAATTGTGGTTGTTAAATGAGGACTATGGGTATATATAATCTAAAGTGAAAAGAATTGTGAGTTTTATTTCTGAAAGAAACTTTGCACCCCATAAAATAACTTCTGGCTATCTATATCTGATGATTTCCTATAAGGATGATACATCCAATATGTGGTATTTCTTGGTGCCCAATACATCTCAAACTTTTGAAAAGATTTACTTTACCACCCATTGGAACATGTTCCAAAAAATATTTATTATAATCATACTGAAAAGGTACAATACTTTCAGAATAGCAATACCATATTAAACATGAATTTCGTTTCTCCCACTTCATATTTACATTACAATTAGTGATTCCATGGGCAATTAGAGAAAATTGTTTTATTGAAGCTCCAAGTAATTAGTGTCAGATAACAGAATTTAAGCTAATATTATTTGATCATCTCTATAGACTCAAACTGCGCTTTGGACCAAATATTTGTGTGCTGCATTTGATTTCTATAATATCTGACACAGCACTGGCTATAAAGTAGAGCCATAGCCATAGCAGAACTTGGTGGCATACGTTGTTTTGTAAAACTACAGCTGTCTCCTTATGAATTATTGTGCAAAAGGACAAAGATAATCAAACTTCTGGATCACACCTAGAATCTCTCCTCCAGCCTCATGTAGCTCCATTCTGTCCATGGGTTACCATACATCTGGCAAAAGGAGGGAATGTCCTCCTGTTTGTCCTCATGTCTTCCATCTGGCAGGAATAGTTTTAAAATCAAACACTGACAGGATTTTTGAATGTTTTGAGTTTGTTTGGACTGTTTTCACAACAGTAGTTGTTCAAACTTTTGTGTGTCGTGACTTTGTCAACTGTCTGTTTCTTCTTCTTCTTCCTCTTTCATCAACTGAGTCAGCAGCCCAGATTGATATTATTTGTTTTCTGACTTCAGGAATTAGCCTCAAACCAGCTTCAAATCTACGATCCCTTCAAATCTACAGTATGATCCTTATGATCCCCTAGATGACAGGACCCACCATAAGTTCCTAGGGTGAAATTTGAAAAGCACTCCTTTGTCAGTTTATCAGTCTTTCATCAAAGAATGAATATGATAGCAGTGTTCTAATATTTGAGGGGCTGTCACAAAGAAGACACCACAAAGAAGACACCCTATTTTCCAAAGCACCAGAAGGCGAGGCAAGAAACAATGGAGACAAATTAATCAAGGGGAGATGCAACCTAGAGCTAAGGAGAAATTTCCCAATGGTGAGAACAATTAACCAGTGGAATGGCTTGGCATCCCAAGTTATGGGTGCCCTATCACTGGAGGCTTTTAAGAAGAGACTGGACAGTCACTTATCTGAAATGATATGGGATCTCCTGATCAAGCAAGGAGTTGGACTAGAAGACCTCCAAGATCCCTTCCAACTCTATTTTATATTAATGTTCAGTTCTATATCACTGCTGTAACAAATAAACGTGTTGGAAAAATATTTCAATTGAAAACCAGTGTTTCTGATGCTGGAAAATGTAATTTTAAATATGTAATACCCAGATCTGAATTTTTTTTGCAGTTTTTCACTATAATTTTGTCATGGATGCCAAAAAACATAAACCCCCACTTGTTCTCCTATCCATGTCATCCTTTTTCTGTTCAGATAATTGGTAACCCAATACTACCCAGCACTCTGAGATAGGAGACCTTAATGTACAGATTTTGACATATGAAAGATTCTTTGAGTCCTACAAGCTCAAAGTGAAGAAGTACCCATAAAGATTGTCTTGCCTTAGATACTCACGAAAATCAACAATGGCATGGAAGACATTATGCAATTATTTCAGAAAACTTGCTAAAAGGGGTTTCATGATTTTCCCAAATACTGGGAAAATGAGGAGCAAATGTATCTCTGAGAATTGCATTAAGGCTTAGCATTGTCAAGCTTCCAAGTAATATGTCCCCATAATGAATAATCTGAGGCGACTATATTCCATCAAAGTCTCTTATTAGGAACATGTCAAATTGGCAAGGTCTTGGTATAATTCCAGCTCTGATCTAATCCCAGAATTACATCCAGTAAAAGCAAAAATTTGAAACTTCCCCCCATGGTCACATTCTCCAGTCAGCTCACAGTCCATCAGTCCGGTGACTTCAAACTCCACCTTCAGCCATCTTCAGGCACCTTCTCAGTTCCCATGGGAAAGATGCCAGCTAGCGATAGCATTTTCCCTTATCTCTACAACCCCTCTTCCTACTGCCAGAATCTGGCGAGCCTGAAGCATTGTAAATCCCTTTATAGAATACCTAAAGAAAGTTAAGAAGAAGAATAGGAAATGACTAAATAAAACATGGCTACACATATGTCAGCTTCAGGGTCGACAAGCATGTTATACTATCCTATTAAATCATCTATGTCCTCTGTGGGTTCTGATTTTGGTTAGAGAATATTCTGAATTATGGACTATTAATTGAGGCCTAATGATATGAATAACATAATGTAAATATAATAATGAAGGAGAACATTTGGATTTATTAGACCATAAGTATATATAGACAATTGTTGTATACTCTGGCAACATTAAGTTATAGCATTTGATAAGAGTGTTTCACATCAAGGGAATCATTTTTCTCATTCAAAAGATCGGTCATTTTCACAACATAATAAATGATTCTCCCATACTATCTTATTAACAGTGTTGTGCATTATTCAACAGCCTTACTTGTTAAAACATTTTTCCCCTGATCAGAAACATTACATTTTATAAAAGCAACTTCTACTTTAAATATTTAATACTTCAGCATGTCCAGATCTTCAAAATTAACAAGCAAAGGAGTGCACTTTCTATACTGTTAAAAGCATTTCTGGCATTTTGTGTTAGCTGATGTTTAATGACTGTATTTTTCTAGCATTAAAAATGAATTAATATCTGCCTGCCTAAGTAGTCTACTGTACATTGAATGAATAAATCCTGTTGAGTTATCCTTATTTGCAGATGGGATCGAGATCAGTGAATACTTTGTGCTTCATTTTTGTAGAAGAAATATGAAAAGGCTTTAAAACTCAATTTGCTACTGACTTCGTTGCACTTCTAGTTCGACTTGAAGAATGTATGTTACCTTTGAATTTTATCAAGCATAACAAGCATCAAATTCACCCGCCATGTTTTAGGAAATAAGATGGAGCTGAACAGGTGCAAATACATCAGCAGCACCCTAGAGTTGCAATAAAAGATATACCTTGTGACAGGTAATTTTTGTAACCTTTAGTACTGCTGCTAAAGGTTACCATTATTGTTCTTACTTTTGCATGGAAATTATAGCTGGAAAATGTATTCACTTTGCATTTTGCATTAAGCTGCACTAGCCTAATTCATACTTCTAGAAACATAACTAGAGTTAAAAGGCAATTATCCTTTAGTATTTGAACTTTCCTGAATTGTTCAAAATACTATCTTCCAATAAAAAATAACACATACAGAAATGTGTTCATTGGCAGTAAAGGAAAAAAGGAATTAATTACTTAAAAGACATTATATGAAAGGGGTACATGCAAAATTATATACATTAAGAAAAGTGAATGAAGCACATGGTTAAGAAAGTATATAATTTCATATAGTTTTCAATTTTATTTAAATGCTTTCCATAATGATTCTTAAGTGAAACAAACTATGTTAATACCCAGGAAAACCTGACAAACTTCTCAAATCCTAACATGACTCTCCCTCTACATAAAAGACAATTTTCAAAGATAGTAGATGTGTGAAATTGCATCAGACTACCCAGTTACTCATTCAAAGAATCCGGAGAACAAAATTTTCAGTATGAGACTGAGTTAACTAAGGAGAAATCAGCCTTATGGTGCAAATGGGTGTGGAGCCTTCTTGGAACTGTTGAAAGGACAGTGTTGTAGACTGGAGATAGATGATAGCTCTGTTGAGACAGGGCTGTTCAGTTTGGACATAGATGGCCTCTTTGATCCCTCTTTCAAACCAGCGGTCCTTTCTGTCCAAAATGTAGACTTTGATGTCTTCAAAAGAGTGACTTTTGTCTTTTAAATGCAGGTGGACTACTGAATCTAGTCCTAGATAACAAACCCATCAGGAATCTAGTCCTACAGAACAAACCCATCAGGACTAGATTCAGTAGTCCGTCTTGGGCTGGTTCCATTCAATTTGGGCTGGTTTTATTCCATGAATTTTGGAGCTTTTTGATGCACATTGAATCAAGAACCTGTATAGGTGACCCGGCTTGAATCGAGCAACCAGGATGATTAGGGGACTGGAGACTAAAACATATGAAGAACAGTTACAGGAACTGGACATGGCTAATCTAGTGAAGAGAAGGACCAGGGGAGACATGATAGCAGTCTTTCAATATTTGAGGGGCTGCCACAGAGAGGATGGGGTCAATCTATTTTCTAAAGCACCTGTAGGCCAGACAAGGAATAATGGATGGAAACTGAACAAGGAGAGATTCAACCTGGAAATAAGGATAAACTTTCTGACAGTGAGAACAATCAACCAATGGAACAGCTTGCCCTCAGAAGTTGTGGGAGCGCCATCACTTGAGACTTTTAAGAAGAGATTGGACTGCCATTTGCCAGAAATGGTGTAGGGTCTGCTGTTTGGGCGGGGAGTTGGACTAGATGACCTACAAGGTCCCTTCCAACTCTGATTATCTGTTACTAAGATACTGCATAGGTCAACAGATTTTGTGTGTTTGTAAATGTATACTCTTATATGAATCAGTAGTACTTTTCCAATTCCTAAATTCTTTTATGATCTTATACAACCTGAAACATTAATTCTGTTGGAAGTATTGTAAAATTTCTCAAAGGGCTACTTAAAACACACCTCCCATCTTGGACTATAGGTATGTATACTGTACATTAGCCAGTTTGCTAATATATGACACTAATGATGAGCCAGTTTGGTGTAGAGGTTAAGACATCAGACTAGAAACTGGGTGACTGCTAGTTCTGCCTTAAAACACAAAGCCAGCTGCGTGACCTTGAGTCAGTCTCTTTCTCTCAGCCTTAGGAAGGATACAATGGAAAACTACCTTTGAAAAATCTTGCCAAGAATACTGCAGGTATTTATCCAGGTAGTCTCATAGACTTAGCCAGTGATGGGATTCAAAAATTTTTACTACCGGTTCTATGGACATGGCTTGGTGGGAGTGGCTTGGTGGGCATAGCAGGGGAAGGATACTGTAAAATCCCATTCCCTCCCCACTCCTGGGGTGTGATGACCCAGGGTGGGATACAAACAAACACAGTCACAGAAAACAGGTGAAGTCCCTTTTATTCCTTCACTTTGCTTCCAAGCTCCAAATATCTTTGACAGAAGACAAAAAAAACCTCCCACACAGTTACACAAAGAAGGAAAAAAGTAACACAAACAAGGCAAGATAAGGGCTGGAGGATGTCCACAGATAACACACACTGGGAAGGATGCCAAACTCAGAGAGGAACTATAAACTAGAGATATTTACACAATTTGTTTTAGAGTTTGCCAGTACACAGGTCCAAACTCTTATTCAGTTGTCACACCTGCAGCCCATGAAGAGGATCAAGGCCATCTCCTCCCGAGGAGACCACGTCTCTCCCTTATCCTCTCCTCCCTGCATACCCTAGGATGGATAGGCCTGGGTCCTCCTCTGATTGCTCAGCCGGCCTCTGCCCTTCCCCAGCCTCCTTCACAACCTCTGGAGCCATAGTTCTACTCCCTGTTGGCTGTTCCTCTTCTCCCTCAGAGTCAGTTTCCACTAGGGGCATGACCTGGGGGAAGGATTCTGAAAAATCTCCATTCTCTCCCCACCCCACTAACCTGCTTTCCAGCTCCGTTCTCCTGTGCAGGGCAACAAAAGAAGACCCAGCCAATCAGCTGGGACTCGGGAGGCAAAGAATAGATGGGGGCGGGGCCACTCAGAAGTGGTATTTGCCAGTTCTCCAAACTACTCAAAATTTCCACTACCAGTTCTTCAGAACTGATCAGAACCTGCTGAATACCACCTCTGACTCAAACACAATTGAAGAGAAGGGGAAAAATCAAATAATAATGGCAATAATATGCCATTATTATGCCTTGTGACAGATAATTTTTAAAACCAAATGACTGAAAACTTTCCTGTAATTAAATGCTTTATCACACAAAGCTACGGGCAAGAATTCTCAAATCCCAAAGAAACAAACCTGTTTACTAAAATATATGCAAGAGATGGACATGAACAAAGTGAAATAAACTCTCCCGCTGATATCTGCTTAGTATGAACTGCTACTTTCAAGAGGAATTTTTTGTATACTGCTGTGCACTCCTAGACAGAAGTCCTACTGTTGGAAGCAAGGAGTTGACAAGTTAGTTAGTGCCTTCCAGAAATTTTGGACTGTAGTACTTATGTCTTTGTCATTGGCCATTGTGGTGATGACTGATGTGATTTGGAATACAAAACTTCCAAAGGACATCTCATTGCCTATCCTCATTAGAAGCACATTTCCCATAGAGCTTGGTATGGTTTGCAGAGATGCCTGGTGGTTTTTATCTATTAAATCGTAAGTCAGGTAAACTAAATTTAGTTAAATTGTTCACTGGATATGCTGGATTCTGTTACATTCTGACATTACTTATGAGGAACAATGTTGTGTCTTAGTATTGACTTTTATAGACCTATACAGATTAGAACCTAAGGACCTATTTTTCTCCTTACCAACCTAGTTGGTTGTTAAATTGTGCAGAAAACCTTTTGAAGAACCCCATTTTTCTAAGCATTCAGAAAACAGGTAAAAAAGGCTTTTAATGACTTCAGTGCTTGTTTTCTTGTTAATTATTGTTGGTGTTCTTTTTTTTAGCTGTCCAGAATAAAAGTCAGGCTAGGAATCAAATAAACAAACAATAAAATATACCATTGATTGATAATTTAAAAATAACTTTATTTTGGTCTGCACTGAACAGCAATAAATTTGGGGGAAATGGTTCACCTTTAAAATCTAGGCCTAAGGATAAACAGTGAGGTCATCATGGAAAAGAACCTCCATGAAAAGTTTTGCATTGACCAAGCAAAACCTTTGGAAGTCCACAGCCTGTGAATTATGGGCATCGCATATCTATTGAAGGGTCACCTTCCAAGATGGGAGGGAAGAAACAGGCATCTAATGCAAAAATATTGTACAGCAGCCATATCAATTATGAATTAATTATACATCTAGTAAGGCAGTCAGCTCCTTTTAAAACCTTTCCCAAATATATTTCAGAAATATGATAAATAGTTGGTCATATATATGAGAAACATTTGCATTAACTGTCTGAAAATGGCAAGGTGTTTATTCCACAAGTCATTTTAACTGATAGCCTCACTCTGAGTCATGCTGAGTTGCTTTTGGAGCTGAGACACCCAAAAGGAGCACACTCAAAAAGTGCAATTCAGCAAACATTCACTAAGCACTCACAAGGTGATTTGAACCACAATCCATAAAAGTTAATTTGAGGAATTTTAATTGTTTTGTCTTTTTGCAATTTTGGAACAATGAGTGAAAAGTCAGCATGTTTTACTGAAATTAAAATGTATTATCCATTCTGTCTGGATGAAGTTATTGATGATGTGCCACGATTGGCTCGGTTAGTGCCCTTGGTTTTCTCAGACCTGCTGCATTACATGTTGTGATGACCCGGGGCTTGGCACAAAGGCAACATAGTCACATAAGTTAAAAAAAAAGTCTCTTTAATACCTCAAACTTTGCCCCCAATGTCCAGTTACCTTCAGCTGGAGAAAAAACTCTCCCAAGAACAGTCTTTAAGTGGAGGAAATTCAGTCCAAAACAAAGTACATATAAACTGTAAATAAAAATCCACACAAACAATGCTGCAGCAATTAACTGGACAGGGCATGATAAGGAACTGCTGACTTGAAAGGCAAGCAAAACACACACAGTTGGGAAGATGTCAGGAACCCAGATAAGCCTCGACAATACCAGGCAATTCATGATTTGCTTCCAACAAGTTGCTGTGCACAACTCTCCTTTTTAAACACTGTTTTCAGCTGCAGCTAATGAAGGGAATCAGGGCCCTTTCCTCCCCCGTAAACCACGCAACTCACGTTGCTCCCTTCTCCATTCCTCCCTGCATGCCCTAGGATGAAGAGGGGGTGGGCCTGGGTCTTCCTCCCAATTTCCTCTGCCTTGCTCTACCTCCCCCCTGTTCTGCCCAGTCGGACTTTGCCCTTCCCCAGTTTTTTCCACAGCCAACAGAGTCACACTCCCATTCCCTGTCAGCTGCTCGGCCTCCCCCTCAGAATCTGATTCCAACAGGGGCATGACACATGTCTAGGATTTTTAGAAGCCCCTTCAATCCCCCTATTTAATCACGATGACATCTAAGAAGGTTCACAAACTGCAGGCATGTGATAAACTACTCTTTTTTCCAAAAGACACTCAAGGACACTTCATTATAAAGTAGCTACAGTCCATCTTGCAAGTTGCATGATTTATCATTTGAAGTTGCCATTGAACACATGATTGAAGATCATGTGACCAAGGGCCTTGGCTGTTAAATGCCTGCACTTAAGATCCAGCTGCCTACAATTACTGTAGGCTCGAATCCCACCAGGCTCAAGGTTGACTCAGCCTTCCATCCTCTCGGGGTAGGTAAATTGAGGACCCAAGATTGTTGGGGGCAATAAGCTGACTTTGTAAAAAAATGCCGCTTAGTAATAAGCAGGCATATACAATGGAATGAAGGCTATTGCTGAGCACACTGGGTTGTATCCCAAAAAATTGTAAGCCCCCCTGAGTCTTTGGAGAAGGGCGGGATATAAATGTAATTTAAAAAAAATTATTTTCTTATACCAAAAGAGAACTCATTTTAACCAAGGATGCTAAGATTGGAACAATTCATTCTGCCCAAGTCGAAAGCAGACAAGACTTAGGCAAAAGTTGGTGAACAGTCCTTTATCATACCTTACTGATGCTTTTTCATATTTGGAGATCAGCAAACCTGATCATATTCCTCAGGATGGTCTTTAAATGTAAGTTTCACAAACAAAACAGTAGCAGACTGTGAAGAACCATGCAAGCAAACCACTGTAGCCAAAAGAAACCAGTTTTTGTTTCCAGTTAAAAAATATAGTTTTCCATTTTGTCTCAGTGCACGTATGAGAACGATAATTACTGCATTTGTTTCCTTAATTCAGAATCTCTTTAAATTCTGAGTGGAAAAGCAGTGTTGAGAGGTGGGGAGAAAAAAGGTGTTCAAATATCAAGGTTACTGTAAGATACCTGTAAGCACTTTAACTGGAGCTCCTCTAATAATCAATGTCTCTTCCAGCTCTGTATTTTCAAAGTAACACAAAAACACAAAGATATGCAGACATATGGAAACAAACCTTAGAGAAGAGAAGACCTTGGAGAAGAGGAAGCATATGCAGTGGACATTTCCTTCAATGTGCACAACATCAACTATGGAAACCACCCAGAGTTTAACATATGCTGGGCAGCCATATAAATGTTTTAAATAAGTAAAATAAACTATTCCCATCAGAAAGTTTTAACTACTAATCCTGGGATTATCTCATGAAAATTACATGTTGGGATCTCCTCTTTGGCAGCATTTACTTTCCATTCAGGGATCCTGCCTGGGATTTGTTGAAAAAAAGATCAAGAGATAAACTAGGATGTATGGGTGAGGGAAGAAACCCAGCCTTTTGTGACTCTATGAAAATGTAGAATAAAATGTAGAATCCACAATATTCCAGTGTTCGTTGAACAGAAGGTAATTTCCATATACTAAAAGAGCTCTACTTATTCTGTGATGGCATTATGGTGTGTAGTCCAAGAATCCTGCAGGTAATTTGAACCACAGCGAACAAGCTCAATAATTAAAAAGATGGACTAATTCTTTGGGAAATCCTTTCTTAACACCTTTGCAGGCAAAGAGTTAATGACTATCTAAAGAAGCAATTTAAATTCAAACAACAACAAAGGAACTCTGGCAACAGCTGTACATTCCCATAGGGGAAAGCTGAATTTGTACCCTTGCTAGTGTAACTGGTTTAAGAATCAACATTATTTGTAGCCTAAAATGAGCTTTTGTGGTTCCAAAGACTGGCTATAAAGCATTTGATAATTGTCTAGCAATCTAATATGCATGCTTTTTACCCAGATCCAATTTCACAGTTTATATGATGCCAGGATGTCTTTATTTTTAGCAACAGCAATAGCACTTACACTTACAGTATATATTGCTTCAATAGCACTATACCTATATACTGATCGTTGCCTCCAAAACCTGGGTCCTCATTTTACCTCAGAAGGATGGAAGGCTGAGTCAACCTTGAGCTGGTGAGAATTGAACTGCCAAACTGCTGGCAGTTGGCAGTCAGCAGAATTAGCTTGCAATACTGCAATTTTTAATTACTTAAATTCCTCTGTCACGTATTACATTAGCCAAAAAACATTCACTGAAATATGGTTGCCATCAAACACACCTTAGTAAGGAGCATGTCCCATTAAATGTGGGCTTCCAAGAAAACATTCACAGGATAATATTTTAGTTCTTACATATGTGATGCATTAACTAAAATATGCTGTTCATCTTTTAACAGTTACAAAGAAGATATAGAATCCAATTGTTTTTTTTAAAACATAATTGAAAACAGATAACTAAAATGAATTAAATAGCCTCCACAAAATATACATTATGGAAAACCATAAGGCCTTAAAACTGTGAAGGCAAAAGAAGAATGTACCATCTAAGCCGATATATGCAATAGGAGCAGTTAATAAAAGGCATCTTCATAGATGTTATTAATGTAGCAGATGTTAAAAATAAAATGTTCCCTGTGGGAAGAAGTAGAAAAACTTTGGTCAACTCTAATTTCTTTAATTAGCCATGTTTCCCTTCTACAAGTAGGAAGTCCTTTCTCAGACCATCTGAGCTCCATTATTTTCAATCTGCTTGCACAGTTCCACAGCTTCTAAAGGATTTGGGATATGGATCTTATTGGAGAACATTTTGGAATCTTCCCAGGATGGCCAACAGTAAATCTATAAACCAATTCTGACCATATGTCACTATTCCTGAAGGCTCTGACAGCTTTGAACTAACTTTAATAATGATGGGTATTAAAGGCATTTATCTTCTTTCCTTCCTATTTCAAAAGGCACTACTTCCAAAGCATTTGCTCCTTGCATGAGAAATTAAAAAAACAATAAGATAAAATCCAGAAACACAGAAAATAGCATGGGATTTGCAGGAGAAAAGTAGGTATTAGCACTTTTGTTTCTATCATTTACCATCTGTCTTAGGGAAGGTATGTGTGTTTATGTATTTCCTGATTGGTGCAGAAATATATCAGTAGGAAAGGGACAACAGGTTACATAATAATTTAACTGAGAATGTAAAAGAGGAATAACATAAGTTCAGGTTGGGCTTTGCCAATAAATTGAAGTGTTTACCTTAAGTAACATCAAACTAAGATGGAAGAAATATACTGAAATTGTGCACAGTAAAGAGGTCAACATTAGAAAATGTTGACTACTTACAAGAATCTTTAGTGCTAGCTGTGCTGGTCTATGACCATAATAAAGGTATGATTTAATTTTGTGTTAGAAAATGATTTTAAATCTTCACTCTGGTAATTATGAAATCAGAAGGTTATAAGACTTGATTTACAGAAACATGGCAAGCTACAGATTCTAACCAAACAAGCAGAAAAACTGGACAAGACACAGTGGCCAACAGAATGGAAGAGGTACACCTATATTTACAATATGAAAAAGGATACTTGAAAAAGTGAGCAAACTATGATATCATACCATGATTTCAGATGCTAGCAAAATGATTCTCAAACATAGATAACAGTCGTACATGGAAAGGGAAATGTCATGTATCCAACTTCAAGCCTTTAGAAAAGGTTTAAGAATATAAGATCTTACTGTTGGTTCATGCTGGGTAATAGAAAAAGACAAAGAATAACAAAATAAATTTCTATCTTCTTATTGATTATAAAAGGACATTTGATCGACTAGGCAGTGGCTTTTGCTGTGAAACTATGGAAGAGAAAACTGAGTTTTGAAGAAGCAGGATAGACAGAGTATTGAAATTTGGTCTTGGAGAGGACATGAGACCCACCAATACCATGTACAATCATGGAAACAAACCAATGGATCTTATTTTTAAAAATCAACCCAGAGGCACAAATGACCCCCTCAAATTATCATACATATGACACATTATGCAAAGACTTAGCTCTCTGAGGAAGTCTATAATATTGGGAAAGGAGGAAGAAAATACATGAGGATGACCAGAAACAAGGTGGATGGACTCAATTACAGAGGTGATGGGGGCCCAGTTTGAAGACCTGAAGGATCAGGTTAGAAGCAGACCCTCGCAAACAACTCTGTCTATGTTGTCAGTGAGAATTGCCAGCAATTTAATAGCATAAACTGTATGCAATCACTTTATCTATCAATCAATCAATCACTCAGTCACTGCTTTTCTTTTCCAATTTGTAAAATCACAAGTAAATTATACAATGCCTTTTTCATTATTTTCAAATAAGTGATAGCTAATTTATTATTCCTCTTGACAATGTAAGTTCCTTCAGAAAAGAAAAGAAAGATATAATATTCTTATATGCACCAAGCATTTTCCTACCTTACTGCAAAAACTATTATTGTGGGAAAGATATAGAAGATACCAGGCTTGGCTTTAGCTAGTTTATGCATGTCAGAAGTGCCACAATTAAAATACGGCATACCACATGACATAAAATTTAAAATATAAAATACAAGATTAAAATAGGTAGAAGTTAAACATAGCTTGCCCAGAAGCTGGCAACATTCATCGTGTTCTGTTGTGCTGCCGTGTGGACCTCAAGTGTACACTGAACAGGACACAAAGGACAGGAATACATGTGTGTTCTTGTCTGCACGTCACCATAATTGCAGAGGCCACTAGATAGCACCATTTGTTTAGAGTGTCTCTGGATGTTGCTGTGCAGTCTATCCAATGCTTTCCATACTTCCCAGCTTTCACTAGTGTCTCCATTGGTTCCATCCAGTGTTGGTTCTTTGTAGCTTTCCATAGGTCCCCTCTGCTTTCAAATTCTTCAAAGTCTTCCATTGACCTAAGGAAGTTTTTTCTTATATTTTAATCTCTGATGAACTGGTTGTCAGCCAGAGAGAATGTTGTCAAAATGTTGATGATTTGAGCCCCTCTTGTATGCTGCTCTACAAACAGCAGGCAGGACAATGCCGGATATATGGTTGATGTGATGACCCGGGGCATGGCACAAAGGCAACAAAGTCACATAAGTAAGAAGAGTCCCTTTAGTACCTCTAATTTTGCTCACCATGTCCAGTTACCTTCGGCTGGAGAAAAAACTCTCCCAAGAACAGTCTTTAAGTAGAGGAAATTCTTTCCGAAAACAAAGTACATACAAACTGTAAATAAAAATCCACACAAACCACACTGCAATTAACTTGACATGGCAGGAGAAGGAATTGCAGACTTGGAAGGCCAGCAAAACACACACAGTTGGGAAGACGACAAGAACACCTATATTTACAATATGAAAAAGGATACTTGAAAAAGTGAGCAAACTATGATATCATACCATGATTTCAGATGCTAGCAAAATGATGCTCAAACATAGATAACAGTCGTACATGGAAAGGGAAATGTCATGTATCCAACTTCAAGCCTTTAGAAGAACCCAGATAAGCCTCGACAATACCAGATAATTCATGATCTGCTCTCAACAGTTGACTGTGCGTAACTCCCCTTTTTAAACACTGTGTTCCCAGCTGCAGCTAATGAAGGGAATCAGAGCCACACAACTCACATTGCTCCCTTCTCCACTCCTCCCTGTGTGCCCTAGGATGAAGAGGGAGTGGGCCTGGGTCCTCCAAATTCCCTCTGCTTTGCTCTACCTGTCCCCTGCTCTGCTGGCTTTGCCCTTCCACAGCCAACAGAGCCACACTCCCACTCCCTGTCAGCTGCTCGGCCTCCCCCTCGGAATCAGATTCCGACAGGGGCATGACAGTTGATCTTATCTAGAGGGGTAGGTTTAAGCTTTAGTAAACAAGAAAATGCAAATTACTCCTGTTCCTGATGGGCAAATTCTCCAATTGATTCAAGTAGAATTAGGAAAAACTTCACCAGCTGCCAATAAAGAACTGCTCATCTTCAATCATTCCATTTACCTCTCACAGAAATTAAACAACCAAATGCAAAAGTTATGTAATTCCAAAGCATCGTATTCTTTCTGTGAAATCTGATTTTGATAATGACTATGGGTTGGAGGGGAAGGGAAACAGATGGTGATAATTCATGCCGTTTGTTCAAATATTGAGAGATTTAGCAGAATACAAATACCGCCAAACACCAAAGAGTTGCAAATACTGCAACCAAGCTAAGATACACTATATAAATAATCAAGAATCTAGTGTTGGAGTGGGGGTATTTATAGGAACTCCTCATTTACTGACAATTGGAATCAGCAATTTGGTTGTTAAATAAAGCAGTTGCTAAGTGAAACAGTAACTGTGCTTATGATCTTGTTTCAGCTTTGCTTTACAGATCAGCAAAGATTGCAAATATGAGGATTGATCATAAGATTCTTTTTTCATCAGCACTGCAACTGTGAGCAGTTGCTAAATGAGGCAGTCATTAAACCAGGACTGCTCGTAGTTTTAAAATGCTGCAGAGTTTTTCAGTGATTTCAAAAGACACCACAAAACAACATTATGCACTGACACAGCTTCTACTGCCAAATGAATGAGCACATTAGAGAAACATGCCAACAACATAATAAGAATGGTGTTTCCAATAACCAGGCATTCCTCTTTTATTATGTTTTTACTACCGGATCTGTGGGCATGGCTTGGTGGGAGTGGCTTGGTGGGCGTGGCAGGGGAAGGATACTGCAAAATCTCCATTCCCTCCCCACTCCAGGGGAAGGTTACTGCAAAATCCCCATTCCTTCCCCACCCCACTAACCTGCTTTCCAGCTCCATTATCCTATGCATGGAAACAAAAGAAGACCCAGCCGATCAGCTGGGACTCGGGAGGCAGAGAAGAGATGAGGATGGGACCAGTCAGAGGTGGTATTTGCCGGTTCTCCGAACTACTCAAAATTTCCACTACCGGTTCTCTAGAACTTCTCAGAACCTGCTAAATACCACTTCTGGTAAGCATTAGTTCCTTTATTTAACATTACCAAGTGAAGGACTTAAATCAGATGGTATAGCAGGTTTATTTTGTGTGATAGTGATCATTATTATGTTCCTTAAGTCAATGTCATCTATTATTGATTTTCTCTGGGACGGTCTGTCCCTGATCCTAATCCTTCAAGTCTTCTAAAAGCACACCAGAAGTGGTATTCAGCAGGTTCTGACCAGTTCCGGAGAACCGGTAGTGGAAATTTTGAGTAGTTCAGAGAACCAGTAGCAGAAATTTTACGTAGTTTGGAACACCACTTCTGACTGGCCCCACCCCCATCTATTCTCTGCCTCCCGAGTCTCAGCTGATTGGCTGGGTCTTCTTTTGTTGTCCTGCACAGGAGAACGGAGCTGAAGAGCAGGTTAGTGGGGTGGGAGAGAATGGAGATTTTACAGTACCCTTCCCCTGCCATGCCCACCAAGTCACGCCCTCCAAGTCACGCCCACTGAACCAGTAGTAAAATAATTTTAATCCTATCGCTGAAGCCCACCCATTGCCAGGGTGAGTGAATTCATCTTTCTGCTGGTTTTATTTTTATTTTTCCTTCCACCTTAAGAACAATATGGACTTTCCATGGAGCTAAGTTTTCTCACAATGTGTTTGTAATATGTTAATGTGTGCCTCATTTGCAATTTTTTGTGCCTCAAGTGCGAGATCTGGGTTGATCTGTACTTTGGTTTGTTTGTTTTCTTAATGATCCATGGTATTCTTAGATTCTTTTCCAACTCCAAATTTTACAAAGCTGGCTCCTCTATGGTTGATAGTATATATTCATATTAATTTCCATTGTCTGTTCTAAGGCTGGTTGCTGTATCTGTGTCATTAGTTTGGTGTTCTTGGTATTCAATGCTAATCCGATGTTTTTGTTATGCTGTATGATTTGTATTACTAGATTTTGCGGTATATTTGTATTTTCAGTTTAAAAAATAGTGCCATAGGGCAGGCAATGTTTCTGCCTCATTTTAAAACTACAGTAATCTTCTTCCAATCCTCAGTATATAATCTCCAAACAGATTATTGAATAAATAAGGAGAGACTATATGGAGCCTTGTGTTGCTCCTTTGCCAAACTAATGTGTCTGTTTTGTCACATTCTGTTCATATTGCGACTTCCTGACCTGTGCATTGATTTCAGACAAAGGCAAGTACGTTCTACAGTTTGATATGATCAAGACAATAAAAGATCTTTTTTATAATCAGTGAAACACATACTGATTTCTTTTTGGCTCCTCAATTATGCAGAGTGTATTAGCAATAATATCTATTTTCCTTGACCTTTTCTCAAACCAATTTGAGCATATAGCAATTTTTTGTAAGACTCTCATTTTCACTGGATGATCCTAATCATTAGTATATTTTGCTGGCATGAGAAATCAAAGATATTATATAATAGTTTGCACAAATCTCATTTCTAAATTTGAATGTAGACTTATTTCTTCAATCTGTTGACTGTTGATCACTTTCTAAATTTGTTGACATAGTGTAGTTTGGTTAGGACTTTGACAAATTCCTCTTTTGTTGCTTGCTTTGTTTTGTAGATATGCCATCAATTCCTGTAGCCTTCTGATTAGGCACTGTGCAAAGTACTGTTTTGACTTCACCTTCTAATGCTAGAGGCCATTATTAAGTGGGGAATACTTTCCAAGAAATCTTTGATGCTGACTTCTTTATTATGCAGCGTTTCAATCAGTGGTGGGATTCAAAAAAATTTACTACTGGTTCTGTGGGCGTGGCTTGGATACTGCAAAATCCTCATTCCCTCCCCATCCCACTAACCTGCTTTCCAGCTTCATTCTCCTGTGCAGGGCAACAAAAGAAGACCCAGCCGATCAGCTGGGACTCGGGAGGCAGTGAGTAGATGGGGTTGGGGCCAGTCAGAGGTGGTATTTGCCGGTTTTCCAAACTACTCAAAATTTCCACTACCAGTTCTCCAGAACTGGTCAGAACCTGCTGAATACCACCTCTGGTTTTAATGTAGTCCTGCCATCTTATTGGAATCAGTTACTATCTGCCAATTGGCATCCTTTAACACCCAGTTTCAACACTGCCACCTCCATCTGAGTCCTGCAGATTATTGGAAGACGTTTCTTATTTTTCCATGTCTGTTCAGTGTCTTTACAGATGTTGTTGTGATAGTACTTCTTTCTTCCAAAAGGTCCTGAAATTCTCCATTAAGTTCCTTCCTTTCTTGGCTTTTGCTTTTCTTCTTTTCTTGGCAATTATCATCATTTATTTTGACCAGAAGTTTGCTTTCTTCTCTTTCATGGTCTTTGGCAATCTCTTTTCATCCTTTGATTTCATTGATTGAATTCCAGTGTTCCTATGGTTCCCTAACAATGAGATTCAGAACATCAAAACAATCCTGATCTTCTCTTTGAAAATGATGGCATATGCTTAAAATCATATTATGTAAATGCATTAGCTTTTTTCTTCTGTTTAACTTGACTTAGAATTGCACATGAGTAGTTTATGATGTGTTCCAGAGTGAGCTCCTGGCTACAAGTTTGCTGTTTTAACTGAGCTCTTCCACTTCTGGATAATCTAGTCAATGTTATTTTTGTGTATCCACAGAAATGTCATGTGGTTTGTCCAAACAAATCACTCGACTGGGATTCTCCTAGTTCATTTCAATTTCCTGGGCAATTAGTCTAACTGGGATTTTCTCCATAATATTTCCAACTTTTGCATTTCAGTCTTTAACCAAAGGTAACACATCTGGCTTATGTGTTCTGCCAGTTTCAGATTGAATTGGACCATAAAATTCATCAGCCTTCTCTTCCTGTGCTTCAGTGGCCAGAGAATACACTTGCATAATCATATTAAAATTTAATTCATATTATTCAGTCACTGAATGCACTCTATCAAAGTATTGCCCTTTATATATCCTTCCCGAACGTCCCTTGTTTTTGGGTCCCTAAATGGTATGATCTTCAGCAGTGGTGGGATTCAAAAACTTTTACCACTGGTTCGGTGGGTGTAGCCCGGTGGGCGCACTTTGTGCACGTGCACACACTTTGCGTGCATGCGTGCACCAAACATGCACTTTGTGCAGGTGCAGAGGCGTTTGCGCAGACGCAAAGGTGTTCCAACTCACCTCCTGCAATCCTGCAATCTCCCTGTTGTTTCAGCAGCTGCCTCATGGCACTCTTCTATGCCACGCAAAGCAGCTGCACTTCAAAAGCAGAAGATAAAGGTGAGTATGGGAGCCCAGGTGGGCAGCTGGACCCAACAGCAGAGTGGCAGAGAGAAGCGGTTCGGTCTCCGCTACTCATCGCCGCTACAGGCTTGGCAGAACCAGGCCAAACCAGTAGAATACCACCACTGATATTAAGTATGAAAATGTCCAACTCCAATCCAGTGGTGGTATTCTATCGGTTTGGCCCGGTTCTAGTGTACCCGTAGTGCCGAAGATCAGCTGGCAGAGAACCGGTTTGCTCCGAGTCTCTCCAATGCTCTGCAGTTGGACGCACCCACCTGCCCCTCTTCCTAGGTCCTTTTTCTTCCCTCTTGTATGTCTGGATCGTATGAATGAGTTTTGATTTTATATTGTATAGGCTACTGTTTTTTATCTCGTTGTACGCCGTCTCAAGTTCCCCGATGGGGGAAGAGAGGCGGGATATAAATTTAATAAATAAATAAATAAATAATAAAACCTATCAGCTGTTTGGCACGGCAGAGAGGATTGCTGTGCTAAACAGCTGAGAGGCACAGTGGTTTAGTATTTACTGTTTTAACACATGTGCATGATCGCGCAAGGCACGCGCGTCACGCAATCCCACCCCTGCAGCCACGCCCACCAAGCCATGCCCACAGAACCAATGGTGGGAACTTTTGAATCCCACCACTGCTCCAGGCCATTTCAATTCACTGATGCCTCACCTGTCAATGTGTAGACAATACATTTCCTCCTTCACTATGTTTGAGGTTTGCCTTGTTTATGCTTCTTATATTTCATGTTCATATTTTCTTTTCCCATTCAACACCAGCAGCAGTTAGACACCCCCAAACATTTGTCTAGCTTTGTCATAAAGAACCTTAGCAACTAATAAAGAACAATTAATTCCCACAACACTGTCAAACTATCTAAAAAGGCAGTATTATCAACATTATTTTCATCTTCCCTATTCCCTATCTCCTTATCTTCTTACGACTATAACTTTGTTGCTTATCACTATTGTTGTATGCACATTGAGAGCTTATGCACTGGAAACAAATTCTGTGGGTGTTTAATCATACTTTCCCAATAAAGAATTATATTAGTGTTCCGAAAGACCATTGGCTGTTTCTTGGTAGCATATTGAATGTCATCTGATCTGACCTCTTGTCTTGTTCATCTTTTGTGAACTGTATATCTTTATAGACAGTTTGGCCAGGACTCTTGCTTTTAATCAGATTATTTCTGAAATAGTGTAAGAATCCTAAGACTTTATTTGTTAGCCACATTCTTCTTTCTTACAACAGAGTTTGCAAGTAGCCTGAAGTTAATACAAGCAATTCTCTAGGCAGTATAGTATTTTGGGGATTAAATCATATTCTGTGCAATTTTGCTTCCCTTTCACATTTCAACATGCAAGTGTAATATCCACACATATCTACTCAGCCAAAACTTGGAGAAGAAAGTCAAAGAAAGACAAACCATAAGTGAGCTGAGCAGGCCAACATCAGCAGTGATTGTGCAGGACTGCAAATTTTAAGAACAAGCCTTTAAAGTCTCAGATGATCAGTCCCTCTATCCTATATCAAACAAGGTATAATATTAGATCAAGAAATTTTAAAACTGCCCTCTGTTGCTACTGAAGGATTTTTAGTACAGGTAGTCCTCGACTTATGACCACAGTTGAGCCAAAAGTTTATGTTGCTAAGTGAGAAATTGGTTGTGAGTTTTGCCCCATTTTATGACTTTTCTTGCTACTTTTGTGAATTACTGCAGTTATTAAGTTAGTAACATGGTTAGTAAATGACTCTGGATTCCCCTTTGACTTTGCTTGAGAGAAGGTTGCAAAAGGGGAAGCACATGACTCTCGGACACTACAACCATCGTAAAATGTGAGTCAGTTGTCAAGCATCTGAATTTCAATCATGCAACAGTTGGTTGTAAAGTGTGAAAAATGGTCATAGGTCACTTTTTTCAGGGCCATTGTAATTTTGATTGGTCACTGAATGAACTGTTGTAAGTCAAGGGCTACCTGTATAATTATTTTCTTTAACTGATCTTTTTTTCTACAGAGAAACAAGATAATGCCTGAGCAATCAAGTGTCAGAGTTCCAACGGATCCCCTAATTAAGAGCCTTGGTGGTGCAGGCTGTTAAATGCCTAGCACTTAAGTTCCAGGTGCCTGCAATTACTGCAGGCTCAAATCCCACCAGGCTCAAGGTTGACTCAGCCTTCCATCCTCTCGGGGTAGGTAAATTGAGGAGCCAAGATTGTTGGGGGCAATAAGCTGACTTTGTAAAATTGCCGCTTAGTAATAAGCAGGCACATACAATGGAATGAAGGCTATTGCTGAGCACACTGGGTTGTATCCCAAAAATTGTAAGCCGCCCTGAGTCTTTGGAGAAGGGCGGCATATAAATGTAATTTAAAAAAATTAAACCATGAGCCTCGAACCAAGTTTCAAAAGAAATCCACTTATTTATTAGGAGCAACATGTCGGCACATACCCAAATGAAGTCAGCTCTGCTTGATGTAATTTACAGTGCACCTATAATACTGTTTTCCCCCCTCCTCCCAGGGTGTGTCATAAATCACATTCCCCAACGGTGCACTTTTGCCGGCTGTAGATATATCATGCCTCTCCAGTTGGTTCCAGTAGCCTGGGACAGAGGACCTCAGGGATCACCAAACTCATAATTTTAAATCCCGCAGATGACTAATATGAATTTTGACTGACGGTGGCTTTCTGATGTTTTCCCAGGGTCTCTGCAAAAAGCAGCAGAGATCCTGGGAAAATTCAAAAAAAAATCTGCAAGAAAATTCCCCACCCCGTTTTCCTACTGACCAATCATTCTTTATTTGAGATCGCAGGATACCATCTCCAGCTCCATTCTCAGGGGAGAGAGAGAGAGACAGAGACTTTTGGCTTCATGCAAGGAAAGCAGCAGAAGCAGCAGAAGCCTTTCTTTCTCTCCCCCAAATTCTGCCAGAAATGAGTCGCAGCCTTTTGGAGCAGGACACCTTGCAGGATCCCAAAGACTCATTTCTGGTGGAGTTTGGGGAAGAGAAAGAAACACTTTTTCTCCTTTCCTTGCGTGCAGCCAAAAGCAGAAGAAGAAAGAAGTGGAAAGAAGCAGCCTGGTGGCCAGGCGAGGCATGTGGAGTGAGTAGGGCAAGTTCCCCCGCTCCGCCCATTCCCCCCTTCCCTCACTACCTTGTGTTGTTCGCAATGCAAGCGATGCAAGCCTTGTTTTCCCGCAGGACATGTGGGCAGAGCAGCCTTATGTTCCCGCGCAGCCTGGATTAACTGCTTTGGGGGATGCTTTGGGGGTGACATTTCTCTGTGGACCACCAACATTTTCTCATGGACCACCAGTAGTCCCAGGCTCATTGGTTGGTGACCACTGCCCTGGGATACAGCCTTGAAGAAGGTATACGTGGAATGTGCTTCTGGTTGTGGCTGCTGCTCTGTCAGTTTCCCCCTCCTGCCTATGGCAACTCGACAGCAGGCCAGGAATGCTTTATGAGTTGACATCAAGGCTGTGCTACCATTTCCTGCAACATGTATTGCAATACAGCACACCATGAGAACAACATAAATGTCCACATTATCTCAACCAAGTTTGATTTTTCAAGCAACCTCAGTGAGAAACCATTTATCTAAAATGCAGTTCTGGTCACATCCCAAATTCACCACATCTTTTTTTAAAGCAGTATCAGGATGATAAAGCAGTGATGTGATGAATATTGGAAAAGGTCATTACTAATTAGTTACGTACTCTTAATGCTTTTCACTGAGGAACAGCTGGCAGATGTCACACTGATTTCTTTCTGAAGGACATCATGGAATGATGCTGAAGCTAAATGGATTGATCCTAGATGGATGCATCAAGTATCCATGTTAAGGAAAATAAACAATATTTGCTTTGCTCTGTTACAGAACTGCTTCCATCACTGAGAGGATCTTACATTCTTAAACCCAACCATAGACTTGTAAATCTGCTTAATTAGTTTAGAAAAGTAACCTTTTTATTAGGCTTAAATACCTGCCATTTTAAAGGATTGCTGCAATTTGTCCACCCATCTTTTCTTATTATGCCTACAAGACTCTTAACTTTCAGTACAATACAATTCGGCTCATTGGTTTTATAATACATAACAAATGCAAAGCCTTATGCCTTGATACACAGAGATTTAAAGTCCTTCCATTTCCTTCACATCAGCCCATGAGAAGAAGGCTATTATTGATCAGTTTACTGATAAGGAATAGGAAGGAACAAGGAGAAAGAAAATAGCTAAAGCATTGACAATAGCAATAGCACTTAGACCAGGGGTGTCAAACTCAATTTCATTGAAGGCCGCATCAGGGTTGTGTTTGACCCCAGGGGGCCAGGGTGGGTGTGGCCAAATAGACATCACTCGTATTGGGGGTGCCTATGGTGGCCTGAGAGCTCTATCAGCAAAAACGGGCTCCCGAGCTCTGTTTTTGGCTGTGATAGCCTCCTGTAACCCTCTGCCAGAGATAACAGAGCTCACAAGGACTGCCTACAGCCCTCACAAGATCCGTTTTCAGCTGCAATGGTCTCCTGCAACCCTCTGCCAGTGAAAATGGAACTCGGGAGGGCCATTCAGGCCGGTCCTTTGCTGTTTCCAAGTCAGCCCGTGGGCCAGATCTAAGCACCCTGAGGGCCAGATCTGGCTCACAGGCCTTGAGTTTGACCCCCACTGACTTTGACTTATATACCACTTCACAGTGCTTTACAGAATCCAGGTTGCTTAAATACGTTGCCTCTGAGTATAATATAGTGGTAATGCTGCTACTGAAAGCCAGGAGGCACCTGAATGAATTTAGCAGTGTACAACCTCAATAAATAAAATAAATAATCAGCACATCTGCAAATCACTGTAGGAGAATGAGAGCTTATCATGCCCCTGTCGGAATCTGAATCCGAGGAGGAAGATGAACAGCTGACAGGGAGAGAGAGAGAGGTTCCGTTAGCTATGGAGGAAACTGGGGAAGGGCAAAGTCAGGCTGGGAAGAGCAGTTCAGAGGAAGACCAAGGCCCACCTAAGGCAAGCAGGGAAGAATGGAGAAGAGAGCAACGTGGGTTATCTCGCTTACGAGGGAGGAAAGGGCCCTGATTCCCTTCACAAGGCACACCTGGGAAGGGAGTTTAAAGGAGAGGCAGTTTGGGAGGGGCATTTGTCGGAAACAAACGTTGAGTTTATCTCATGATGGTTGCTGCTATGTGAGTTCCTGGCATCCTCCCAACTGGTTTGATTTACTGCCGTTTTACTTTACTTCTGAAACTCCTTATCTTGCCCTGCTGGATTTGTTACCTTATCTTGTCTTGCTGAATTCATAGTTTAAAGTTTTCTGTTTATAACATTTTGGACTGGAATATCTGTAGACAAAGGCTGTTGCAGGTTCCTGGGAGAGTTTTTCTCCAGACCAGAAGGTAACCGGGACATTGGGGGCAAAGTTGGAGCAAATAAAGAGACCCCTACTTATTATTCTGGCTGTGTTGCCTTTGTGCCATGCCCCGGGTCATCACAGAGTTCTTGTCAATGGCTTAGCTGACAACAGCCATTGGTCTCCTCCAATGCTGAATGGATTTCATCAGTCAATTGCAGTATTGGGTCGTTTGAAAAGTGCACATGCTTTAATTTCAAACTTCACACATTCATCCTGTTCTTTTTAAACAATTTTAATTTAGTCAGAAATCCTGAACACACCAACCACTGAGCTAGCTTCGGTAGTCATGCATATACAACTTCCTATTATGCATAGTACATTTAGGGCATCCACTGAGGAAAACCCGTAGAGGCAAATATTTTTATCACATTCCATTATCTTCAAGTCAGACTTGCAGTAGACCATCAAGGGAAAGGAGAAAAGGAATAGCTAATGGTTTTCTGTTTTGAAGTTCTCCTTTTCTCTTGAATTATGCTGCTTTGGGGGCATTTGTGAGCCACAAATAATGTCTGCTATTTTAGGGTAGCAGTAGACAATAAACACACACACTCACACACACACACACTCATAAACACTGAACAAGAATCAATACTAAAGAGAAAATGACACAACATCAGAAGGTGAATATTAAAAAAGAGCCTTCCTTCCTTCCTTCCTTCCTTCCTTCCTTCCTTCCTTCCTTCCTTCCTTCCTTCCTTCCTTCCTTCCTTCCTTCCTTCCTTCCTTGGAATCTATGTACATATTTGTGTCACACTTATCCAGCATGCATATCTGGGCAAACTGAGAATATATCTGCTGGAAAAACAACTCCACATTGGCAACAGGAAGGGCATCCGGCCAGTAAACACTCAGCTCCATTCAGTTGCCTAGACTCCACCCCGCAAGGAATTATGGGGTCATTAGAAGAGGATGATATCCAGCATGCATACACATTCACATACCCCAACGGAATAAAAGGCACCTGTCATAACTAAGATTTGTGATACAGTTAAAATCTCAGCAGTTCTTCCACTACAAAGGAACCTCTAACTTCATCCTACTAAAAGAAAATAGAAGACTAGTCTTTACAAAGATCAACTTTCATTAACCTGACATTAATGTCACACTTTTTTTCCATAAGAGAAGCCATACATCCAACAACTTGAGTAGCGCTTAACCTCTCCAGAGAGTAGCACTATTTTGTTTCAATTGACATGATCTAATCACCAGCACCAAGAATATAAATGAATATGTAACACAGTTCCAAAGCAATTTATTCTAATTTAGTAGAATGTAACAAGTTTACAGTCATAAAATCTTGTTGACAGTCAATATAGAAATAGGAATCTGTTTCCCATTATGGTGTTGGTTTCTATTAAAGGAGAAAAACATGTCACAGTAAAAAGTACTTCTATTAATACTTATTACAGCAGAGGTGTCCAATCTTGGCAACTGGAAGATTTGTGAACTGCAACCCCCATAATTCCCCAGCCAGCATGGCTGGCTGGAGAATCCTGGGAGTTGAAGTCCACAAGTCTTCCAGTTCCCAAGGTTGGACATCTCTGTATTACAGCTTGGTGAACAATTTTGGTATTTGTGGCTCTCATTATGTTCTAAACCAAGGGTCTTCAAACTTGGCAAGTTTAAGACTTGAGGACTTCAACACTCAGAATTCCTGAGCTAACTTGACTGGAGGAGGAATTCTGGGAGTTGAAGCCCATAAGTCTAAAATCTGTCAAGTTTGAAGATCCCTGTTCTAAACTAATTCTTATACTTAGATCTCTTGCAGATTTCTTTATGTTCATTTGAATCCCCATTCTGTTAAAGGATTAGATTATGGATTAACAGAGTTGGAAGGGAACTTGTAGGTCATCTAGTCCATTCTCCCTCCCAGGAATAGGCAACATTTTCTGGGCTGCTCAATCACAAAAAAAAAATCTTCAAAGTGAATTATGGCATCGATCACTGGAAAAGAGACATTTTCTTTTATTTGAGGAGGTTTGGCATCTATTAAAGTAGGCAGTAAGAGCATTAAAACATCCAGAGATTGTGTGGTCCCATTCCCACAATTATTTTTGCATGTTTTAGTGAAAAACCACACTGCTATTTGACACACTAATTTCAGTAGATTAATCTCAGGGTGCTTTGGGTCCTATTATGTTGTAGAATTTCCCAGTACTGTAACTATTTTCGGCAGAATTATTGTTCTGGCTTTGTCAAACTTAATAAAACACAAACTGAATTTAAAAGTAAAACCTTTTTAATGCGACGCTGGGAATTACTTGCATTCCCAGCCAAAACTAATTAGATACAATTCCTCCAGATATGAGCACACTTTTCAGTGCTGTAGAATGCTGCCAAGAAACAAAAGTCCAATTAAGACTAATCATAAACCAACCCAAAAACCTAGAAAAAACCAACCAGAATACAGAGCTTCACGAAGGACTCAGAGATTACTGAACTGCTTTGCTTCCTGCAAAGCTCTTCGTCATTGAGGACTGACTTTTATCCCTGATGGGAGGGGCAATCACCTCCCAGCCTTACTCCTGAGTTGCCCCTTATGCTTCAGCTGCTATCACTTTCTAGCAGCTCTGCGCGCACACACACACACTGGGAACAGGCTCCCCGGAGTCCTCTGCTTCACTGCTGCCAGACTCTGGAGGCTCCGAAGGCAGCACCCCACTCCCAGATGGTCCTGACCCCATCCCTGCATCAGACACAGGACCCTCGTCCAAGTCCTTGCCAGACTCCCTGACTGGTTCCTTTTCGTCCTCACTGTCTGATACCTCTGCACTGGCTGCCAGTGAACCACAACAATTATACCAACAATGTATGGTGATGTAACTGAAATATTTATCTTTTAACAACTGGAATGGAAGTTCGGTGTATCTCAGTCCAAGTTACATTTTCAAAATGGTTAATAAACAAATAACAATACATCTCAGAGTAAGGACATTTTCCCCTTGTGTTTAATATATGCATCTTCATGTTATCTCCCATCCATCACTGAAGGGAAATAAACTCTTTCTGTAATAGCTGGATGGCTCTAGAAAATTTAGCACTAGAGCAGGGGTCTTCAAACTTGAGAGCTTTAAGACTTGTGGACTTCAACGCCCAGAATTTCTCCTCAGGAATTCTGGGAGTTGAAGTCCACAAGTCTTAAATTTGCCCATTTTTAAGACCCTTGCACTAGAGGGAGAGTTAGCTTAGTTCTTCCAAACAGAGGCATTACAAGAGACAATTACAAAATCATGCATCAAATGCAGATGTCATTCAGCTGCATCAAACCTAAATCAAGGAGGTAGAAGGCTCAAATATTTGATGCCCACCTCCAAGTTCAAAAAGACCTTCCTTCATATAGAAAATATAGCATTATAAATAAGTAACAAGTTAGTCTGCTTCCATCAAATGCTCTTAAAATATATTAGCCTGTAATGCCCAGCCAGCACAGCCATGGCAAGGGAAGGCTGATTTCCACAAAACCTTCCCTAGCTTTCTTTTTCTTTTTATAAGCATGGAACATTGTATATGGCTGTGTGAGACCTTGAAGAGGTGTTGTGATTTGACAAAACCTCTAACTGATTTGCACTGGATCAAAGTGGCATTTCCCTCTGATTTGCAGGATTGGAAAGGTTGTGTTACTAAGATCAGATGCTTAAAGGATTCTGCACATGTGTTGTGCATACCTACAGACCCCTTTCCATCAACACAAGTGCCCGGTAAAATCCAGTCAGCCGACTTTGTCACTTCAATTCAAGGCATCGAGCTGCAACAATTTGATTTCCCAAGGCAAAGCAGTGGTGCATTTCAAAAATTTTACTACCAGTTCAGTGTGCATGGCTTGGTGGGCATGCTTTGCATGGCACACTTTGTGCACATGTGCCAAATGCACACTTTGTGCGGGCTTTCCTGTTTAGTGTATAAGAATTGAACAATAACTGAAAAGGACAACAGAGGATTCCATCAAACTTGGACACCATTCTATAACCATTCATCATTGTATAAAATTTTCCTACTGAAAGTATAATGAGCTACCATTTGGTCTGAAAATTATCAAGACATCTACACTGTGTGACACTCTAAATTGATTGAGTTCAATTGAAACCTTGATTGATAGATTTATTTGTTTGAAAGAAATGCAGTTCATGCACTTAGTCTAGATATGTATGAATATTTGATTCAGATCAGATTAGTTTTCCAAATTAAATTGGCTTGATCCAACTCAACTTATACTCTTCTTCCCATAGGAAGAATGTTGCCAATCACTGCTTTATATTGTTTTTCCTTTATAAATCATTTTCATGTTATTTCCTATTACTCTCTCATAAAAAGGAACCTTTTATTGATGTCTAAACAATGATGGAACTAGTGAGGATAAAATTCTATTTATCTCTCTTCCTAAATAACCTGCTTGTTATTAATCAATTTACCTTTTTAATGTTAAAAAATACTGCACTGAAAATTGTCAACTCAGATTTCAAGCTATTCAGTGATCTGCTAACTGTCCATACGCAGCAGAAACAATGGGTAGGCATAAGCTGTTTTTCTCCCCTATAATGCTCTTTAAAGCTGAATTTAGCCTTCCTCTTGCAATTTGGAATTAATTAATAATGCATTTAAGAGGCAAATAATGGAGACAAATATCTCTAATTTTGCACTTCATTTTGCCTGCAAGACACCTATATTTTCTGTTTAACTACTCATTTTTGCCAGGTGATGAATTAACACATTTATTTTTCTCCTAAGGGATACACAGGAAATATTGAGCTGGTAGTAGGCTGGAGAGAAATGACACAGTCCAGTCAAAGTTCAACCATAGCACTTTGAAAATCAAAGGGTACCAGTTTTAGTTTGACAAAGTTAAAAGGCATGTTTATTTTGGGGGGAGAGGGGTCTTTACCCTATAATTACTCAAAAGTAAATTCTATGGAATTTCCCAAGACATATTCCCAAGGGCAGATGTGAAAAAGAATAGAAATATAGAAATATGTGATCTTGGATGACGTCTGTTCCAAAACAGTGAGGAATAAAAGAACACCTAAAATTCCCAAAGGGTAGTATATTTTTTTCTTTATTGCTTAACTTTCAAGTATGGAATATCTATGTTCCTTTCAGAAGTAAAATATCATGGAAGTTTGTTTTAAAGATCAGTTTCAACATAATCACAAATTTATGTCCATTATAAGAGGCCACATTTTGCACTGCTCTTGAAGTATTTTTGAGTGATACAGGAGGCCAAAACACTTAGTCAATGAAAGGCTGGTCATCCAGTTTGGTGACAGTTTGTGTGATTGCAGGTGTGTGCTTCAGGGTTCAATTTTACATGAAATTATTGACTTGTAAAAAAGCACATAGAGCTTAAGATCCAGGAATTCCCACCCAATAGCAATAGCACTTAGATTTATATACTGCTTCATAGTACTTTACAGCCCTCTCTAAGCAGTTTACAGAGTCAGCCTATGGCCTGCAATAATTTGGGTCTCATTTTACTGACCTTGGAAGGATGGAAGGTTGAGTCAACCTTGAGACGGTGAGAATCGAACTGCTGCCAGCCAGCAAGTAGTCAGCAGAAGTAGCAGTACTGCATTGTAACCAATGTGCCACCATGGCTCAGTAAATAAAATGGGTAAATAAAATGTACCCATTAAGGTCAGAGGATGAGGGATCTACAAGTAAGGGGGGTCCAAAAAATAAAATAAAAATGCAGCCACAATCAAATCCCCAGCCTTTTACATGCATTTTCATGCATCACATGAAGAAGGGAGAAGCTTTGGTTATATGGTTGAGACCACCATCCTTCCTTCCATTTAGACATGCTTGGTCATCTGATCAGGTTCATCCCAAAGGAGGGCAGGGATGAAATAAGAACAGCAATACAGACTTTGTGGCTGATTGTAGGAGTGGCAGAACCTGGGGGCAGAGTTAAAAGGGGATCAGCCTAGAATCCCTACATAGCCACAAGCAGACAAAGTCCAACCTCCCTTGAATTCCCTTAACTCCAAGCAGGTGCTAAATGTTGGTTGAGAAGGTTCCTATGAATAGACTTTTAGCAATAAATCAGTTTAGTTGAACCTTTATGTTGAAGTAGACCTGTGTTTTTGTGCAGGTCTGAAGTATATACATTGTCAGTCTTCACTATTACAATACTGGGGAAACATTATAAACTGATTTTTTTTTTGGGTGGTAGGGGTGTTGTGCATTCATGAATTAAGCCAACTGGTAACTTTCTTCTTTGTATTTTTATTTTATGAGCACAGCCCCTTATAATTTTTATGATGATTTTCCGGCACTAAATCTGGGATCCCAAAAAAACTGTTTAGAACAAAGGCCTGCCTAACCATCTGGATGTTTTCACTGGGACACTTTCCTTCCCCTTCTTGCTTTCTGATGGCAACCCATCATGTCATCTTACAGCTGTTTGTGAAAATTCCCTTGGTATTTCAAAGCATTTGCCAGTTGGCATGAAGAGAAAGTGGAGAAATCACAATCCTTGCTTTTTGTTCAGATAGGATTTCAAATAGGTAACTGGAAGCCTGAATTTTGGTCTTGGAAGTTTGAGGGCAGCCAACCCCAGGTGTCCCAAGTCATGATGCTCTTCTCTACCTACCTGTGCCGTTTTGAAAGACATGGAAAAGTATTGATTCTTACAGTGTTTTTTTCCCTCTTTGAAAATTAGCCTTTGAAACTAGTTTTAGAGGAAAGAAGATGTTGAGGCTCTAGAAAAAGTACAGAGAAGAGCAACCAGGATGATTAGGGGACTGGAGACTAAAACATATGAAGAATTGTTACAGGAACTGGGCATGGCTAGTCTAGTGAAGAGAAGGACCAGGGGAGACATGATAACAGTCTTCCAATATTTGAGGGGCTGCCACAGAGAGGAAGAATTCAAGCTATTTTCTGAAGCACCTGAAGGCCAGACAAGGAATAATGGATGGAAACTGAACAAGGAGAGATTTAACCTGGAAATAAGGAGAAACTTTCTGACAGTGACAACAATCAACCAATGGAACAGCTTGCCCTCAGAAGTTGTGGGAGTGCCATCACTTGAGACTTTCAAGAAAAGATTGGACTCCCATCTATCAGAAATGGTGTAGAGTCTCCTGCTTGGGCAGAGGGTTGGACTAGATGACCTACAAGGTCCCTTCCAACTCTGATTATCTGTTATCTGTTATGAAGGAACGGGAAGACCTGAATAGGTAGCAGGATTTCCCCCCCTCTCTGCATGTATGAATTATGGGTGGGGAAAAATACAGAGAGAAAGTATAAATACAGAAATGTTGTCCTTGGCCATACAGCCAAATGTTGTCTTCCATGAAGGCTTTCAACAGAAAACTTTCACTAATTTATGACCATTGCAGTGACCCAAGGTCATGCAATCCCCTTCTTCCAAGCAAAATCAACCGAGAAACCAGATTCAATTAACAACCATGTTATTAACTTAACTGCAGATCATAAAATGGGACAAAACTCACAACTGCCTTCCTTAGCCATAGAAATGTGGGGCTCAATTGCAGTCATGAGTGGAGGACTACCTGTACATATAGCCAAGTTAGTATCATTACCATACAAAAAACTGAATGCTGACCCAAGTTAGGCTTGTTGCATCTATTTAATGGGGTCAAAGCTTAAAAGCAAGGGGAATATTAGAATAGAATTAGAGTTGGAAGGGACCTTAGAGATCTTCTAGTCCCATGGGTGAACCTATGCCACATGTGCCGGAAGTGGCATGCAGAACCATCTCTCTGGGCACGCCAGCTGTCACCTGTTGCTTATCTGGGTTCTGCAACACACATGTGCACCAGCCAGCTGGTTTTTACATGCGCGGAGTGCCAGAAACCGGAAGAGTAGCTACCGGCATCTGCATACGCACCGGCCACCTGGTCTTCCAGTTTCTAACACATATGCATGCGCAAGACCAGCTGGCCAGTGCTCATGCATGTGTGAAGATTAGCTGGCTGCTGCTCACATGCGCATTAGAAACCGGACAGCCACCTGATCTTCTGGCTTCTAATGCGCATGCGTGCACAAAGATCAGCTGGCTGGCACACGCATGCACATTAGAAACCGTCTGGCCAGCTGGTCTTCACACGCGCATGTGCATTAGAAGCCGGAAGACCAGGTGGCCGGCGTGCATATGCGCACTGGGAGCTGCTCTTCCAATTTCCGGCATGCACACGTGCGTGCACGCATTTCAGCACTTGGTGCCGAAAAGGTTAACCATCACTCTTCTAGTCCAACCCCCTGCTTGGGCACTAAACCCTACACCACTTCTGACAAATGGTTATCCAATCTCTTCTTAAAAACTTCCAGTGTTGGAGCATTCACAGAGTCTGGAGGCGAATTTGTTCCACTGATTAATTGTTCTCACTGTCAGGAAATTTCTCCTTAGTTCTAAGTTGCTTCTCTCCTCGATTAGTTTATTTAACTATTTATTTATATATTATTTACCTTGTCTTAGCAATTAAAATAATAGTTGCTCAACATTAGCAAACCCTAACTAATCTAACATTTGAGGTGTGGATTAACAACCTCCCATGTTAGAAAGGGTTATAGACAAATTTTCAATAATGAAAAGATTATTGATCAGGAATCACAATTCTATCAAACTGGGGGAGGGGGATTTTTATATTTATCTTAATTGCAGCAGAGCCCAGTTGGATACATTGTTATGATCTACAGTAAACTGAACTAAATGCATACCCATATAAATAAAGTGTATCCTCATAAATATGGACATTTTTATTATTTGTCTCTAATTTTTAGCAGATTTTTTCTTCAGGCATCACTGATTATTACTCACTTGATCATCTTTTATAATTACTATTTCACAAAATAAAAGAGAAAAAAGTAGTAGCAGTAGCAGTAGCAATAGCATTCAATTTGTTTTGTTTTTTCTAGCACAACCATTTTAATCATAAAGCTGTTTCATCTACTCAATATTGAAGAATAATGTGCAGTACTCTGAAGAATGGTGAAGATTTGTTTTCTGCTGGGAAGACTTTGTTCCTCAGGAGCAAACTTCATGAAATAAAGTTGAACGATTTTTTAAAAGGTAATTATACAGCAAGACAAACAGAATTATTGCTTAATCTTAGGCCAAAAGTAATTATCTTTAAAATCCCTAATCATATCATTAGCAGAGCTAACTCAAATGAGCAGAGGGTAAATAAATATACTTTCAACTGTTTATATCAATTTGTCTTGCAGGTCCATCCTTATTCCAATCTTTGTCTTCATTATCAGCAATCCTATTACTTTCTCACAATAAAGATCTGAAATTAAGTAGTTTGTTCAAATCAAATGCTAACCAAGACCCACAGAAGTTGCAAACAACTTAATGAAAATAATTTAATTCACTCGAAGTTATGGGCTTTTCTGCTAAAAACTTTAGCTAACAAAATAAGCTTTGGTCTAGCTGAGTTTTCAAAAATAGATGAATTGTTACATTTCTCTCCTGAATATAGGTATAGGTATAGGTAGTGTGTGCATTTGCATGAGTGGGGATTTTTCATCAGGATCCTATTTTTTATGCTGTAGTTCTTAGGAGATGCTCCTATGCCTCTTATTTTTCTTTATAAAATGCTACTCTAGCTTGACATGTTTGACATCAACTATAATCGGGCCATGAAACATTCCTTTTCTGAGCTACACCCAAGGAAGTGACAGCAAATGTCAAAAAAAGTGCTAATGGGAACAGAGAAAAGACATTGTCAGAAATATATTGTTAATCAGTCTGCATAGGGTATGCTGGCATACATGTGAATGCATGTGCTAATTATACCACTGCTGTAGTATCTCAGTGATTTCCAATAATTTAATGGGCTGGTGATATAAAGACCATCTTTAGAAAAATCACAATGCATTTCTATAATCTTTTTATTAGGGAAGAAGGGGTATTTGGTTCAGATACACTATTTGATTCAAAAGCAGTTCCATCAAGCCACTGGATCAGTGGTGACATTCAATTTTTGCTATCGGTTCTGTGGGCATGGCTTGGTGGGAGTGGCATGGCTTGATGGGCGTGGCAGGGGAAGGATACTGCAAAATCCCATTCCCTCCCCACCCCACAAACCTGCTTTCCAGCTCCATTCTCCTGTGCAGGGCAACAAAAGAAGACCCAGCCGATCAGCTGGGACTCAGGAGGCAGAGAATAGATGGGGGCAGGACCTGTCAGAGGTGGTATTTGCCAGTTCTCAAAGTTTCTGCTACCAGTTGTCCAGAACTGGTCAAAATCTGCTGAATACCACCTCTGCAGTGGATCAAATCTCTGAATTTCATCTCCAGACCACTTTATCGTACTGAATAAAATCATAAAAACGAACTTGTGAATTAATTGGGGAGCCTGTTTGTTTGATCTAATGCTTAAGGCACCGAGCTAGAAAGCAGGAGATTTTGAGTTCAAGTTTCACCTTGGTGACTTTAGGCCACTCACTTGCTCAGGACCAAACTCACTTTACAGAGGAGGAAGGAGGATTAGATGTATTCACTCCCTTGAGTTATTTGTAAGGTGGGAAATAAATAAATACATTGCAGAACTTTGGATGTGACCCACAGACTGGAAGCTTTTGCAGCTGGGCAAATGCACACATTTTCTGGATCTGAGCTTTGAAATGATTTCTAAGTATAAATTGGGTAAGACTGATTTTTCAAACTGCAAATTCAGATTAATTTGATTTTTTGGGATCAATTCATTGATTCCTATCTGATCTCCTATGCTCTTTCTGTTAACAAGTACATGTTATGCTGGGAATATATTGATGTTGTCTGTTACACCATTACCAAGTACATCCTTGCAGCCTTCATTTTGTCAGTGGTGGTATTCTACTGGTTCAGCCCAATTCGGCCAAATCGGTAGCTCCAACTATCATCTGTGAGTGAACCGGTTTGCTCCAATGTTCAGCTGCTCGGTCCTCCCACCACCCCAGTTCTATACTTAACACCGAACTGGTAAGAAAACTTTTTGAAACCCACCACTGCATATTGTACATGTTTCAGAAGTTTTCAACAGCCTGTTCTCTATATGGTGTGTAAGCTCTGGAGACTCCAGAGCTGACTGTACATAATAGCCCCATCAGTTCGGGGTTAATGATATCTATCCATCTTGTCTTCTGTTGTCTAATCTCCTCTCACCTTCTGTTTCCAGTGGAGCAGTATCCTTTGTAATTTCCTGAATGTTCCCCTTAAAATAATTTGGACCTTAAAGAGAAGCTACACTGAAAACCTGTATCAGTCCCTGAGGATACTATTTTGTAGATTAGGTTTTCTATTATTAGGATATTCTTTTTTCTTCCCCCAAATTATTTTTAATAGCCTGTGGCAGGGATCACATCACAATCTAATCCCATTCAACCCATATTATAGTTTAGCACAATGTGAACAACCAGCAATTGTGATTTATCGACCATGGTGTAATATTGGATGATCCCAATTAACTGTGATTAATTAGTAAACCCTATTTAAACAGACCACAGCTTAGCACAATATGTGAGTACATCATGGTAGACTTTTTCCATACCCTGTAAAATATGTTTTCTTTAAACCAGACCTACTCACCCACATCACATACAGCACACACACACACACACACACACATGTGTGTAAAGTACACTATATGATTGCACCTTTCCTTTTATCTTAAGTTTTGTTTTCCAAGAGGAAAAATGCTACATAAATTTACTGAGTTCCTTTAGAGTTGCAATAATGACAAATAATGTGTTTTTGTGTGTGCAAGGAGGAAAGTCACAATTTGTTTAGGTTTGTTTCCAGCTGCAGTTACATATAATAGTATCAGCCACGATAACTTACGATGCAGTCCTGTTGAAAGGTAAAACTCGTAAATCTTATCTCATATATATATCATGAATAAAGGGTAAAGAATCAAAACTGACAAATCTTATTGCAAGTGACCACCTGTCAATCACATGGCATGTGTTGTAATCCATGCGTAACAAAATAGCCATGTAGTATCTCAGCATGAAAATAAAGATGACTGTGAAATTTAATCTTTGATAACCTCTGTCCTGCAGTCTTATCTGCACCTGCTGAATGCAATTATCTCCTGCCTTTTAAACTTCCTGAGAGTACCAATGACATGTCTAGTGCAAAAAGATCTCAAAACATGCCCTTAGAAATACACATTTTGAAAAGTAGAATGGATTAAAAAAAAAACCTACAATATAAAAAAGACATGGAGACCGGAAAGAGTGCAGAGGAGAGCAACAGGAATGTTTAGGAGGCTGGAGGCTAAAACATACAAAGAACAGTTACAGGAATGAGATATGTCTAGTCTAATGAAAAGAAAGACTAGGGGAGACGGAATAGCAGTGTCCCTATATTTGAGGGGCTCCTACAAAGATGAGGTGGTCAAACTATTTTTCAAAGCACCAGAAGGCAAGACAAGAAAGAAGGAGAGAAGCAAACTAGAATTAAGGAGAAAATTCCTAATGGTGAGAGCAATCAACCAATGGAATAGCTTTCCTTCAGAACTCATGAGTGTTCCATCATTGGAAGCTTTCAAAAAGAGATATATTCTCTATTATTCTATGTTCTATGCATCGGTACTTTAAAGCCCTGTTTCTCAACTTCATAATTTTGAGTGGGTCCAACTAGTTGGCTGGCTGGAGAATTCTGGGAATTAAAGTTCACGCATCTTAAAGCTTGAGAAATATTGCTTTAAAGAACTGTTCCAGAGATGTTTAACTGATGGCTTACAATCATTTTTGGCCAAAAATAATAATTCACCAAGGCCTCTCCTCCAAATGAAATGGAATTACATTTCCCATCATTCCTAGCCCCTGTTCATGCTAACTGAAACCCTGAATTATAATCCCAGCCCTTCTGTCCCAGCCCTTTTAAGAACAAGAGATAATAATAATAATAATAATAATAATAATAATAATAATAATAATAATAGCAGCAATAGGTCAAGTAGGTTAAAAAGTAATAAGAGCAATAGGTAAAATTAATAGGCGCAGGGAAGGACTTAACTTGAAGTGATTAAGATTTGATTTACTTTTATATTCTATTTATATTTTCAGCTATGTTTTAGTTTTGCTGTGCTCATAAAGAGGTTAAAGGGCTAAAATATTTATACTGTAATTTATTCATACAGATGTAATTCAATGGTACTTTGTTACTCTTTAATATAAAAGGATGGATTTAGATCATTATTCGCGCTGATTTCAAGCATTGTGCTCAGCCACAATTTTATTAACTGTTGTTTATTGAATAGTCAGCCAGGTTCACACACTGAACAAAGCTACAAACAAGGAACCATTTGAATCTATGAATATAAAGCGAATAGATAAAAGAAAGCCAGAATATCGCACAGCATAATATGGGAATTCAAATTCTGTTCAGTAACATTCATCAGTAATATGACAATTAGGATGAAGTTTCCATCAAGTCCACTCTAAGAGCAATTCTGCACAACAGCCTAAGGTCCTCCTTGTCTATGCTGCTCCTGGTTATTCTTTAAACCAACTTTAGAAATCCCAGCTTGGAATCCAGTTGGTTGATAATAGGGCCAGTTTGGAGCTCCAACTAGATTAGAGTTGAATGCTTGTAGATTCCCATTGGTGAAGAGACAGCAAGCCCTATTGGATAACCTGCTGTTGTTTTTTCCCCTTCTTTTATCAATTGTTTTCCCTTAATTTTTCCTTCCTTTCGATAATGTTGTTACGATGCTACAATGGCCAAAGCGAAGGGGAACAGGCAAGTCCTTCCTTCCACTGTTTTTTTAATTGATTATCCTGGACCACAGAAAACTCAGGTATCAGCTTCAAGGACGCAACGAAGCATCCTTTTAAATGTTATAGCTTCAACAAGCTTAGTCCCAAGTTAGAGATGGAAAGGAAAGACAAACGTTGCTGTACTATAGACTAGGAAAAGCAAGGGATCATGCTTTACCCATTCTCAACACAAAGAGTGTCTACAGGGAGATTTAAGTGAGCAGTAATTTTCTAAAGTGGGTGGGAAGTAACAGTTGAGGAAGGTTCATTGGATTAACAGGCTGCAAGATTAATACAAGCAAGGCAGCTGCCAATCAGCAGAGAACACAGGAACCAAGCAGCCCAGGATGAAATGACTGCACGGGATAGTTGCGCAGGGAAGAGGGGGCATCACACACAGCAGCCAACTGAAACCAAGGGTGTCATTAGATATAGAATGTTTCTTTAAAAGCACCCTAAAAATGAAGACGCTGGAAATGTTTTATTCTGATTCTTCTTTACATAACCGTAAAAAAAAGGAAAAAAAGATCAAGGCCAACTTTGCTCTGATCTAGAGGATTAATTTGTTGTGAGTTGGGAAGCCACATAAATCCTGAGATGGTTAACTAGCTTTTCTTTTACCGGGTGTGAGCTGAGAATCCCTAGTGGGCCTCACTTTTGCCCCCCTGCAATGAGTAAGGTTATGGCGCAGCAGTCTGCCTCACTATTAATCAGCAAAGCGGCGTCTCTTACCACTCTCCTGCAGCTGTTCACAGTTGGTACTGTAGTGACATCAGTTCCCATTAAAATTATGCCCTAAGAAATGGTGTCAAGTCTGAAGAGAGATACCACTCAGAGAAAGAAACTCAGAGAGAGAAAGGATGTGTACATGCCCCAAGTCCCAGATTTTCTAGGCAGGGAGCGAGATAAGGAGCAAATAATTGCAATGTTAGGTAGGAGTCCTGATCTTTACTCAGGGGTGGGATTCAACCGGAGTAAAGCACGCGGGCACAGCATTTGAAAGCCACCCATTTTCAGCTCTAATACTTACCTTCTACTGCAGCCCCAGTGAGTAAAACAGCTGAGGTGCGGAAATCCATTATGCCGCGCAAATCAGCTGAGCTGCAAAACATGGAAATAAAGGACAGACTAGGGCAGGGATGGGTGGGTGGGGCCAAATGATCACTGGAATTACCCGTTGACCCAAACTGGTCCGAACCGGTCGAATCCCACCCCTGTCTTTACTCCTAACATAATGTGTTTAATGTATGAGTAGATGTTGATCAACATAAATAACTTCATTGTGCCAACATTCATAGAATTTCCTTTGTAGTTTGCTTGATTTCTGCTTTAACTAAAGCATCACTCTTTTCTCCATCAGTCGATATTCAGAGATGTATAAAGATGCTTGATAATAAATTCATTTACACAATCTTGCTATTCTCAGAACTTCCTAGAAGTTAATGAGTTAATAAAAATGCTCAGGATCTGCTTCCATGAGACACACTGGGTTACTGGGTAAGTAAGTAAATTCTACTCATTGCTGTCATTCAAATAATGTTTTTTTAAAAAAAAAACCCACTGTTATTTCTTTAGATAATATCTGCTTTGTATCTCAATAATAGGTTAGATACATTTGTAGTTCTACTTTCCTCAAACTTATTGAAATAGGCTTAGTAAGTTATTTCTAATATTAGTAGTCCCCTACAAGAGCTCCTTTCAGGGAGATATACAATAAAAACACAGAATTGAAGAATCAGAGTTAGAAATATATCCGTCTGAAGAATATCCAGTGTGTAAAGATCTTCAGTGAAGAAAGACATACTACATCATCTTGACTGACAGGTCTTACCTTCAGGCCATTCTTTTTAATATGTTACTTAAAACTACAACTATTTCTTATTTACCCACCGCTTGTTCAGCAATGTTTGAAGTTAGAACAGCACTGAAAAAGGAGACTTGCAATCAGTCCTCAAAGTCACATTGTCACAATTTGGGTGCTCGGCAGTCATGTGAGTGCCATTTGCAACTTTCACAGCTGGCTTCTACAATCAACAATAATGATGGTTGCCAAATTGTATTCTCATGACATGCTCTTAATGACCAGATATCGGTGGGGATATGTGACATCATGCTTCATGGCTGTATCTCTTAGCAATAGTGTTTCCAGTCCCTACTGCAATCAGTAAGTGAGGACTACTTATACTTTCCTGTAGTTTCTATTTGCAATTTAGGTATCATCCTTTGGTGCAATAGAGAGTAAGTCCACTTCCTTCACCGTATGACAACCCTAGAGGTATCTCCTTTACCTTACCTTTCCTTTCCTATTCTTTACCTCTTCTCCAGCTAAGTGATTTCCTTTCCACCCAAGGCCCAACTAGGCTCTTAAACAGAGATAACTCATAAACTCAGACAGATTTTTTCCTTTCTAACGTATTCCGGCAAGTGCTGGGTTCATTTTTTTGGTTGCAATAGGAATTGACGAGCCAGCTTGTCACCTGAGCTTGAAATCATGGTCTGAGAGAGAGAGAGTGACTGGCCCAAGTCACCTAGCCAGCTTTCATGCCTAAACTGTGATTAGACCTTACAAAATGCAGAAATTTATCATTTTGCCATCTACATTCCTTAATTAAACACAGATTTCATCACACTTATTTTTTAAAAAAACATGAATTATATAACATGCCATTTGTCCTTCATCAACCATACTTATTTGGTCTCCAATAGAAACTAGAAAAAGATAACAAGATACCACCAAAAGAACCACTGTGATGAACCAGTTCCAGGCACATCTGGAAGACAGTTGGTCAATGTCTCCAAGCAGCTATCTGAGAGGGATTTGGCTGAAGCCCAGCTGCAGCAGGACAGCCCTGAGGCTTCAGGTGGGGAAAGCCTGCAGCTACAGGTAGTCAATGATGAGGAAGAGGAACTGCCTTCTGCACCTGATCCAAGAACACACAGGCCAGAGAAATGCAGGAGCAGAAGAGGTCAGCCAGATTACTCATGAGGAGAAAACCTCACCCTTCTTGATGGGCTGCACTGGAAGCTGGATATTTACCACATCAGACAGATGGAAGTAATGCTGGGAACAATGTATTCATTTTCTAGCTGTGTCTTTTCTAGACTTGCTTTGGAATGACACCATGCCTTGATTTACAGATCGTGCCTTGTGAACTCTGAACTTGGCTTGTGAAACCTCTTGTATTGTAGATTTAATTTTGCTTGGTGGGTTTATGTTGATTGGGAAACTTTCAAGGGCCTTGTGGACTCATTGGCCATTCCTTTGTGGACTAGCATTGGTCTGCTTGTGGCTGGACTTAATTGAGACAGTTCCGGGTTTTGGGTGAAGGGAACTGCAGAGGAATATTAATAAACCCACTAAACCACAGAGGGGTGTGTGTGTGTGCGTGTGTGTGTGTGTGTGTATGAGCGGGACAGCACAACCACCTAATATAGAGAGATAAAAATTCAGTCTTAGCAATTCTTGGTTTCATAAATAAGATACACTTTTAAAAAATAAATCTAGCATTTAGCTTGCTTACTGGGTATGGAAACTAGGAAGTATTTTAAAAATTCAGTCACAGCATTTGACTTAATGAAGTTCTCTACCTGCCCCTTAGGAAGGCTGAATATCTGCATTTACACTTAAAACAGTACATCCATTTACATATGCTCAAATTAAGGGCTGTTACGAATAAACTGACCTGCTTCTGCACTTGAGGTTAAGCATACTCTTTAAGGGCCTTGGTAGATAATGAACTTGGCTGATTGACACTTCGGTGTTTTGGGATCTTATAAATAAAAAAAAAGCATTACAAGCCAACCTATATTATTATGTGCAGAAGAGGACACAATTCAGTAAAATATTCCACAGAAGGGGGTGGAAAGGAAGCAATAAACCCAAAGTATCTGAATCTACAGCACAAAAATCTATAATGAGAAAAGGTCTCTGGAACAGACAGTAATTACAGGGAGGAGCAAAAAGCTAACTTAGAAAGGAATCTGACATCTATTTGCTCTTTAATCCTTTGACTATGGATTTTATGAAAGAAGAAAAATCAAAGGTCATGGCAATGAGACACACTGATCCGCAGGAGGCTAATTTTCCTTTCAAGAATCCCACTCGGAAAAGCTGTACACATTTGCAACCCATAAATTGCATAGTTCTATTATTGGGATAGAAGGACATACAGTAGAAAAACAAACAGAACTTCAAAGTTTTCAGTATGTTAAAATCTTACGAAAAAGTGTTTTCTTTCAGTGTGTATATGTAGCTTTTCTTCCAGAACATTTTAATTATTCTTGGAACAACTGTCCTTTTTTTGTATTTCAAAATATCTTCAGAAGATGATAGATAAATATGCAATATATGTTTCCAGTCTTGTAAGATTGGGAACACATCCATTTCTGGTCACAAAAATCACCACGTTTCCAGAGGGGAAAGAAAGTAATTTTAAATACCGAATTCTTAATTATTTCATATGAGGGTCCATTGCTGTTTATCTCGAGTTAAATTAGAGACATTTGATGAAATTGGAATTTGAAATCTGGTCTTGAGCCCACAAATAAAACTGTGTTGGCTCCTAGTAAAATGCATAGGTGCTATACAGTAGCACTTAAAAGTGTGTAGATTTGAATCATTTCCCTCAATAAATAAATGAACAATTATGTTTTGACTCATTTGTTGAACTGGGTTCTGTTTATCTAGATTTTCAATTGATATGGAGAACAGATCACATTTTTGGTCACTTTGAAAATCCAAAAGGATTCAGAAACCTTTAAGAACCGTAGTAATTCCACCAGTCCAGAAGGCTTCGTAAGAATCTAAAAAACATGACTAAGGACTGGAGGTGACTGACCTAAATTAGGCCAAACAGCATCAGTCATTCTGTATTGCCAAGTGTAAAATATATATTACATTTAGAGTGTATGCTGGTTAGGCAAGGTTCCACGTGTGTTAAAACATTTTATTCATACAAAATTGTAATGTTTCCTATTCTTTCTCTTTAGGAACAAAAGGAATCTGTCGCCACATTGGGATAGGTGGCTCCTCAAATATCTCCCATTGTTTTCTAATTCAGGGGGCTTCAACCCTCGGTCTGTGAACCGACACCAGTCCACAGAAATAGCAATAGCACTTAGACTTATATACCACTTTATAGTGCTTTTACAGCCCTCTCTAAGTGGTTTACAGAGTCAGCATATTGCCCCCAACAATTTGGGTCCTCATTTTACCCACCTCGGAAGGAAGGAAGGCAGAGTCAACCTTGAGCCTAGTGAGATTTGATCTGCCAAATTGCAGGCAGCTGGCAGTCAGAACAGATAACAGATAATCAGAGTTGGAAGGGACCTTGTAGGTCATCTAGTCCAACCCCCCGCCCAAGAGCCTTGGTGGTGCAGGCTATTAAACACCTAGCACTTAGTTACAGCTGCCTGCAGTTAGTGCAGGCTCGAATCCCACCAGGCTCAAGGTTGACTCAGCCTCCCATCCTCTCGGGGTAGGTAAATTGAGGACCCAAGATTGTTGGGGGCAATAAGCTGACTTTGTAAAAATGCCGCTTAGTAATAAGCAGGCATATACAATGGAATGAAGGCTATTGCTGAGCACATTGGGTTGTGCTCCAAACATTGTAAGCCGCCTTGAGTCTCCAGAAAAGGGCGGCATATAAATATGAATTAAAACCAAAGTGGGAGACCCTACACCATTTCTGACAAATGGCAGTCCAATCTCTTCTTGAAAGTCTCAAGTGATGGCGCTCCCACAACTTCCAAGGGCAACTTCTGTTCCATTGGTTGATTGTTCTCACTGTCAGAAAGTTTCTCCTTATTTCCAGGTTAAATCTCTCCTTGTTCAGTTTCCATCCATTATTCCTTGTCTGGTCTACAGGTGCTTTAGAAAATAGCTTGACCCCTTCCTACCTGTGGCAACCCCTCAAATATTGGAAGACCGCTATCATGTCTCCCCTGGTCCTTCTCTTTACTAGACTAGCCAAGCCCAGTTACTGTAATTGTTCTTCATATGCCTTAGCCTCCAGTCCCCTAATCATCCTGTTTGCTCTTCTCTGTACTTTTTCCAGAGTCTCAACATCTTTTTTATAATGTGGTGAGCAAAACTGGACGCAGTATTCTAGGTGTGGTCTTGCTAAGGCTTCATAGAGTGGTATTAGTACTTCCCTTGATCTTGATTGTATCCCTCTGTTAATACAATTTAGGATTGCATTAGCTTTTTTGGCTGCTGCTGCACACTGCTGGCTCATATTTAGCTGGTTGTCCACTAAGATTCCAAGATCTCTCTCACAGTTACTGCTATTGAAGAAGTAGCTTGCAGTACTTCACTCTAAACACTGCGCCCTGAGGCTCCGCATTCCATCAACACTAAAACAAGCGAAGCCCCATCTGTGGGATGCAGGCAAACATATGAAACTATTCCCCTTCTGGTCCATGGAAAAATCTTGCCCTATGGAACCGGTCCCTAATGCCCAAAAAAGAGCGGGCCACTGTTCTAAATCATATTTGTATAGCATGGCTTCAACAATGGAAACATCAGAACCTGAAATATTAAGCACAGCCTGACTAGACATAATAGTAGTTGAGATATTTAAATAGGATTTTGGAGTCCCAGATTAAAATATATCCTGAATTACTGGATAACTTTACACCTATTGGGGAGGGAGCAGAACTGAAAGAGGAAAGGATGTGTGCATGCTGCCTTAAACTCAGAATAGAACAGAATAGAATAGAATGGAATGGAATGGAATGGAATAGAATAGAATAACAGAGTTGGAAGGGACCTTGGAGGTCTTCTAGTCCAACCCCCTGCTTCGGCAGGAAACCCTACACCACTTCAGACACATGGTTATCCAACATCTTTTTTAAAACTTCCAGTATTGGAGCATTCACAACTTGTGGAGGCAAGTTGTTCCACCGATTAATTGTGCTAACTGTCAGGAAATTTCTCCTTAGTTCTAAGTTGTTCTTAGTTCTAATAAAAAAGGACAGAATGTTAACAAATAAATGCATGCAAAATAGCAGTTAACTGTCCCTGTTCTATAGCCTGCCAATGCAGAAATAATAAAAAACAATTTGAATTTATTTCAAATAGAGAAAATCTTTATTCTCTATTCTAACTGGGGTGGTGGTAGAATAAAACAACTATTACCATCAAACCTAGCATATTCTGAGGGGAAGGCAGTTGTAAAGTTTAGAACGTGTCAGTAATATTTTTCAATAATTCTTTAAAAACTGTGCTTTTCAAAGGAATTAAGATGAAAACTGGTACTTGCAAATACTTGGGTTATCTGAGTGAGGAAAAAGAAAAGGGGAAGAAAGGAGAAAGCTATTTGAAGCTGAAGAATAAAAAGGTGAACTTTCCAGTACATGGCGCTAAGATATTTGAGACCCAATTAAAGCAAGCCTTATCATCAGCAAGTAGCTGCAAAGATTCTATTAAAATATAATGCTAGAGAAAATTGAAAAGATCATAATAGTAATATAATTGCACGGAAGTCTAGAAAAACGTTCTGTTAGCAGCACCATGAAAATCAATCACTAGCTTTTGCATATGAGCTTATCCAAATGAACCTCATTTAGCATTCATTTTAACGACAGTGCTGTAACCTGGTCTTAAGACTGCTGAATTCATTATAAATACATTATGGCATCTCCTCTGCCAATAATACTTGATTTATGAACTTCACACAATAGGCACTTTCCACAATTGCAAAGAACTAGCCATCTTTCTTACTGTATTATTGTTTGGATTAAGTTTTTTGTTCTTTAAACTTTTATTAGGAAGTCACCTGTCAAATGCAAATACTGATTGAAGTGTATGCTTGCTTTGGATCTTCAAACAGACTACACCACTTAAATGTGGATATTACTTTAACTGCTTGATAATTATTTTCCTGGTGAGATACAGTAACTATATGTAACAGTTCGATTAATTATAGCTGTTTTTATATTCACTAACTCCATCACATTGGTGGAGAAGGCACAGCTTAGGACTATATTCCATCTTGATGCCACCATACATGCTGAATTACAAGTTCTATAGCCACTCATATGATCACTGATCAGGGAATAGTGAGACCAGGGAATAATGAGTGTATCTGGAAGAGCTGAGGCTGAGGAACTCTTAAAGTACTTGGTCAACTACGGAGTTGGGAAGTATTTCATTTGGGATTACACAGAATTACTTCCATCTAGAGTAGATAAACCAAGTATCTACTCATCCAGTTAAGCTATAGATAGACAAGGGGGAAAAAATAGAGATGTGCAACAGTTTTCATCTTGGAACTAACATTTCTGTGTATTAAAAAAAACATATTTTGGATTTGCTCTGAAACTGTAAAATAGTCTTGGTTATTCTCAGGATTGTTTTGAGTATTTTGTTTTGAGTGTTCTGCTCTTAAACCTCCTCTTCTTTTCCCTTTTATTCTTTGTGTGTGTGGAGGGACAAGTAGCTACCTTACATAAAAGCTAAAATACAAAATTACATAGTCAAGTTTGTTGAGTTGGCACCTGAATACTAGCTGCAACATAGAAACATGCTAAATGTATACAAACTGGCAAAGATGATTCCGTAAAAATTCTGCCTTACCAATCACACTCACTGGAAAAGGCAATTATGCTCTGATTGTTCAATGGTTAAAAGAAAAGGGGTCACCAAAAAACATGGTGGGTAGTTACCATCAAGGGCGACACCAGCCAGAGCATAAAACAACTGGACGAAACCAGAGTGGAAAATATGGAGAAATTGATCCACAGAATTGCTGAAAATCGGACAGAGTTGAGCTCTTAGCATTATTATAGATTTGTTTAAACTGAGGATGGAAATATGCTGGTTAAAAGATATTAACTATTCTCTTAATTCTTGAATTTAGAAAGTGAGTCAGTTCAGAGTTTTTACTTAATTATCTCTGATGCAATAAATATACATATGTTGGAAGTTAAAACCCAAGGATATATTAAAAAGGCAAAATATTTCCCCTAAAAGAGAAGTAGAAACTCAGAGAGGCAGAAACTCACCACCCCCCTTTGTTAATGGGCCATTAAGGCCTGGACCAGTCTATTCTACATAACAAAGTTCTACCTCCTTTAGGCAGAGCCATTCAATTGCCCTTCATTGCACCACCCACCAAGTTTCAACCAAACTTAGCACACAGACAACCTACAAGGCTAGCTATGACCTCTGACAGCAACCAATCAGAATATTCTCCCTGTGTCCCAGGAAGTTCAAAGCCAGAGAGGGTATAAAACCCAGGGACTCTCAGCACCTCTTCCCTTTTCTTCACCCAAGAGCTCCAAGGAATGTGATCCTGTCCACCATTACACCATCTTTCCAAACAACCTCCATGTTTCCAGTGTCTTTCTCCCCACTTGGAAATGAACCCAGATGGACATTTCTTCCAACACATACTTTTGGTGGATGCATCAAAGAGATAAACACATATATACATTTAGTAAAGCACTTTGGTCCCTGTGATAAACTAATCGGCATACATTATTAGTCCTTGAAATTGCCAAAAAGCCCTATCTGCTACCACTGTAACAGTTTTCTGTTGGTATTATCACTAAAGGAAGAGCCACAGTGTGCTAGGTTCAGTGGTGGGATTCAAAAGTTCCCACCAATGGTTCTGTGGGCGTGGTTTGGTGGGCATGGCTGCAGGGGTGGGATCAAGCGAAATGCGCACTTGCGCGCATGCACACCAAACATGCACTTTGCACATGCATTAAAACAGTAAAAACTAAGCTAATGTGCCTCTCAGCTGTTTAGCACAGCAATCTGCTCTGCCCCATCAAACAGCTGAGAGGTTAAAAAGGACCTCGGAGCAGGGTGGGCGGGCCCAACTGCAGAGCGTCGGAAAGACTCGGAGCGAACCAGTTCTCTGCCAGCTGATCTTCGGCACTACCGGTACACCAGAACTGGGCCGAACCGGTAGAATACCACCACTGACTAGGTTCCCTTTTTTCTCTTCATATACTTATTATTAAAAGTGATTAAGAAATAGTCAGCTATTCATTCAAAAGATACCAAGCCTGCCAATAAAAATAGTCAGGTGTTTTTCTTCACATATCATGAACAACAGTAAGAAAAATGATAAGGAACAATGAAGGTCGTTGGCGGGGGTGGTGGAGGAAATAGGAACTTTGCAAAAAAGGTACTGCCAGGTAAGTCATGATATATTTGCAAAGACTCTGGAAATATAGAAAGGACACAGAACTTTTCACTGTAAGTGGCAATGTTGCATCGAAGATTTCTTTTTTCTATGCATAGCAAGAGATAGATTCTCAGGACTGGCTCTGTACAGATGAAGTACACAGAGCTGGCAGTATCGTTAGGGTGTTTTGTCTCTACTAATGCTGACATGATATGGAAGATTTTTGCAGCTATTAGAGAAATGGCAGGCAGAGCACAGGACTGGGTTTGCACTGCGATACGGAATCTCCCACCTTGCCATCCTGATAAATACGCAGACCCGACAGATTTATTTATTTATTTATTATTTGAACTTATATGCCGCCCCATCTCCGAAGACTCGGCTGCTTACAACTAAAACAAGAGGCAATAAATACATTAAAAAACAATTAAATTAAATTATAAGTTCAAACATTTATAAAGTAATTAAAACAACCCTCCCCAAAGGGTCATAACCCAGGTTGGTCAAATAACCAGGTCTTCAACTCGCGGCGAAAGGTGCGGAGGTCAGGGGCCAGGCGGAGCTCCAAAGGCAGTTGATTCCAAAGGTCAGGGGGCGACAGAAAGGCTCGTCATCGGGAACTGCCAGGCGGCATTGACCCGACGGGACCCCGAGGAGTCCTTGCCTATGAGCTCGCACAGGGCGATCGGTATTCGACATTGGAAGAAGACGCTCCCTTAAATACTGAGGACCCATGTCGTGAAGGACTTTGTATGTTAACAGTAAAACCTTGAATCTCACCCGAGCACAACCGGCAACCAATGCAGGCTGCGAGGAGGGGGTCACATGGGAGAACCGGGTAACTCCCATCACCACCGCCGCCGATTCTGCACCAGCTGCAATCTCCGGATGGTATGCAAGGGCAGTCCCAAATAGAGAGCTGCAGTAGTCGAGCCTGGAGGTAACAAGGGCATGAGTGACCGCAGGGGCCCCGTCCAGAAAAGGGAAGTTGTCGAACCAGGCGAGCTGGGCAAAGGCCCCCTGGCAACGGCCCCCACCTGCTCCTCCAACCGAGCCGCACATCCAGGAGGACCCCAGATTCCGCCCTATCCACAGGGGCAACACCTCTCCCCTATGGCCAAAGATGGATAATCTTGACTGGGCCGGGACGCCGGTATGCACAGCCACTCAGTCTTGGCCGGGTTGAGTCAAGCATGTTCCCGCCATCCAGTTCCGCATCGCATCCAAACACCGAGTCATCAGGAGAGGGCATCACTGATCTGGCCTGGGGTGGAAATGTACAGCTGAGTATCATCAGCGTTGATGGAATTTCACCCCAAACCACGGATGATCTCACCCAGCGGCTTCATGTAGATGTTAAATAAAAGGGGAAAGGACCGACCCCTGAGGGACCCCACAAGGGAGGATCCTAGGGGACGACCTGACCCCCGCCAACACCGATTGCACGCCCGAGAGGTAGGAGGAGAACCACCAAGAACGGTGCCCCCACTCCCAACCCCTCAAGGCGCAAAAGGATACCATGGTCGATGGTATCAAAGCCGCTGAGAGGTCTAATAGGACCAGGACAGAGGAAAACCCTATCCCGAGCCCTCCAGAGATCATCCATCAGCGCGACCAATGCCGCCGTGCTGTACCCGGTCGGAAGCCCGATTGATACGGATCTAGGTAGTCCGCTTCATCCAGGAAAAGCGGAACCTGTTGAGCCACCACACTCTCAACAACCTTCGCCAAAAACGAAGGTTGGAGACTGGACGAAAGTTGTCTAACACAGTCGGGTCCAAGGCAGGCTTCTTCAGGAGGGGTTCACCACCGCCTCTTTCAAGGAGGTGGGAAAGACACCTCCCTTAAAGAAGCTGATAACTGCCCGAGCCAACCGCAGGTGGCTCCCTGGCGGCATAAGCCAGCCAGGAGGGACACGGGTCCAACAAACAGGTGGTGGAACTCATTCGCCGCATAATCCTGTCCACTTCATCCTCGAAACCGGATCGAACTCATCCCAGATAACAATAGCCAGACTCCCTGCACCCCTTCCTCAGACCACTGCAAATCGGAGGACAACCCGTCCCGAATACGAGCAATCTTATCCGACAGATATTGCACAAATTCTCAGCCTTACCCGCAACGGGTCCGATCCCCCAACTGCAGGAGGGAGCGAGTAACCCAAACAGGGCGGCCGGGCGATTTGCGGACGCTATGAGAGCGGAGAGATAAGATCTTCTCTCTCATAGCTACCAGGTAAGTCCTAATAAAGGTTCTCAACTGGGCTCGGTCGGATTGGGAACGGGTAGACCTCCACCTGCTCTCTAAACCCCTTCGACGGCGCTTCATCCCGGAGCTCCTCAGTATACCAAGGAGCCAACCGGGATCCACGGCGCACAAGGGGACGCATGGGGACAACTCTGTCGAGGGCCTCCGATGCAGCCCGATGCCAGGCTACTGCCAGATCCTCGGCAGAGCTGTGAGCAAGGGAAGAAGGAAAAAAACCCAGTTCTGCCTGGAACCTCTCAGGGTCCATTAGGCGCCTGGGGCGGAACCATCTAGGTGGCTCCTCATCCCAGCAGTGGGGGATGGCCTGTTGGAAGACCAGCCGTAGGAGATAGTGATCAGACCATGGAACAGGCAGAGTCGTAATAGTGACCTGCCCTCTGTCACTCCGCCACTGTTCAGAGACAAAAACTAGGTCAAGAGTGTTTCCCCCCCCCATGAGTAGGGCCTTGAATCAATTGGGTCAGGCCCATGGCCTCCATGGAAGCCATGAATTCCTGGGCCAAACCCGACCCCCCCCCCCAAGGAAGGCAGGTTGAAGTTCCCCAAAACCATAAGGTCCGGAAGCTCCACCGCCACCCCGGAGAGGAGATCGAGAAGCCCAGGCAGGGCAGCTGCCACATAGCTGGGGAAAGGTATGCTAGCAGCAAGCCCACCCGCCCATTAGGCCCCCATCTCAGGAGAAGGATCTCACTCCCCTATCTCTGCAACAGAGACCTCCCTTGGAAACAAGGTCTCCCGAATAACCACGGCCACCCCACCACCCCTACCCTGAGCCCGTGGCGGTGCAGAACCCAAAACCTGGTGGGCATAAATCAACCAGAGGGACACCCCCTCTGGCCCCAACCAGGTCTCAGTGATGCAGGCCAGGTCGGCAGCCTCCTCCTCAATGATCTCCCGGAGGAGGGAAGACTTATTAGCCACCGACCTGGCATTAAAATACACCAACCTAAGCCCAGGGATCCTAGTTCCGTTGCCCCTTGGGAGGAGGCCATAGGGTCGGAGCGCAACCGCCTTAAATGTCGGGTGCGCGATCCCCTAACCTGATATGGCCCTATGCCTCGTTGACCTCTTCCAATCCCGATCACCCTGGGAATCGCAGCCCCCACCCCAGGGCCCGGAGCCCCGCCGCCCCCAACCCCCACACTCGCCGCCCCGGGCTACAAAGTGACCCCTGCACCCCTCCCTTCCCTAACCCTTTAAAACAACGAATTAAAAATTTTAAGATTCGACCCTTAGAACTTAATTTAAAACAGATGCTGCATATCCAGACTTGCTGTGGTTTACACACTCCAGATCCGGATTGCAAAAACCCAGATGATCATTGAGTGGCAGCAGTCAATCAGATGATCACTGAATGGTAGCAATGAATGGTAGAAAACTCTACCGTTTCTGCTGGCATCTAGCAGCCATTCGGGTTTTTGAAGCCCTGATCTGGTATGTATGATACAAGCAAGGAAAGCCTTGGAAAGTAGAGTTATTTATCCCATGTGATTTGCTGTTAACAGTTCACCAGTTTTCACCTAAGATTCAACTGGCATTCTGGTTGGTACTGGGAGATCATTGGGAACCAAGCTAGCAGGCACAGGAGAGATCAAACAGAGCTGTCACAGATCTGCCTCTTGTGTAGGTAGGTGCCTGACTATTATTTTTCCAACTCGACGACCTGGACTGATGAGGGGGATGGGATTTCAGCAATAGTGCTATGAAATTAACACTATTAGTGAGATTTCGGATTTAATAGTTTTTTAATTTTTGTATTATATTCTTCTATTACTGTAAGCCACCCAGAGTCCTTCGGGAGATAGGGCGGCATAGAAATCTCATTAAATATAAAATAAATAAATAAATATTATACTGCTTATTTGACACCCTGGGGATGTAATGAACAAGTCCTTTGCCTGAAGTTCCAAAACATTTTGTTCAGTTCTGAATTCTTTGAGACCATTCAGGAACAAAAGACAAAAGATCTACTGTTGTTCTCTTCATGCGATTCTGTGGGTTTTTTTACTCAGCTCCCCAATCCTGCGCATTATTCCTAAATTTATATTTATACTAATTAGATACCCATGCTTCGCTACAAAACTATGTGGTCGGACTTAGTTTTTGGGGAGGAAAATAAGGGGGGGGGAATCTGCCTCTGCCTACCCGCATCCATCGGTATTCATTTGGCTAGTGTCCTGTCAGTGTGAGAGAGTTGAGAGTTGAAAGTGAAACAGTATTTGCTGTGTGAGCAAGAAGGAGACAGCAAGGAGCCTGGGGTGGATTAGCTCAACTGTTCTGTACTAAAGTTGCTTGGTGCTATGAAACTAAAACTGAAACTAAAACTCCTCTCCTCTGCTTGTGTTTTGCATTTGGAATAGATTTCTTTTCAGGTGGGGCAGGGGAGTAGAACTCCTTAGTATCAGAGCGTGTTAATAATAATATAGGAAATACTAATGCTCTGATGGTCATTTCAAAAAATCCTTTCTTAGTCAGCACCTAGAAGCCAAGGGGAACATATGTGCCAAATTTCAAGTTTGTAAGCTTTATGGTTCTGGAGATTTTATGACTATGCATGAGTGTTATTTCACTTTTATATATATATAGAAAACCCCAGCCACAGAATCGTCAGAGAAGCAATATAAATTGATAAAAGACCTAATAGTATGAATAAAAGAGATGACTCCACCAGACTATCAATCAACTGGAAGCCTGCACTGACAAACAAAAGGATCCCTATACCACAATACAAACAAACACCTGGACACAAACAACCCCCCCACAATACCTCCAACTCAAACATGCCCCCAATACACAAAACACAATGTTGCCAGCCAATCAAGAACACAGCAACTCGAGCACCAATGAACACAGACCTAGACTCCCAGCCAATAGGGATGAAAAGAGAACCATTCAAATAAAACACAGGGCCAGAACCAAATTCAAACTGTCAAAGGCTGCCAAGCCTGAAACACACGATTAATAAAGAACCCAATACACAAGCCTGAAGATGGCAGATGGGATTCTGCTGAAACGTCGCTATAAAAGCACAACTATTACGTGGGAAAATACCTGAAGAAACCTAAATACCATACATACATACATACATACATACATACATACATACATACATACATATTGATTTATTGCATTTGCTTGCCACTCATCTCACTGCAAGCTGGGTGGCAAAATATGAAAATATGAGTTTATTTCAGGAAGTACCAACAGTGGCGAAACATAAGCACACATTTTTCTAATTAGTACATTTTCTTTTGAGCGTTTAATGGAAACACAAATTACATTCATAAAGCAACACCAACCTATCAGAATAAAGCTGGAAGGCACCTTGGTGGTCTTCTAGTGGTCTTGCTCAAGCGGAGGCTCTTACAATTTGAGACAACTAGCTGTCCAGTCTCTTCTTAAAAGCTTCCAGTGATGAAGCACCAACAACTTTTGAAGGCGAGCTGTTCCACTGGTTAATTGGTCTCACTGTTCTGGTCATATAATCCACATAAATTTGTTATGAAAAGATAAGATAGTATTTCAGGCTATAGCAAGAAACCAAATTAGTTCTTTAAATGATAAGTTATTGTTTCTTAGCATAATGAAAGCTTCACAAGTAGAACACTATAGTTTCTAAAGTACACAACTATAATCAGAGGTGGTATTCAGCAGGTTCCGACCAGTTCTGGAGAACTGGTAGCAGAAATTTTGAGTAGTTTGGAGAACTGTCAAATACAACCTCTGACTGGCCCTCGCCCCCATCTATTCTCTGCCTCCCGAGTCCCAGCTGATTGGCTGGGCCTTCTTTTGTTGCCCTGCACAGGAGAACCGAGTTGGAAAGCAGGTTAGTGGGGTGGGGAGGGAATGGGGATTTTGCAGTAACCTTCCCCCAGGAGTGGGGTGGGAATGGAGATTTTGCAATATCCTTCCCCTGCCTCGCCCACCAAGCCATGCCATGTCCACATAACTGGTAGTAAAAAAAAAATTGAATCCCACCACTGACTATCATTTCAAAATCACTAATTAAATGGGTTCAAATGTTTTATCAGACTGTCACTAACATGTTGTTTTTTCACTCTCGCAGTCCTGGTGCCCAAAATGAACAAACTACTCTGTAATTTTCAAGGAAATTCCCATGCATCTCTCTCTATCTGTCACAGTGTGCAAAACATTTTATATAAATTAAGCCAATTTATAGCAATATAAAAATCATATTTTTAAAAGTAAAAACACAACCTCAGTAGCATTAACAGGGGTAAGATAGTAATGAGAAGAAACATAAAAATGTTCACAGCCCAATAAAACATGAAGCACTGTAATTAAAAGAATAATTAAAATCCTACTTAAAACTCCTCCAATTGATGGAATGCAATAGGTTTTGAGTGCCTACTTAAAAGCCTGATATGATTAATCCTGTTTAATTTTTCAACCCTTTAAAAAATTAAACGTGGGTCATTTGATCAAACGTAACTATGACTGTTTCCCTGTTTTACAGTAATTTGACTTACCAATACCCATAAGTTATGCACAAGTGAGGATATACCAATTTCCCCAAATTCTTTCAAGTCACCTTGTCCAAAACCACTCTGAGATTTAAAATTCATTGAGCTGAAACTCCAAGAGCTGTGGAGGGTACTGGAATAATGCAAATGCCATAAATCTCAACTTCCTGGTACCCATCAGTGTCTAAATGACATTCTTCACCTTTTGATATTTCCCAACTATCTTTAAAAACTGCCTCGCATTATAAAAAATGTCAGAAGTGTACAGGTAACTCTTACAATCATGTCACAGTTGGGCTTTATCTATCTTGTAAAAAAGAAACAAATGGTAAGCTTCTTTAATGAATTTCTGTTCTAGGGGACATATAACATGATAAACAAGGTCTTTCAATGGTTGGTTGATATATAACCTCCTCTCTTCCTCCATTTTAATTTTAACTAGCTTACACTTCAGCTTGTTTACCAATCAACATTCATTCAACACCAGTTTAGAAGTTCAACAATTTCAACAAGCTAAAAAGGTATGTATAAGCCCTGGTTGCGCAGTGATTAACATTCAGTATCACAAGCAAATTCTTTCCACAGCCCAGAGTTCGATCTTGATGGGGTTCAAGGTTGACTCGGCCTTCCATCTTTCTGAGGTCAGCAAAATGAGGACCCTAATTGTTGGGGGCAATAGGCAAATAATGCTTACATTGTAAACTGCCTATAGAGCTCTAAGGTATTCTGGGGTGGTATATAAGCCTAAATGCTATAATGCTATAACGTATTGTTGAGTGCCATCTGCATATTAAGACTTCAGTCCAAACCTCCAGGTTGCTTCTCCTTGATGTCTTCCATGATGTTTGTCAGGGAATAATGGCAATTTCAAATTTTCTCATATATATCCTGATAGACAACTTCCCATGTAGACAATCTAAGGTACTCTGAAGGAGAGGTCTAGGGATGTACAGTGAGGGACAGCAATCTCTCACCTCTAGCTAGCTGGACAATTCCTACTTTGAAAATACCTCCTTTCTGTACAACCACTGAGCCACTCTGGACAATTAAATTTTGTGTCCCAAAAGACTAGCACAGCTATTTTTCTCCTTACATTAGATATTGAATCATGGGAAATGATTGTTTGCTGGTTCTATGATTTGAGTCTCTGGTGCATATGTGCTAGGGAGCAGTGGTGAAATTCAAAATTTTTTTACTGTCGGTTCTGTGGACGTGGCTTGGTGGGCATGGTGGGACTTGGTGGACGTGGCTTGATGGGTGTGGCAGGGGAAGGATAATGCAAAATCTTCATTTCCATCCCCACTTCAGGAGAAGGATACTGTAAAATCCCCATTCCCTCCCCACTCCACTAACCTGCTTTCTAGCTCCATTCTCATGTGCACGGCAACAAAAGAAGACCCAGCCAATCAGCTGGGACTCGGGAGGCAGAGAATAGATGGAGATGGGGGCGGGGCCAGTCAGAGGTGGTATTTGGCAGTTCTCCGAACAACTCAAAATTTCCACTACTGGTTCTCCAGAACTGGTCAGAACCTGTTGAATACCACCTCTGCTAGGGAGACAATAAAGTAGGAAAGCATGCCATGCCCCCACAACTATACACTCAGTATGTGGGATGAGGATGGAAGATAAAAGAGGATTGTTGCCTAATGAATATTTATCTATGGGGAAGCTGGTTTCAGGAAAGAGGAAGGAAAGAGAGGTTTGAAGCCACAATCACACAGAGGTTCTCTGCTTTGTATTCCAAACCAGACTTTTGAGGCAGGGCTTGCTTGACCTAAGTATTGATCTTCTATTTCTCTGACAGGATGATCAATCTCCTGGGAGACCTCTAGATGGCAGTAGCTCCTGGGAGATCAATAGTCCTATTAGAAGTACGCAGTACACAATAAAAATGAAGGTTTGTGAGGCCCACATGTGTGTGTGTGTGCACACACACACACATACATACACCAGGTGCTCCCCTCAAATGGAGTCTGGTTTTCCTACCACAGGAGAAAAAGACAGCAAGGAATCCTGAACTGCTGCTCTCAAACTACCCAGGGCAGCACAGTTTATGTCAATGTGTTCTTCTTGGCCCAAAGATGGGAAGGAAGCACATTAATGTGCCTGAGGAAACACCCCCATCACAACCAAGCAATTAGAAGTCACAAGGTAGAACTGAATGTATATGTCATCTATCTTAAAATTGGTTCTCCTAGCACTCTAAGAAGATTATTCCTGAAAGCTTTCTTCTGCTTTAAAATATATTTTGCTAATTAAAATTTCCTTTAATTAGCATTTCCATTTCCTGCTGGCTTTTAAGGGAAAGACAATTCTCTATTACAAGGTGCTCATGTTAGTGAAATCATACATGAGGGATTCTTCAAGTTAAAAAGTATATGTTGAATAAGGATATCAAGGCAAAATAACTTTTTAATAGAGTTAGACCAATATAGACCAATTCTCTGAAAACATAATTTACCAAAGAATCCCCTTCATATTTTCAAATAAATTTATTTAACATGATCTACTATGTATCTCAGGTTTTAAACTGTTTACTGAATGTAACTGCCCAATTAATGGCTCACTTTGTGCTGTAACTCTCTAAGCAGAAAAAAGCTGGCAGAAAACAGCAATAACTTATGATGCTTCGGTTACCTTTTTCCAGATTAAGATACGTTAATTAAGGGAGGAACAGTCAAATGATGGCTACACAGAGTTTACAAATGCAAAACTATCCATTTTGCAAATGATAGTTCATAGACATACTCCTAAGAATGAAGTAATAAGTGTTTATTGTCCTATTACTTCATTCTTAGGAGTATGTCTATGAACTATCATTTGCAAAATGGATCTGCAAATGATGGTCTGCTGAACTTGCAACAGCCATCTCAAACTACAACTTGTGTCAGCAAGATTGCAATCCAAGGTTCCCCAAGATAACATGAGTGTTTCTCATCCATAAAAGCGCTATTCTCCAAGAAATGTAATTACATTTTCTTATCTTATAATATTATAATCAGCAAGCAATAGGAATCCAAGGATATACAGTACTTCCTGGACCACTATAAGGGCTGGTACCTTCTAATGGATTGGTGCTTTAAGGAATGACACTGTGATTATGTCAATCTACCCTACCCTACCCCAACTTAACGTAACATTAACATGTAACTTACATTTGCAACCACTAAGCCCATCCTGCCGGATGTGAAAGAGTGGAATTTCATTCATGAAAATCAAATATCATGTAGTTCCTTGCACCCAACTGAGAAAAATATTGAATAAAAATGCTTCACAAACAAGAATTCACTTGGTACATTATCGGCTTTGTAGACTAACTGTAAGAAATCTCATTTGGAAATGGGAGCATGATCTCCACATGTATGACTAGAGAACAGAATCCTTAGCTGTTTTATTGTCTTTAAGACTAAGGTTATAGCCGGCTTACTTATACAATAGAGAAAAGCTTATTCTAGCAGAAAAAAACACATAATATTCCAAGCAAGATGAGTTTCTCTTATACTGGTTTTTTGCAGCAAAACTAACAAAGAAGAGTGGAAGTGCTTCAGCCTCAAGGGGAGGAGGAGAGTCTACATTTTCTTACAAACAGGAGATGGGAACAGAAGAATATTTGAGAATGGAAGAATATCAAGAGAAAAAAAAATAGGAACAGTACGGGGGCGGGGGGGAAGGCTTTCAAGAGACAGGTTTCGTGGAAGCATAATGTTAGCCTGGAAAAAAAAGAGCTTTTCATTTTTTTACTGTGTCAAAAAGGCCACTGCGAGTTATATCTAAATAGGATCTTGTTTGATTCAAAGATGAAAATGTCCTTCACCTTGAACACGTCTTTCATATCTGGGGATTTGAAGATCTCCACAAAAATGTATGTAAATATCTTCAGTGTTGTTTTGATCGTATTACTTTTGGGAAGGAGTCACAATCTAAGCAAAGTTTGCCTGCCCAGAGTTTAATCTCTCAGCATAAACAATCTCAAAGTATTTTTTTTCTCAAAGTCAAAATGCTAATAAGATTTCTGCATTTAACTAGGACACATATTTCAGTATCAAGAAGAATTAGGGACTCATAATCACACAGAGATAATGTAAGTTTAAATCTATGACAGTTATACCTTTAGGTTTACTACTACAGACCAGTTCAATACAGAACAGATATGCTAACAATAGTTACCACAGAGTTAATTTATCTTCCTTCAATAATAAAAGAAAAATGCTCCTGGAATCTGTGGTCTCCACAGGCCTGTGAGAATTTTTAACATGTTTTCTGCAAGTTCCTGTTGACCCCAAATATGAGCTATTAGCGAAGCCAATAACAGTCAACAGAATTTACTCTCTTGGGCCATGGTGCTTCTATAAATTTTGTATTTGACAGTAGCTGATAAAGCAGGATGCTCCCCAGCATAAGAACAACCTAGAAATACATACTTTGTAAAAAAAGGAAGGAAGGAAGGAAGGAAGGAAGGAAGGAAGGAAGGAAGGAAGGAAGGAAGGAAGATGATGGATGGTAGACAGGCAGGCAGGCAGGAAGCAAGCAAGCAAGCAAGCACTCACGCACGCACGCACGCAAGCAAGCAAGCAAGCAAGCAAGCAAGCTGTACTTCATTCACATTCCAGTATAAAAGGTACAAATTATATTAAAAATATGCATTAAGTGCATATTAAAGACCTCCACAATTATTCATTGAAGCTGCCCTCAAAGGACAAGAAAATAAAATGATAATAATGCTTTATTATAAATAAGGAGGCGGATCCCTCTCAGGAGAAAAGACAGATTTTCTTCTTCTGCTGGCCTAGTTATTTATTCCACACAATAACAACAACAAAGCACAGCCACAGATAATCACTACCAATTAGAACTCCAATACATTGATAGTTAAATCACCTCCTGAAGCATATATTGCAAAGGCATAGCCTGGCTGTAGTTGAATTATTTCAGCCCTCCCAATCTGAAACGTATCTGTTAACCTAAAATAGGTTCCCATGCAAAGTCTCCACATGAAAAGCTGGAGATCTGTAATAATTTAACATACACCAAATACTGTATTTTGGAAATAGATCCTTATTGGTCTAAAATAAGAAGCTGACCACAGCAGTAATGAAGGCATTTGTCATGAGCTAACTACTGAATAGCTGAATCAAACAATGAAAACAACTCTCCCTTAAATTTTGCTGATGTGTTGTTCTTGGAAACAATATAGAAAGTGATTCCTGCCCCTCCTGCCCCACTTGCTTTGTAACTTCCAAGGCTATCCTATCACTCTACAATTTCCTTGTGGTCTCCCATTCATATAATAGTTACTTCCAATCCTTAGTTTTTCAGGTGGTTAGATTTTGCCACCTGCTGTGTGAGAGTATGTACACAAACCATGCCCTAGCTCAGGGGTTTCAAACTCGCATTGTCACAGCAGCATCACATGACGTATCGGGACTTTCCCCACTTCGCTAAACTGGGTGGGGGCGTGGCCAGCACATGACGCATCCGGGCCTTGACACTCCTGCCCCAGATCTTCTACAAGCTACATTCACCCTGCTATTTATTCATTGTATAGCAACAGCACTTCTATACCGCTTCACAGTACTTTTACAGCCCTCTCTAAGCGGTTTACAGCGTCAGCATATTGCCCCCAACAATCTGGGTCCTCATTTTACCCACCTTGGAAGGATGGGATTGAGGGAATCGAACTCCTGGCAATGTGAGCAGAGTTAGCTTGCAATACTGCATTCTAACTATTGTGCAACCACGGCTCTTATACTATGCATATACACTGCACCACCACGGCTCTCATACTATGCAGTTGTATTTAGTTACAGCACAAGGGATCCTCTAAGAAGCTTCTTATACAGACCTGAGGTCTGTAGGATGTGCAAAAGAGGAGAGAATATACCATATTTGGAAGCAACATTTTACTTTGTAAAATCCCATAAAGCAAAGATTAATTTATAGCAGAGAGTTGGATCCTATTCTCCTAATAGCTGCGTTACCATTTGCACATGGAGTATGGTGGCTGATGTGAACAGTGAAAACATCAAGGGAGATTTCATTTAGAATTGTACTATAAAACGTATGTCAGAGTAAAAGAATGCCTTGCCTGTCCTTTTCATGATTGCAGCTGCTGCAGACATGATATTTGTGAAACCCTCTTGCTGTTGCTGCTGCTGTCAAATCTAATGCCAGATTAGGGCACTAAAAGTCATCACCAAAATAAGGGATAATTATTTGAACGTAGAGCTAGATGCAAAACAGTATTTATAGCTAAGAAAAGGCCAGATCTTGACCATCTCACAATGTAATGTACTGACTCAAAGTAAGTGGTGCTTTTATACAATTTTCAGAAAAATAATAATCAATGGAAAATGTTTGTATTTTTTGTTACTCCTCCAACAATGTAGCAATTCTTTTTTTGTTGTTTTTTGGTCATTAAGGTTTTCACAGAATAGAAGAGCCCAGATGGATACAATTCTTATGCATCAGGAATCAAAGTAGTTTATGCAAAATTAATGTGACGGTATGGCACATTTTCATTGTTCTATGCTTGGTTCTGGGGGCCAAAGATGACATCATTATCCTATTTAAGAAAAAAAAGGAGGGGTTAGTATAACTAACTGATGGATGAAATTATGCGTGCCTAATTTTGGAAGCCACAAACTATATGTAGCTAGAATATGACTTTTTTTAAAAAAAAAAATAGGTCTTCCGACTAAAGACAAAGTCACATCATCCTAAATCTCCCTTTGTGTGTATGTAGTGTATGTAATATACTTTGGTATATCCGTTGCTTAAAGACTTGCTATTTAATGCGTTTGGGTATGACGCATTACAATGCAATCATGCATTAAGTATAGTAATTTATTAACCAACTATAAACATAACAAGGTAAGACAGAGAACATGACATGATTTGTTCATGTAACTGTGACTCTGCCTCCCCCTCCCCCTTCCTGTCACTGCTTAAAGGGACTCATCTTGGATGTGATAAGCTTCGAGAGTGCCGGCAATTCCATCAATATGCAGGTACTGTACAGCCCAGCATGCAATCATCAAAGAACAGCTAAGGCAGCCTTTGCCTGCCAATGCAGAGCACGGTGATTCACAGAAAAGTCAAGCTAAATCAATGATCCATCTTCAGAACGACAGTCTTGCTAGAAGCCGCGTGATATAACGACAGAACCATTCAGAGAAGCTGGGGAAGCATTAACCTGTATTTCTGTGGCTCTGAAACTATCTACAGTAGATAGCTCACCTCAGGGCAGGCTTCCAGTGGAAAATGTTGAGTTTCTAGTGGCAAAGACTGGCACTACTCCCTGAGGATAGCCTTACCTTTCAGCTGGCTTGGTTCCCCTGCGCTTCACACTTAAGACAAACTAACTCAAGAAAAGTACTTAAGTGCTCTTCAATAAAAGACTGTGCATTAGCTACTCATCGACTTTGACTGGGGAAATGGCATTACAAAGTGGTAGGCTAAATTCTTTCCTAACATTGTTCTCATCAAGATCTTTCTTTTTTCCCCCTCCAGATTTCATTTTAGTCTCTGGGAAACTATATAGAAATAGCACTTCGACTTACATACCACTTTACAGTTCTTTATAGCCCTCTCTAAGCACTTTACAGAGTTTGCAATCTGGTCCTCATTTTACCCACCTCGGAAGGATGGACGGTTGAGTCAACTTTGAGACTGGTGAGATCTGAACCGCCAAATTGCAGGCAGCCGGCAATCAGTAGAAGTAGCCTGCAGTACTGCACTCTAACCACTGTGCCACCATGGCTCATATATAACTATAGTCTGGGTCCTGGCTGCTAACTTCTGATGCCTGTGTTGATTTGGTTGATCTGGATGGCTAAGTGAGTATCATAATGTTTTGATGACATTTTCCCAAGTAAATCAGACAGGAAACACAATCATAGGGACTAACTCTACTTAATCGTAAGGCTACATTAACAGAATCTTATAAGTCTGAAAGTAAAAATCTTCCACCATCTCATTAACAACCTGAGAAGGTAGGGAGAGTCCCTTCTAAGTTTCTTTCTCCACTGCAGGCTATGCCTTCTCTTATCAGGACATTCACAAGGAGCATTTACTTTTGCCCTGTCTCTGTAGGTATTTTTCACACACCATTACACGTTTTCCTTGGTTTCAATGCATTCATCTGAAGAAAGATTTTTGATTGGCTCCAAATCAGCATGCTTCTCAGCCTAATACTGGAACTAAATAAGGACAATCAAGTGTGTGGGTACCACTCCATCAAATTCCCCAGCTGAATAAAGAAAATGAATAAAGAAAAACCAAGAAGAAAATGGGGCAGAACTGCTCTAATGCCCTCCACCAATGCAAATGAACATTGAACAGGGATAGTATCAGAGTCTAACCTAATCCAAATTCAGATCATTAATTAGTGAGGGGGAAACATCACAAACTGGTTTCCAAACATCAATAACATCTTTCTCTAATGATTGCAATGCTGTAAATAAATTGAAAAATATTAATCAGCAACTAAGCACTAGGACAATTTAAACTATGGGGCAGATAGGCATAGTCACAATTAGCATTCTCCAGAAAAATAGAAGTAAATAGTTTAAGGGGGCTGCTTTTTTAATTACAATTCCATTCAAAACATATACATGCTTTCATGAACAAGCTTTGACTATATTAATGAGAGAGAGAAAAGATGCAAATGCACTATGATTGTGATTTGATTTAACTAGACTTGCATAAAAATAGAAATAAATTGTCCAATAGATCAATTGGTAATAGTAGCAATTAACTGTTAATAGAGGCAGAAATATCATATATGAAAAAAGATACTAATGGAAATTCTAAAAAGTATCTTTGTTGCATGGGGAAAAGAAAAGATATTTCCTAACCCCAATTCCAAAAGTTAAATTTTTATAAGTGCAGAAATTATTTCTAAACATAATTATCATAAAATGCATTATCAGAGTAAAACAGCCCATTTACTGAAGCAATGGACACCTGAATAAATGGTTGTCAAACATTTCCAAAATGAGTAAGACACAGGTGAAGTTTCAGTGCCCTATACAACACAACAGATGTAAGTGAAGTGCATACAATAGTTATAAATGCTATTGTTAAAGTATATTAAGTATCTTTTCAATGGAAACTTGTACTAGGAGAAACATATTCTTAAGGCTAAATACAACTACATACAAATACAAGTGTATATTAAGGAATGTTGTGTAATTTGAATAGATTGCTGGGCCGTGCCTCTTGCATCTTGTGTAAGTTACAACAAGCAGCTTCTCCTTGCTTCTACCAATCTACCAATCACTAGCATGGGCATTTCATTTGGGGAAGGTTATAGATCAGCAAATGTGTAGATTTCTCCAGAAATCTGGAATGCATGAAAGGGCAAGGACATTGGCACACTGGTAATTCAGTGAAAAAAAAATCAATACTCTATTATAATATTTGACTACAAAAACAACAAAAAATATGCAGACATGTACAAATTCAAATCACTCAGCGACTAAGACAACTGTGTACCAAATAGGCAGAAAACATTTTTTATGCCAAAAGAATAATCACATTTTACTCTCTGCTTATTAACATGGATGCACTAGTTCCATTTCATTTAGACGTAGATTTCTGTAAAAACGCTGTTTATGTAATGATTTTGCCTCCCTTATTTAAAACCTATCTCTTGTCTCCTTTACTGATGATGGTCGAGACAAAAGCTGTGCTAATAGAATTCCATCTAATTCCTTACCCAGCTGTAAAACAAATATTTTTTTAAAAATCTCCATGTCCCAGGCTAGCCTGTAATTTTTTTTGGCTCGCTTAGTGTCTTTCAGTCTAAACCAGGGCTTTCAAACTCACGTCGTCATGGCAGCATCACATGACATATCGGGACTTTCTTTCCCTTTGTTAAACTGGGCATGGACATGGCCAGTGCATGATGCATCCAGCTCACAGCCTGCAAGTTTGACAGCCCTGGTCTAAACTATGTGTTGTGGTCCGCCAGTGGCCTGCGGAACTGGCAGCAGAATAGGACAGTTGGGAGGAACATGGGCCAGTTCTGGAGTCTGGAGAGAGCTCGGATGAGGGTTCTGCATCCAACACAGATATGAGGCCAGGGCCATCTGAGAGTTATGTGCGGGCTCCGGAGCCTCCAGAATCTGACATCAGCGAAGCAGAGGAACCAGTTCCCAGTGCGTGCTTACGCAGAGCTGCCAGAAGGCAAGAACAGTTAAGACAAAAGGGGCGACTCAAGAGTAAGGCTTGGAGATGATTGGCCGCCTTCCATAAGACATAAAGAAGGAGCAAAGGGACATGAGCCTTTGCAGGAAGCAACTTTGTTCATTCTGGTCAGTTTAAATTCTGAGCTCCATGTTGACTTTGTGCCTTGTACAGCTAATTGGCAATTTAGTTGTTGACAGCATTTCAAGGGAGATAAAGGTGTGTGCTTATCAGCCTTATCCCGAAAGACTGTGGCAGACTTCTGCTGGACTATTCATAAACTGTTTGAGACTCATTATGGGCTGTAAATGCATATAATTCACAGCCGTTGAAATAGATAGATAGAAGATAGAATTCTTTATTGGCCAAGTGTGATTGGACACACAAGGAATTTGTCTTGGTGCAAATGTTCTCAGTGTACATAAAAGAAAAGATACATTCATCAAGAGTCAAGAATCATAAGGTATAACACTTAATAATAGTTATAGGGTACAATAAGCAATCAAATCATACTGGGAAACAGTCAATATAAATTGTAAGGATACAAGCGACAAAGTTACAGTCATACATAAAAATAAAACAAAAGGTTTTCGGGAACAGCATGTGATTGTTACTGTCTCAGGGAGCCTTGGTCAGAACACTATGGCGCTACAAGATTCCTCTTAAGAATGATCCCCCCATGTCCATGGGTTGTGCCTAGAGAGACAGCTTAGTTTTTCCTCTTCTTTATGGCCCTCTAAAATGTGCTGCTGGAACCTGCCTATTTTCCTCAAAACAAGTCTTGTCAGTGTGAACCGGGTCACCTATTTACTGCATGTCTTTTTTTAAAAAATCCACACAAATTCTCTGCGGGCTGAGAGCCAAGGATGCACTGATGTCTTTTGATCTGCCAAAAAGGTTTTGTCATGCTGCTCTATTTTATGGAAAGATGTTGACTTGCATCCAGCAAGGCAACTAATATTCTGTAGCTAATTGTGTGCACTACCATGACAGAAGATCTAAGGGAAGGACACAGCTTCCTATGTCTCAGGGGGAAATGGTACAATACTTCATTTACAGCCACCCATCTGTCTCACTATGGCATAATCACATACCATGGAAAACTCACTGTGCCGTGTGCCCTTCAGGGATGTACATCCACCTTTCTTTTTTTCCTTTTTCTTTTTTCACTCAAACATCTCTGTTGCACGGACCAGGAAGTTGCCTTCCAAAACATGTCATGCAAAACAGAAAACTTAGCCTCTTTTGTTGTGATTAAAGAGATATATGTGAGAAACTCCTTACTTAATAACCAGCGTGTACATTTTTTTTTGCATTTTCTAGCTTTCACATGTTTTATTTTAACTTTTGAGTATATATTTGGAGTTATTTTCTTTTTATTTCTTAGTAAATGTTACCTTAGGACAGAAGTGTCAAACTGGATTACTTCGAGGGCCGGATCAGCATTGTAGTTCTCGTCTGCGGGGCGGGAAGCGGGGAGACAGGACAGATGCCTCCTGCAGCACCCTGCTGGCCAAAATAGGGCACGGGGGAACCACACATGCTGCCCCCGCAACCCAATTTTCAGACTGAACAGCCTCCTGCAACACTCTCTTTGGCCAGCAGAGTTTGCGGCCCCCATGGCTCATTTTGGCCAGCAGAGGCACATTTTGGCCAGCAGAGGCACAGCAGGCCAGTCCTTTGATATTTTCAGGCCAGTCCCATGGGCCAGATTTAAGCACCCCGTCGGCCGGGTCTGGCCTGCAGGCCTTGAGTTTGACATCCCTGCCTTAGGATAAGACCCAGAGCTGTAGTGGAGGGAGGGAGGGAGTGATGAGTGAGTGAGTAAGTAAGTAAGTGAAGTTTTGAATAGGCAAAATTACTTTAAACACTGTATTAAACCCAGAAGTTATTTTTTTTACTCCTACTGAAGTTAAACAATCCCCATATTATAGAGCTGGACTGTGAAAAGTATTATAAAGGGAGGGAAGTCCTTTAAACCGGGCTATTTGGACAAAGCTATCTTCCTGAAAGAATCTTTGGAGAGCATATTTGACTTTTTTAATGTTTTTCCTTTTGTCTGCTGATACATCCTCCTCAAAAGGCAACATTTCTGCTGGGGCCATCCATGCACTTGGGTTTTATGCATGCACACATATCTGGAAAGAAGCAGGAAGTGCTTTCAGAGCAGCTGCAGGCGCCTATCAAAGACTGAAGGAAGGAAGCTTTAACTCAGGCTAAGATGCTTTGCAAAAACATCAGCTTTCAAATGTTTTGAGCACTTCTGGAGAGTTAAAAATTCCACTCTCAGGAGTTTGCTGTACTGTAATAGCAATACTTATTTTTGAGCAAACATTTTCAACATCTTGAAAACTACCATCAAGTAAACTCAGATAAAGTAACCTCAAACTATAGGTCAAATAAAGTGAAACTTTATTTTACAAGAGCAAATGTCTATAGAAGAGTTTGAGCCACAGAAAATATTCAAGTTTTGTTTTTAAAGGAAAATTAGAGAACTAGAAATAACTACAATACTTCATTGCCAAATCAAAAAAAAAAGGGCCTTGGTGGTGCAGGCTGCACCACTAACTCTTAAGTTCCAGCTGCCTGCAATTATTGCAGGCTTGAATCCCACCAGGCTCAAGGTTGACTCAGCCTTCCATCCTCTCGGGGTAGGTAAAGTGAGGACCCAAGATTGTTGGGGGCAATAAGCTGACTTTGTAAAAATGCCGCTTAGTAATAAGCAGGCATATACAATGGAACGAAGGCTATTGCTGAGCGCATTGGGTTGTATCCCAAAAATTGTAAGCCGCCCTGAGTCTTCAGAGAAGGATGGCATATAAATGTAATTTTTAAAAAATCAAATCAAATCTGGGAAAGGCCTTTAGGGCACTAGATTTTTTTTTCTAAATTGCGACTAGAGAATATTAGCAAATCTCTGAGATTTTAAAGACAGGATAAGGAATGAACTTAAAAGTTTGGTTAGCACATTTCTCTAGAACAGGATATTTAAATGAGTGAACCTGCAGTGCACATTTGAAGTGATTAATACAAACAGTGATTATATGATAGATGGTAATTAAGTTTTATTTCAACTACTGCATAATTTAGGTTATCTTGGATGAATGCAGAAGAGTTTTATTAAAGTGATAATGTTACAACTTTATAAACTAACTTAAACTAGATTATTAACAACCATTTTATCAGATATGTATATAGTATATATCTGATGCAACTCTATTTTAACAGGATGTTATATGCTGCTGAATTAGTCTATGTGACACAAAGGAATACAGCAGATATAAAAGCTGGGACACTCTTTCAGTAGATCCAACCCCCCACCCCAAACAGGCCTCAAAAAATAATTGAGCTGTTGGCCTCTACAGTGGCCCAGATGAAGGCAGTTCTATTAATGAATAAATGATTTGACCTTTCTAACTTCTCAGGTTGTGACTGCTGTTCTGTCTGTTTTCAACTATCAAGTGCTCTTCTATGTAGATGTCTAAATACTTGGAAAATGAAGATAATTTTCACCCAACAAAGTAGGCAAAAGCTACAAAACTTGCTCAATTTTTTAAATACTTCTGGCTAAGAAATTCAACTATGAAAGACATGGTTTACAAAAGGAAGATTTTGGGGCGTTTTAGACTTTGCCTTGGCTTCAGTTTTATGTAATTGTTGACATCAAGGCAGAATCTGAAAGGCCAAGCCAAATCTCTAGTGGATCTGTCTGCAATATGGCCAGATTAGACACACTGATCTCTGCAAATAGTTTATTGGAAAGTTTAGCTTAACATTGCAGTAAATGTACATCTTTGCTTGTACAACAGGAAAAAAAGTAGATCCAGGAAACTACAGAGCCATCATCCTGACATCAATAACTGGGAAGATCCTGAACAGATCATGCCAAACAAATCATACTGCATTCTTTGATAAAATGACTAAATGTGAAATGCTGTGGGCATAGTACACTTGGACTTCAATAAGGCATTTGACAAAATAGACCACAACCAACTTCTTACTAAGATAGAAAAATGTGGGATAGGCAGCATCATAACTGGCTGACAAATCGCACTTTATGTTTAGTCCTCAATGGAACTATGTCTATATGGAGGGAACTATGCAGTGGAGAACCCTCAAGATTCTGTCTTAGGCTCAGTACTCTTCAACATCTTTATAAATGATTTAGATGAGGGGATAGAAGAGGAACTCATCAAATTTGCAGATGACACCAAGATGGGGAGAATAGCCATTACTTTACAAACCAGGATAAAGATTCAGAAGGATCTTGACAGATCTGAACAGTGAGTCCTATCCAACAAAATGCAAGTCAGTGGTAAAAAAAAGTAAGGTCTCACACTTAGGCAATAAAAACCAAATGCACAGGTATAGAATAGGTGGTACTTGACTCAACAGCAGTAACTGTGAGAGGGATCTAAGAGCCCTAGTGGACAATCATTTAAGTATGAGCCAACAGCGTGTTGCAGCTGCCAAAAAAAAGCCAATGCAGTCCTAAGCTGCATCACCAAAGGAACAGTATCAAGATCACATGAAATATTAGTACTGCTATACACTGATAAGACCATATTTAGAATACTGCATTCAGTTTTGATCACCATGATACAAACGCGATATTGAGACTCTGGAAGGAGTGCACAGAAGAGCAACAAAGATAATTAGGGGGCTGGAAGCTAAAAGTGTGATGAATGGTTGCAGGAACTGGGTATGTCTGGTCTAAAGAAGAGAAGGAATTGAGGCAACAAGATAGCGATCTTCTAATATTGAAGGGGTTGTCACAAAGAAGAGCGGATCAATTTATTCTCCAAAGGATATAATGGCAGGACAAGAACAGATGGAAAATTACCAATGAGAGATCCAACATAGAATTAAGGAGAAATTTCCTGACAGTGAGAACAATTAATTAGTAGAGTGGCTTGCTTCCAAAAGTTGTGGGTGCTCCATCACTGGAAGTTTTCAAGAAGAGATTGCACACCCATTTGTCCAAAATGGCATAGCATCTCCTGCTTGGGCAGGAGATTGGATTAGATGATCTCTAAGGTCCCTTCCAACTCTTGTCATTTTGTATGTCTATACATGGGAAAGTATGCAGAAGGAAACCTTTTCCCCAGTGTCATTGGAGTCCTCAGCTGACCCGAAGACAATCTCTCACGGAATTTATTGAATACTTTTCAGTAGAGTCAGTTTTCTGTTATATATAACAAAATATATTATCTATGAAGATTCATTGATGTTCATAATAATTATCTTTAATAATTATTTAATAATTATAAGAGCCTTGGTGGTGCAGGCTGTTAAATGCCTAGCACTTAAGTTCCAGCTGCCTGCAATTACTGCAGGCTCGAATCCCACCAGGCTCAAGGTTGACTCAGCCTTCCATCCTCTCGGGGTAGGTAACTGAGGACCCCAGATTGTTGGGGGCAATAAGCTGACTTTGTAAAAATGCCGCTTAGTAATAAGCAGGCATATACAATGGAATGAAGGCTATTGCTGAGCGCATTGGGTTGTATCCCAAAAATTGTAAGCCACCCTGAGTCTTCGGAGAGGGCGGCATATAAATATGAATTAAAAAAAAATAGTAAATAATATTAATGCTCTCCAATATCAAGATTTAGACTTGGTTTGCCTCATCGCTGACATTCATAAGATTTTTTTCCCCAAATTTTGTGTTTACTCCTTTTTCAACTCTAAAGACAAAAAAAGGTCATATCTAACCTGAAGAGGCAACAAATTGTCTCTTAGGAATACAGTATGAATGTTGGGAGTGCTGATAATCTCACATTTTAAACAAGAACTCCATCTCCAGTGATACATAGCCTACAGCGATTCTTCTGTTCTCTTTGTAGATATTTGATATATAAGGCATTTGTGTGTGCTGTTTCCCCTTTTCCCAAATTTCATCAAATTCAGATACTCCAGGGATGTTATCCTCTTCTGTGCTATTTCCTACAATTCTTTGACGCTATTTGGCTAAATTAAATGGTAAGTGTTGTGATAACTGAATATTTTTTCTCACGCTATACACAGCATAAATACAAGAGAAGCAGATTAATCTCTCACTCTACCAGTGGCATTAGGATCTTCCGTTGTTCTAGGGGTGTACTAGTTTCACATCCAAAGGGGAAAGAAAACTGGGTGGATGCTACCTGCTCTTTTTTGCTTTAGGTGCAAAGCAAAGCATATTCCCAATATGTTCTGCCTTTTTACAGTATAAACGTACTGTAGGAAGTTGCTGGAGTATTTTAAAATCAGTATTTTTCCAAGCAGCTGAATTCACTTTCAATATAAACTTAATTTTAACAAAAGATCAACAGAACTTTGACACAACCAAAACTGGAGAAATATTTCTCTGTAGTTATTGACACAATGGTATCATAAAAATATTTGGAATGCAAGGATCCCTGAGAAAAATGTCAGTTCTGCCACTGTAAAACTTTCTGTATCACATCATCTTTTATTCCTAATCCAAATTTTAAAATAATAGATCGATGGCACTATGTTCCATTTCTGTAGAGTTGGTGGAACTTGGCCAATTCTGAAAATGGAGTTTTATTATAGTCAGCAATTCTAGCATGAACTGAACGCGCTAAAAACTACAAACACAGGACGATTTTTCTCCTTAGCTTTTTTTTTAACCTGTGAAACATTCTCTTCTTTACTTATTTGACCTAGATATGAAGTCATAATTTAAAAAAAAAATTCTTTCCAGAATGTCTCAGGAAAAGCCTTGGTGGAAAGACCGAAGTTGGTACACCTACTTTTGGCCTTGAATCAGTCTCTAAGAGAATGTCAGTAACCTTCGTCTTCAGATCAGTGCTGCCCACTGACCTCTGTCACTTTCAATGTTTCGAAATATAATTAATACACAAGAGAAACCACCTTCCCTTCCTCCTAATACAAAGTATAACAATATTGACTTTCAGACTACAGAAAAAGGAAAACTTCCATGGAGCTTGGAGTTATCACGTAAAATGAATAATATTAAACCTGCATTTCTAAAATTATTCTGAAGGTTCAGAAAGCTGAACCTTACATAGATATGAGGGCCTCTTCCATTGGATTTCATTCAACAATCCTAAACATGAACAGAGTCTTCTCTAAGAAATATTAAGAATGTACAGTATAAACAAAGACTTGCTTTGTTTAGCATACATGCAACATCTCTGCAATTCCAAAGCAGATCACATCACATAAAAAGCATACATTTTCTTTTCTGGTGCTCATGTAAAATGTCTGGAGAAAATGCAATCTGAATTTTTTTTTGCTATCTACAGAATTTAGATAAACAAAGCTGCATTTGCTAAATGTACGACTTATTGTGAAATGTATCACATGTAAATTGGAGTGGAGAAAATAAAGAGGACTCAATCACTCTCACAATATTGCAGGCATGTGGCTACTTCCAGAACACAAACCGGAAGCGCAAAAACACAGTAGCAATAAATGCTCCTAAAATATATTTCTAGCAATGTACATAAAATTGAGCTGTATAGTCAAAAATGCAAAATAGAGTTTCTAATAGAGTACACATAGCATCTTGTGTGTGTGTGTGTGTGTGTGTGTGTGTGTGAGAGAGAGAGAGAGAGAGAGAGAGAGGAATAGCATAAACAATACAAAAATAATGATAATCACTTTACAATGGGAGTAATTATTGATGGGAAGAAGTGACCTGCAAAGAAGGCCATTAAGCGCTACACATTAGGAAAAATTCACAAAGAGCAGGAATAAAGGATTCCATATATATAAATATATGAATATACAAGGTTATGAGTTTTAACAATCATGTGTGCATGTGTGTATTCATCATTGTTAAAACTCATAATCTTGTGCAGCTCACAATCATTTCAAGAGAATTTTTAGAACTTCCAGTAATGCATTAAGTAGCAATGTGCAAGTCATGTTTCACTCTTAAATACAAGGTAGTCCTTGACTTGTGACTGCTCTCTTAGTGACTGTTTAAAGTTGCAATAAACCCCTGAAAAGATATCTGGTTTCGAAGTTATAGCCGCTGCAGTTCCCCTGCCATCGTTCATCCTTCCAGCCCACCGCAGGGATGCCGAAGCACCCCATCCACCTATCTCCTCCCAACTCACCTGGTCCATGCAAGGGGAGCCTAAAGCAGCTACTGGTGCCTTGAACAATTGCTTGACTCAGACTTGCAGGACTCAGTCTGCTCTTCATCCACCTCCAGGGCCAAGCAGCACCCAACTTACTTTGTTTTTTTGCAGTCAAGGTGAAGCAAGATTTTTCTTAGTTTTCTTGCAGAGTCTGTTGGCCTCATGGCAACCTCTTGCTGTTCTTCTAGCAAGGAGGCTCTGTTTCTTAAGGAGACTCTGTTTGTTTGTGGAACCTCCTTAGGAGAAGGTCTGTGGCAATACTTAGTTCCAGAATGGCTTTGGTATATGCATTCTTTGAGGTTTTCACAAAACCTGTGGCTCTTGCTCCATTATTATCTATTGATTTAACAGCCTGAGCCTTGGTGGCTCAGGCTGTTAAATGCCTGCAGTTAAGTTCCAGCTGCCTACAATTACTGTAGGCTCGAATCCCACCAGGCTCAAGGTTGACTCAGCCTTCCATCCTCTCGGGGTAGGTAAACTGAGGACCCAAGATTGTTGGGGGCAATAAGCTGACTTTGTAAAAATGCCGCTTAGTAATAAGCAGGCATATACAATGGAATGAAGGCTATTGCTGAGCACACTGGGTTGTATCCCAAAAATTGTAAGCCGCCCTGAGTCTCCGGAGAAGGGCGGCATATAAATGTAATTTTTTTAAAAAAATTGTCCAGCTAAAGTGAACAGCAATGGCAATGGTACAGGTTGTCAACCAGTTGTTGCCATCTAATGTGTTGAATTCCCTTTCACTAGAGATCTTCAGAGCCTGGATTGTCATCCATCAAGAGATCTCTAGTAAATCCTGCACTAAGCAGGGATTGAATTAAATTACCTTTATGGTCTTTTACGAATTTGTGATTCTATGATATTTATAGTGGGAATATCCATAGTCCTCTGCTTCAAATGATTTCCTGCATTCACAGCTTCAACCAGATCTAAAGAGCGATCATAGTAGACAGCTATGCAAACTAAGCTACCTACCGTGTTTCCCCAAAAATAAGACACTGTCTTATATTTTTTTTGGCTCCCAAAAACACACTAGGTCTTATTTTCGGGGTAGGTCTTATATATTTTTTTTAATGAAAAAAAAACACTTACCATATTCATGTAGAACAATGTACATTTATTCATGTACGAAACCACGAACAAATCGCATACCGTGTTTCCCCTAACATAAGACACTGTCTTATATTTTTTTGGGTCCCAAAAACACACTAGGTCTTATTTTCGGGGTAGGTCTTATTTTTGGGGTAGGTCTTATTTTCAGGGTAGGTCTTATTTTTGGGGTAGGTCTTATTTTCAGGGAAACACGGTATGTTATTAATATTTATCTTGTCTATATTTTAGACAAGAAAACACAATTTATAGTAGGTGGTTAACAGATATATCTGGGGCTTACCTAACACTGATAAAGAGTACATAAGGCAAGCAAGCAGGAACAGAATTTCTGATAAAGACATTGATGTAGTCAAACCTTCAGAATGAGTTACACAAATAAACAAAACAAAACAAAAATCCCACAAGCAAATAGGTCAAGCAAAAGTTCTCACACTTTTATGGTTCTTACAACTAAGAAATGTGTCGTTTTTAGAGGGCTACAGATTGTCTGCTTTCCAATTTAAGGGCTCATCTATTCTAAGCTATTCTCTTTTCTTTAACTCCAATACGACTGTAGAGCAGAGGTCCCCAAACTTGCCAACTTTAAAACTTGTGGACTTCAACTCCCAGCTATGCCGGCTGGAGAATTCTGGGAGTTGAAGTCCACAAGTCTTAAAGGTGCCAAGTTTGGGGACCCCTGTTGTAGAGAAACCACTAGAATACAGACCAAGTTGTGTCAGGGCCCGCATCAGCTCACTCATCCCACACACACCAGAAGACAAATAAGGATAGCATTTTATATCGTAATCTCTGTTACACTCTATACAGTCTAAATGAAACTATCAGAGATTATTTTGCTCACCAAGCTTGAATTCACTTTTTTTTTTTTAGAAATCTTTTCGTTTTCATACCAGTGGCTTTTTGTTCATTAGAATGAAAACAGCTTCTGGGCTCTTGTGATTCCATGGAGTTCTTTGCTAATGGGAAGGAAAATGCAAGCCATTTATGGAAAACTATATCAGCCATATTACTTGACCCAAAACCAAGTGTTGTTCGTTCAGGTCCTCTTAATTGGATCTTTCATTCTTTGAAAAAATTTTCACAAGGGATTAAGCTCAATTGGCAAGCTGACAGCTATGCAGGCTAGCAAAGGAATTCAACTTTTTTATGATAATCTAAAATATAAATCACTCATCTTGTCACAGCATTGATTTTTACAGTCTCTCTGACCTTAGGTTCTGATCTGTAACCATCAGATACAGATTTCAATCCTATCATTGTAGTCACCCAGCTTTCAGCAAGTTAATTCCAAGTATTGGGCTCCACAAAATTATATTATTGATGTTTTTTAGCTGAAAGGTTCTTATTAATACAATCCAATTTTCCACCTTGTTTTGAAAGATTCAGTAGATGCATCTTGCAGAAGACATCTCCATTTACACTGAGAGGTACAATCATTTTGAATAGAAATGCAGTTCTGTATTATCTTGCAGTATCTTAAACAAGCAAACCATCTTGATGTTCAGGATAAATACATTTGTGCAAATGAACTATCTGAACTATCTCCAAGCTCTTGATCTGATACTGAACTTCACACACCTCATAAAACATGTTTTCAAAGTTCTTGAAAAACATGTTCTTTACATTCAAAAATGCATACTGGTGAGGTTGTGTTATTACTACAGCAATATGCAAATTAAAATATTTATGCTACATAAACAATCAAACTGTGACAGCCATGGAAGCTATCTCAGGCATCAGTTTTGTTCTTCACATATTTAATATTGTAAATTGTATTTGATTTGATATGTTCTGTATTTAATCTGAAGTTTGTTGGTGTAATTGTTACATTAATTACTTTGTTAAGTTGTCTTATTATTTTGCTGAATCTCAGTTCCTCAGTTCCTTACAACTGTATATAAAAGTCAACCTTGCTAAACTAATTTAAATTAGAATTAGAATTATTTAATGGTCAAGTGTGATTAGACACACAAGGAATTTTTCTCCAGTGCATAAGCTCTCAGCGTACATACCACAATAGTGATAGATCATTAATCATAGTCGTTGTAAAAATACATTCATCATAAAACATTAGATACAACACTTAGTGACAGTCATAGATACTAAATAATCAATCAACATAAATCATACTAGGATATTAAGTAAACAATATAAATCGTAAGATACAAGCAATGAAGTTGTAGTCATAAGAAGAGAAGTATATAGGTAATAGGGAAGATGAGAATAATGATGGCAATACTGCCTTTCTAGATAGTTTGACAGTGTTGTGGGAATTAATTGTTTAGCAAAGTGATGGCATGGGGGGGAAATACAAAACATCTTATCCTGGCCTTTTTTTTACCAGTAAACTCAAGTGAGGTTTGGACTTGTGTAAGCAGTATGAGTGACTTTTGTGAATAGAAATGTTAATCAGAATTTTCCTCATGTCACAACGTTAACACTTATCACTAAAGGCAGTGAAAACATTCAATTGAGGTTTGCCATTCCATAAACAAGAAATGTACATGCTTTGAAAAACAGAAGTAAATTGGGGACGCCCAAGACTGCAATCTAAATTCACTTGTTGCAACAGCATCCCATAGCCAGTACCTTTAAGATGAGAGGGTAATTAGAGGATTCATTCATATGCACATCTTGTAACTGTTGCTGAGAGGAATATGTACTGAGAAAGAGGAGAAATTGTGTTTTCCCTGAATGAACAGGAAAACAGTCTCCAGAAGCTGTTCTAGCAATGTTATAATTCCCAAGTATCAAGGATCAGAGAAAAAGAGAGTGGGGGAAAAGAGAACTGGAGTTATCTCCCTCCTTCTCTTTTTTCTCTGATTCTTGATACAGCTATCAGAAGTTGCTCCAAACTATAGATAGATATGCAGATTTTATGCCTCAGTTCTCCTAATTACAAAACCAAAGTAATATATGGATAATTTATTTGTTTCTTTAATGTTCAAAGAACATCACTAATTACTAAAATGAAGCCAGCGAAGCTGTCTGGACATGAAGTGCACATGTTTCATTGATTATGACATTTGCAGTGGTATTTCAAAAAGAAAAAAAAGCCACCAAACTTACAGGAAGTGATATTAAGCCATTTTCTTCTGGAAACATTAGTAAACAATAACATATTATAATTCACATATTTTTTTCTACTGATCACAGTAATTTCAGACTTCCTTATTCCTCCTGTACATTCCATTAATATCCCTCTTATTTTGTCTATCTTGTTCTCTAAAACCATATAATGGTTTAATATAAATAATAGCATATAGAGGTAACCCTCGACTCAGAACACTTCATTTAGTGACTGTTTGAAGTTACGGCACTGAAAAAAGTGACTTATGACCGTTTTTCACACTTATGACCACTGCAGCATCCCTGAGATGTGATCAAAATCAGATGGTTGGAACCTGGCTCATACTTACGACGGTTGCAGTGCCCCAGGGTCATATGATCAACTTTTGCAACCTTTTGACAAGTAAAGTCAATGGGGAAGCCGGATTCATTTAACAACCATGTTACTAACTTAACAACTGCAGTGATTCACTTAACAACTGTGGCAAGAAGTTCATAAAATGGGGCAAAATTCACTTAACAAATATTTCACCTAGCAACAGAAATTTTGTGCTCAATTATGGCTGTAAGTCCAGGGCTACCTGTACACAGTGGAAGCTATACCCTTGTATAAAACAGAAAATGCATTTTTCTTTTAGATGCTTATACCCAGAACAAAGATTATGATGTAAACAAGATCTGACAAGTGAGATATTTAATTAGCTCAAGTGCTGATCAACTATAATCCTTCGTGAATAACCTTCATCTGGAAGCATCATCTGTCTCACCGCACTTCACTAGCATAAAATGGGCTTGTAATGGTGTACACATTTTTGTTTTTAGTTACTTCAACGTAGAACTTCAGTAAAGACAGAATGTGTACACCTTTTAACCCTGCCACAAAATATTTTTTCAAAGACCTGTTAAGGAGAATGGCAAGATGTCCATGGAGATTCTCAGTCATCAGGTCATGGTTGTCCCAAAAGTGCTTTTTCAAGAGGCAACTGGACTTCCTGGTTTTTCTTTGAAGATGTTTAGCTTCTCATCCAAGAAGCTTCTTCAGCTCTGACTTTTCTTTGAAGACGTTTTGCTTCTTGGATGAGAAAGTCTTTGAAGAAAACCCAGAAAGTCCAGTGAATCACTTCAGTCATTAAGTTAATTTAGACTGAATTTAGTCAGGTTGCCTCTTGCCCCTTTGGGACGAGAGTGGCAAGACTGAAATCTAAGCAACATCTTTTAAGATGCAAAGAATGCAAAAAAAAATATTTGTACTGTTTGCACAGAGAGCTGTAGGTTTTCTATGCAAAAAAAACAAGTGCTTCTGTCTGAAGACTGAATTTCAATTTTCCTGTGCTCTACCTTTCAGTTGCCCTTTTATTCATGGATAAAGGTCTTGAAGAACATAAAGTAGTGCAGAAAAGAAAGAAGCGCACAGAAAAGGAAACACACTTCAGATATATGACCTCTACTGCTAGGAAAAGCACATACTTCTGAAGGGTAAAAGGACAAGATGAGCTAGGAAGGCAGAAGGCCAAGTGAGGCTTTCCATGACTTCTCTGGGTAAGATTTGAAATGAATAGCAAATACAGAAAAAGAGAACCTACAGAGAATCATTTATGGATTGCTATGAAGACTGGCCCTTAATAAGCAAGCCAACTCATTCTGAAAGTGACTCACTGACTTTAAATATATGCCTCCAGCCTCTTATGAGAAAATGCCTTCTGACTCTGCAGTTTATTCTGTTGCAGGTCCATTTGATTTGAGAGTTCATTTTTGTTCAGTTTGGGGGAGGTTTTTTTTAGCCATCTTTGTTGAGTGCCATCTCTTCTGTCCTTTCGTTGCTTGTAGTTTGACTTATGTCTGTTTCAAGCTTTTTTTAAATCTAGATTTAGGATGATGTAAAAGCTCTGCTTTGCTTTACTTGTTGATTATCCACGGAGCTCAGATAAGGCAGACAGTGTTTGTGATCGATACCACATTACATTGTGGTGGAAACTCATATCCTGAGCAGATTCTGGTTGTATGTGCAGCCAGTATCAACTGCAATAGTCACTGGAAACCAACTCCACATGAACATTAGAACTATATTAACCCTAACCCTGAGGCAGACTTAAGTAATTATTCAACCTTGATTGTGTTTCTCCATCCCTCATACACCACTGAATCAGAGTCTTCTGAATACTATCTTGCTTCCCACAACTTAAGATGTGTTTCGGTCTTCTTTGCTTATGTAACAGTTCTTGCTTATTCCTTAAGGAATCTCTCTATCTGTCACCATATCCTTGTTTCCAATTTATCTCCAATGTGTATTTCTATTTTAAATATCCACACTATATTCTAGCCAGCTAAAGTTATTTGTTTATATTTTATTTCATTTTTATAAGTTATTTTTTATATTTTATTTCATATATTTTTACATTCTTTACGAGTTTTAATGTGCTTCTGTGTGTTTTCTTTTCTGACATATGGTCAGGTACGTAGGTGGGAAGTAAACCTTCCAGAGACTTCTTTGGGTCACCATGTTCTGCTCATCAGAAGGAAAACTCACTTGATCTTATGTCCAAGGCTAATAACAGCCATTGTTATTTTTAAATTCAACAATTTTGACATACTACAATATGAATTACAAAGGAATGTCCTTCAAATATGCCCTTGTCAGTGCATGTTTTATGACAAGCAGCTGGGAATTCTTATAGGAGAAGGTAGCAGGTAGGGGATTGGCAAATGGAGGAAGTATTGAAACATGTGACATGGGAATTCTGGGAAGGTCAGAACTAACAATACTACAATGGCCTTAGTAGACTTACACTGTTATACTTGTCAGAGTATATTCATGAACTGCAATAGAGCTTGGTAACAAGGTCAGCCAATGAATAGGCCTAGCAACTAAGTCAGCCAATGAGAACCATTTGGAAGCTGAAACTAGAAGTAGCCTAGGTATGGCTCTATATTAAGCTCTGCAGCTCTGAAGCTATGTTGAGCTCTGAGTCTGTCTGTTGAAAATGAAACTGCTGCTCTCCTCTGCTTACTTGCTGAACTAAAGTGAAACTGTTGTCTGCTGTACTGAAGTTACTTGCAACATGTTTCTGTCTGAGTTTGCTCCATGTTGGAGAAATCTGCAACTGGTTTGTAAAATCTACTTATTATGTTTATAAAGATGTTAAATGAATCATCAGCTATCTGTGTTTATTTTTTCTGGCACTGAATTAACTCTGCAAAACTCTGAATAATACTGAACATGGGTAGGATCCTAAAACAGATCGGACATTTCTTCCCTATGGGGTAAAGTTCACAAAGTGTTCAAAGGTGGAAGCTGAAGAAACATTCGCCAAAGAGAAAAGGACCATGGGACCTAACATACAATGCAGATTGCATGGTGGGGGGCTATACTAGAAGATAGATGGAAGAAAGAAGATCAAAGGTTTATGTTAGAGGATCATTAGCAAAACCCTGGCCAGCAGCGAATTCATCTGTCAATGAAAGGCAGAAAATTGCCACTACATTCTATAAGCCTTTTTCTTGAATATGGACAGAATTAATTATGATAGTAAGCAACACAGAGGAGGTGAACTTGCTAAGTACACACATATGTTGAGTACATATCATAGCTGACTAAGTTCTTATGTTACTTTGAATTGTTCTTGGTTGACAATTAAAGAGCCAAAGGCTCAATTTCTACTTTTACATCACACAAAGTCAAGCTTTCAGAAGAAGGAACTGTTTACAAAAGAATACAAAACATTATCAGGTAAGTAGGGCATCCTGGCTAAAAATGGTCACTGTCTCTTCATTTGTTTATTTGAAAGGGGTGGCAGGAATTTGGAAATGATGGATCTTGCCTCTTTCAATGATTTTGCTAATCCATCAAACCTGTGTATATACCACATCACACAGGCATTGAACTCAATGGCTTAAGTGGCCTGTCCATCTCTATGAACCTATAATTCTTTGAACTGAAGCAGCTAAAAAAGAAGAAAAACGGCCAGGAGAAATGTTAGAAACCAAAATTGTAGGTCAGTTTATACAGTTATGAAGGAAATATAAATTACAGCCTCTTGTCTAGGATACAAATGTAATGTTTTAAAAGTTATTTTGAAGGAGCTGCCATGTCATTCATCTGAGCCACATTTCAGTATTGCAGGTCACAACTGGAAAGGAAAGAACAAACATTATTGGGAGATTTGCATTAAAATATTCTAAGGCACATCAAAACAAAAAGGGATTTCAAATGTAGTTAATGCTGCAAAGGAATAAATGCAGGCTATATAGAAAATATGCAGCTGTGACTCTGATTTGCAAGTACAACCATTTGTAAGAGATTCTTCAAACCATTCATACCAGAAATTGCACTTCCTTTTTCTTTCAACAGTTTGATAAAATGTTTTGCATCGGCTGCTGTGTTAAGTAGGCACGCACATTTCTGTTTCTGTTACCAAGCAAGGAAAACAATCTGTTCACAACTTAACTGATTACAAAGAGGGGGAAAAAATCCCAAACAAATATTTCCATATGCACATATTCCTTCTTTCAAACACAAACATGCATTTAATGAAGATTATTTGGATGAAAGAGTTCAGTGGTGGGATTCAAAAATTTTTTACTACTGGTTCTGTGGGCATGGCTTGGTGGGTATGGCAGGGGAAGGATACTGTAAAATCTCCAGTCAGGGGTAGCATTTGCCGGTTCTCCGAACTACTCTAAATTTCCACTACCAGTTCTCCAGAACTGGTCACAACCTGCTGAATACCACCTTTGGAAGAGTCGCAAGTACCTTTGTTCTGTAACAATTAAGGAAAAGAACCCAACTTGGGCCAAAATGGACCCTCCATTCCATGATTCAGTTTGTCTCCTCAGAAGTAAGCATAAATCAGCTGAGAATACATATATGAGACCCAATGCCGAACAGAAATGTTTCATTATTAATGGTCCATTAATGAGCCTCAGTGGTGCAGTGGTTAGAGTACTGCAAGCTACTTCTGCTGCAGCCAGCTGCCTGTAATTTGGCAGATCGAATCCCACCAGGCTCAAGGTTGACTCAGCCTTCCATCCTTCTGAGGTGGGTAAAGTGAGGACGCAGTTTGTTGGGGGCAATATGTTGATTCTCTAAACTGCTTAAAGAGGGCTGTAAAGCACTATAAAATGGTATATAAGTCTAAGTGCTATTGCTATTATGGACAGGGCCTCCTGGGGATACCGTCAGCTAAACAGTGTAGGCTGGTGGCCCCTAGGGGTAGGGCCTTCTCTGTGGGGGTGCCCACCCTCTGGAATCAACTACCCCTTGAGTTGCGCTTTGCCCCTGATCCCCGCTCCTTCCGCCGCAACCTCAAAACCTGGCTATTTTTGGAATCCGGCCTGGACTGATGGGGGATCGGGGGTTTTAATCTGATTGTTTATTTGGCATAATTTAATATCTTTTTAATTTCTTTTAACTTTTGTACTTTCTGTCTTTTATGTATGCTGCCCTGAGTCCTTCGGAAGAGAGGGCAGCTTATAAGTCCAACTAAACTAAACTAAACTAAACTTTTGACACTTGCATTCTAACATTGCACAGTGATGCCTTTTCAACATAGCCTTCCTCTTGTCCCTGGACCATGAGCTCTTACAGAGTCTTAACATAGTAAGATTCATCCCACCCAAGCTGACACAACGTATGCAAAATCTATAATGTTACATGTTCTTGGAGACAAGTCAAAATGATCAGTTGTGGCTGCAGTCACATGTGTTTGATCAGAGACTGAAGTTGCCCTAAATTTGCATGTCTGTTTTTGAGGGATAAAAGAGCGCTCGTTATAGAAACTCCTCTTTCCTGACCAAATTTTGTAGTTCTATTTGTAGTGGAGGTGGTATTCAGCAGGTTCTGACCAGTTCTGGAGAACCGGTAGCAGAAATTTTGAGTAATTCAGAGAACCGGCAAATACCACCTCTGACTGGCCCCGCCCCCATCTACCTCCCAAGTCCCAGCTGATTGGCTGGGTCTTCTTTTGTTGCCTGCACAGGAGAACAGAGCTGGAAAGCAGGTTAGTGGGGTGGGGAGGGAATGGAGATTTTACAGTTATCCTTCCCCTGCCACGCCCAACAAGCCACGCCATGCTCACCAAGCCGCAGCCACAGAACCGGTATAAAAAAAATTGAATCCCACCACTGATTTGTACGTCTTGAAATTGAGATAAATCTCAAGTGTTAAACAGAAAATTTTCAGGACTATTGTGCAGAAGGACCATTGGTAATAGGGACATGGGGTCACAGCACAAGAACAAGGAATAAGAATATATAAGAATAAGGAAGTTTTAGAGTGTTTCTGTTAAATTTGCATGAAGAGTCAGACGCGGAGTGCTTCAGTGAAGAGTTTATTAGTGACTACAGCTCATAACAGACCCGATTTGGCTGGGCTGCGGCTGCTACTTATAGCCAGCAGCCGCAGTTGCCAGCCAATCAGAGTGCAGGGTTTTCCCGCATTTTTTAAACCAATCATTTCTGACATTTTACAAGAACAGTTCAAACTTAACCAATGACATTCAAACCTGCATACATAACAGTTTCTATCCACAGAAACCATAATTTCTGTTTATAGAGAGGTTGAGTCAGCAATCCATGTATTGTTACACTGCCCTTGAAGCACCTATGCCATCTGACACTCATAAACCCAAGTATCAGAAATTGTAGTAATCTTTCTGATCAAGAAATTACTATCTTCCTTCTGAAAGACCTGACTTGTGCAACCATCATAAAGGTTGCTAATTTTCTTGTAATAGAAACTGCTTGTAGAAACTGGGTGATATCCTTGTCTTCTTATTATTTCAGGTTTATTTGTTTAGCAATATTTTAATTACTGCACTTGCATTTTATAGGTCTGGAACTGTAAATGCATTTATAAAATTAAATTGCATGATGTCAATTTGGAGGAAATCAGAAAAAAAATCATTTTGGGCCAGTTTTTCTGATTGGAACATTCCCATTTTAAAAAAAAATCATCTTTGGCTTTTTAAAAATCATCCATGTAATGATATGCAGGAATACTTAACAAATTATAGGAAGAAAAGCTGCGTAGGGAATGTTCAGGTAAAAAGGGGCATATCCCACAGCTACATAAGGGGAAGTGATAGAAAATTAGAAAGGATCCTCCCTAATTTAAGGATTGGATTAACAGAGTTGAAAGGGACCTTGTTGGTCATCAAGTCCAACCCCCCACCCAAACAGGAGACCCTGCACCATTTCTGACAGATGACAGTCCATTATCTTCTTGAAAGCCTCCAGTGATGAAGCTCCCACAACTTCCGAAGGCAACTTCTGTTTGATTGGTTGATTGTTCTTGCTGTTAGAAAATTTATCCTTATTTCTAGGTTGAATCTCTCCTGGATCACTTTCCACCCACTATTCCTTGTCTGGCCTTCGAGTGCCTGGGAAAATAGCTGGATCCCTTCCTCTCTGTGGCAGCCTCTCAAATATTGGAACACTGCTATCATGTTTCCCCTGGTCCTTCTCTTCACTAGATTAGCCATGCCCAGTTCCTGCAACCATTCTTCATATGTTTTAGTCTCCAGTGCCCTAATCTTATCAGGCTATAAACAGAAATAGAGGAAGATTTGTATTCCCAGACTTGCAAGATTCTGTTAATGTAGCCTTACAATAAAATAGAATGGAATTAGCTCTTCTGCTTGCGTTTCCTGTATAGTCTACCTGGGAAGGCTGATGTACCAACATTAGACATGCATTTTATTGAGTTTAAAACTGATCCTGTTATGTGGTTTTGCAAGTCAGTGGGAATTTTCTCTCTACGGAAGCTCTCCCCACATCCATCCTGATTCACTTTAGGTATGAGATCAAAGCTTTCAATGAATAACAAGGTGAGGTTTTTTTGCTACTCTGCAGCCTTCATAAGAGGATGTTCTATAATCTATGAATCCATTAAAAAAAATCCTAGGCTTTTAAAAAAGATGTTCTAAATATATATTGTATTTCAGACCAGTGGTCACCAACCAGTGGGCTGGGGACCACTGGTGGTCTGTGAGAAAATGTTGGTGGTCCACAGAGAAATGTCACCCCCAAAGCACCTCCCCAAAGCAATTAATCCAGGCTGTGCGGGAACACAAGGCTGTACCGCCCATATGGCCCACTGGAACACAAGGCTTGCATCGCTTGCATTGTGAACAACATGAGGTAGTGAGGGGGGAGAAAGGGAGGGGGGAACTTGCCCCACTCGCCCCATGCGCCTCGCCTGGCCACCGAGCTGCTTCTTTCCGCTTTGTTCTGCTTTTGGCTGCACACAAGGAAATCAGCAAAAGTCTTTCTTTCTCTCCCCCAAACTCTGCCAGAAATGAGTCTTTGGGACCCTGCAAGGCATCCTGCTCCAAGAGGCTGCACCTGCACAACAAGTCTCACAAACACTCATTTCTGGCAGAGTTTGGGGGAGAGAAAGAAAGACTTCTGCTGCTTCTGCTGCTTTCCTTGCATGAAGCCAAAAGTCTCTCTCTCTTCCTCTAAGAATGATCGGTAGGAAAACAGGGTGGAGAATTTTCCTGCAGACTTTTTGGGGGATTTTCCCAGGGTCTCTGGTCCACGGGATTTAAAATTATGAGCTTGGTGGTCCCTGAGGTCCAAAAGGTTGGCGACTCGTGTTTCAGACTGTATGTTATTTATTGAGATTTCATGTTTGCATTCCACTTCAACTGCAAAGCAGAGTATAAGTGTTTTGCCCAAATTTGCCTCATTCAAAAATATTACCTGATATAGACTGTTCAAAAAGTGGGTACACACACAGACACTCATACACACATCCATACTCACACTTTTAGAACATTCAGATCTAAAAACAGGGATTTGCTGTGTGAAAGATACTCTACAAAACATAACAAAAATGACACTGACAGTTTGCAGTGAATAAGGAACAGTTTATATTTAGTCCATTTGTCTGATGGTTGGGTTTCAACTTCACATGAAGCTGAAGGAAAGAAAAACATAACAGAAAACAGAGAAGACAGAAATTCAGTCTTCAGTTCATTAAAATTTTATGTATTCTTTACACCCTGAAAAAGACAGACTCAATACTCAAAAAGATATTTTAACCAGGGTCTCTCATCCAACTTCTCAAAGCCAAAATACACTTTCTTAACCTTTAAGGTAAATAAAAGTTAAAGGAAAAGAAAAATTGTTATGGAAATAACAGGCCACCCAAATAACAGATTTTTTAAAAAATCTCAGTAACATTAGTAGACCCAAACTGGGGCACCTCTTGTTCCTTACTCATGAAGTGAAACTTGAAATATTAAATGTTGGCAGGATGGTTCCCTGATACTTTGCCACTCTGGAGTCTAAATATAACGGTATAGAAATTTTGTAGTTCTCTATCACTGAAATACTTGATTTTAAAAAATGGTAACAGCATTTACATGCACATCTATCATCTAACATCTACATCTAACACTTAAATGTGAATATGTTATCAGTTCAATTATACTATACTCCCAGTTTAAAGAGATTGGGAAGCTAGAATGTTCAGCAATATAATCCAATTTCCCTTAATTATGTTCACTATGGAAACAGATAAGTAAACTAAACATTAGCAAAATCCACAGCTTCAATAAGGAAGCTTGGAATAACAATGATTTCAGCCTTGTTTATTTGTTTGTACACTTGTTCAAGTCCAAACAACTTTGAACGGTTTATACACTTTTAAGAAGGGGGCAGAAGGAATTACAGCACAGTATCAAGCACAGTCCAGTAACTATCAAGAAAGAGCTCATATGCATCCAGAAAACTCTCTAGAATAAAAACAAAACATCCTATACAGGCTCAATCAATATCCTGCCCCAAGTCCTGGGGGAACATGCATATTTTCAGAGACTTTCTCATCATTATCAAGGTAGAAATCATATGCATCTCTGGGAAGGATACTGTTCCAGAGGGCAGGCATAATAACAAAGAAGAGATATCTCCTAGATACTTATTAGTGACACTATTTAAGCAAAAGTGCCTAAACTCCACCACCTTTGCTCAATCTACCTGGAAAGGTAGAAATTATTGGAGACAGATAGTGCTTCAAATAACTAGATTCTCTACCATGATGGGTTCTACAGCTGATAACCAGCACAAATGCATTGAGGAAAGCAGAGATGGGGACTTGTTAAATGAGGCGGTTCACTTAATGCCCTCCTGACTTTTGAAAGGGTTTCATTACGGTCGTAATTTGACGATTATCTGTATTCCATTTTTGAGAGACTAGAGCATAAATGAACATGTAAAATACCTCACATTCCAGGAATGTGTGCAACTGACACACTAGATCAAATTCTGCAAAGCCTAATAGTCACAGCTATCCACCTGTTCTCCAAGTAGGAGCCATGAGTAGAAAAGAACTCCCAAATTGTGCCTGAAAGTCAAAGGGGAAAGTACTGCTCCATACCAGACTAAAGATGAAAAGCACCCAGAGTTGGGGGCCCAAAAATCCACAGCTACTCCATTGAGTCTGAATCTGTTCCTAACTGAAATAGGTCCAGAGAATGCATTTTCTTCAGGATTGTGTGGAATAGTTGCCTGATGAGCTTCTCAATAAGATTTGTCCTGATACTCTTTGAAGTACTTTCTGCACGTGTAGGATAAAGTCTATTTCACAACCTTCTCCGTTTATATTTCAACCCTGCCTCAGTTATCTTTATCTTTCGAGGGGGAAGAGCACACAACACATTTCCAAATAGAGCACTGAACTGCCACCACCACACTTAGTATTTTCTAAGGATACCTTAGAACAGCAGCCTATGTGCAGCTCAGAGGCATTCTTTAACATAAAGATGCTGGTTTTTAAATCTAAATAACATTCAATTTAAAATCACAGTTCTTTAAGGCAGGGAACCTAGAGGCCAGAAATGTTCTTGGACTCACTGATATCTATTGGCTATCAATTTGCCCATCCCTGCTAAAAATATGTATCACAAATTACAAGCACTAAATTCATTCTTGAATTTTCCTACTTCTAGGTGCCTTTCCTAACCCAGAAACTTCCACATTTTGAGGACTTCAACTACAAGATCTCCCAGCCAACACAGACAACAAACATGCTGCCTGAAAAAATTATGTGAAACGCAGCCACAACAAAAACTGGAAAGGGCCATATTGAAAAAAGCAGCTCTGAGATTTCTAGTGGCCACAAGAGTCAATAATATGGATGGCGTCTTTCATCCAACTTTTTGTCTAGCAGCAGAAAACAAAAGCACTGTTTGGGGATTTTTTTTTCTGTTCTACTACTATTACAACTGTCAGAATGTTTAAGGAAAAGAAATCTCAAACTATCAAATTTTTAAAAAGTGTATATTCAGGATCCACATCATAAGATACTAAGACAGTTTCACATCTGATTTGTCGATGCAGTTATATCTCCAAAACATTATAATTGGTAATAGCACTAAAAGCAACAGACTCAAAAGGGATAGGACGTTGCATTGTACATACACCATGTGTGTGTCCACAAAGAAAGTCACAATCTAGGTGGCAGGAATCCTGTTGGCAAGGTTTTCGTCCAGATAATAAGAAAAATAAAAGTGTTGTAATTATGACTTTTAATTTTAGATTGGCTGGACAGGTAAAAGTTATTAATGAACACTTTCTGTGCCAAACTTTCAAAAGCAACATGAAAGTGACATAAACAGACTTCATCTACCTTGTCTTTTGCTAGAAATCTAATTTTGCCAACAGTCAGAAGCTGAAAAAATCCCTGTCTTCTGTTGCTGTCTATTTCCATTTGTCAGAATGTAGAAGAAAAAACGTGGGAATTTGCTACCCTGGATCTTCAACAGTGAGGGCGAAGAATGAAAGATGACTAGAACTTCTGATAAAGAGACATGTTAATCTTCATTCTATAATAGGAGATGATGAGGAATACAAAAGAATCAGAGAGTATATTGCTTTCGGAAGAGCAGATATATATATATAAAAAATCAAACAGAAGGTATTTTAGATTCAAAAGCCTAAAATCCTGGAGATGAAGAGTGTCCTGAGAGAATGACAATCCTACAAAAAGAGATACTGAGACACAATTGCAAAGAAGGAAGGGAACATATGAAACAATGTGAATGCATACAATACTGAAAAGAAAAAGGAATATGCATAGGAAATGGGAGGAGGAAGTCAAAGGAGGAGAAGGAAAGGCAGTCACCATAAACAGTACAGATTATTGCAGCACAGAGTGATCTGAGCCTTTTAAGAAATTCCTCCAAAACAGAGGCATGTTTTATGTTAGAAACAAAAATGAAAACGGAGAGGTGGTAGGTTAGTTGTGAAGAGAAAGAGACAAATTGATAATGGAGGATGAGACGAAGACAGACAACTCATATTTGTCATCAATCTTCTTTCAGAAAAAAAAACAGTCCTAGGTGGTCACTAATTGCCTCTAATGGAAGACAGGAGTTACAGCTCAGGATTGTCCAGGAGAGGCTAGAACCACCCCTGGTTCGCCAGCTCCGCCCTTACCTGAGCCGAGATGCCCTTCGAACGGTCACTCATGCGCTCGTCACTTCCAGAATCGACTACTGTAATGCTCTCTACATGGGGCTGCCCTTGCGAACTACCCAGAGGTTACAGCTGGTGCAGAATGCGGCCGCGTGGGCTGTGATGGGAGTATCCCGATACTCCCATGTTACACCCCTCCTGCGTGACCTGCATTGGTTGCCGGTTGCCTTCCGGGTTAGTTTCAAGGTGCTAGTAACAACTTATAAAGCCCTAAATGGCTTGGGTCCAGGGTACTTGTGGGAACGCCTCCTGCCAGCATCACATGCTGATCGCCCTGTTTGCTCCCACAGGACGGGCCTCCTTGGGATACCGTCGGTCAGGCATTGTCAGCTGGCGGTCCCCAGGGCTAGGGCCTTCTCCGTGGGGGCACCCACCCTTTGGAACCAGCTCCCCATGGATCTCCGTTTGGCCCCTGATCTCCACTCCTTCCGCCGGGACCTGAAGACCTGGTTGTTTCAACAGGCCAGCCTGGAATGACCCGGATGGGGGGTTCTTAACTGTTTTAATGTTTATTCTGACTTGTTATGTTTAATCTGTTTTTATGTAAATTTTGTGCTGTTTTAATGTTCGCCGCCCTGAGTCCTTAGGGAGAAGGGTGGCATACAAGTCGAATAAATTATTATTATTATTATTAAACTGAATTTAAGTCTTCAGGTAGAGATGGATTAGAGTACTGAAAGAACTAGCAGAAGAAATGCTTGTATAATCTCTAGGAAATCCTGGAGAAGCCCCAGAAGACTTGAAGAACAGCAAATGTCATACAGAAAAGGAAGTAGGACCACCATGATGGAAGGAAATAGGAAATTGTGTCCTCTAAGGAACTAGGTTCCTGAGAAGAGTTTAGGCTGAGGAGAGGTATCAAATAGAGGAGATTTTTTTTCCCTGTTGGGCAGAACCAGAAACAATAAATTGAAAATAGATGAAAATAATTCATCTCAGATATTAGGTAGCATTTCTGTTAACAAGAGTGAACTATTTCATGAAAGTCTTGTATTTCCCATCATTGGAAGCCTTCAGTTACGGTATTAGTAATACTAACTCTGGAATTATAGAAGTAGAAGGAAAGATCTTGATGAAGGATGCTAGATACCAGATGCCTCAGCTATCCATTCTATCACTTGAATTGGGTGGCAAGAAAATGTACTATCATTAGCTGATGCACCAGAAAGAAAACCTTCTCTGCCTTATGATTTGCTAAGCTTACAGTCCAGTAAGTATATCATTGTCAGGAAGAACTTTGCTCTCAAAACTTCCGGTTTTCTCTTTTTTAATTTGGAAAATGTCAGCACCATCTTTGATTTTTTCCTTCACCTTTGTGATCCCTGTTCAAGGGACAAAATGCTCCCTCTCATGTCTCCAACAAAATGGAAATTGATCGTAGCAAAGACAGAATTTCAGCTTTAGTAAAAAAAAAAAAGCCATCGCTGTACAGGCAAACAGAGAGTCTGAGCTTCAGTTCAAGGTTAGTAATATCTATTTCCTCCCCTAATCAGAACAAGTCATTTTTCCCCGGGGAACACAAAGTCTGAAAACTTCTAATTTCTAGCCCCAATGCTTTTTACTCAGTAGGCAGTTTTGCTTTGTTTTTTTTAAAAAGAAAACCTTAAAAATAATAAAAATCCAAACTCTTTACATCTTGCTCTTCAGCCTAAAGACAGAGGCAGAATGCCATTATTTTCTAGGACAAATTCATCAAAACGGATAGGTTTTGTACTAAGAAATGTTGTACATAGCTCCTCAATTTGAGGCAGCACTGTTTAGTGATACACAGAGATAATATAAAACATAATGCAATTTACCGCTTCGTTTCGCATGGAATCTGACTGGCAACAGTAGCTCAATGGTAGCAAAAATTAGAAGAACAGCAAATAGGAAATGGGGTTTTAAGTTGAGGGATGGATGTGAATTTTCCTCACCTGGATTTTTTTAAAATACTATATAAAATGTCTTTAACTTATATATGAATTTGAGATTTTTAAAAAATTGTACACATTTACTGATTATTAATTATATCATCATGTAAAAATTTGGTTTCTGCGAATCAGTTTTTGCAGATTGCAGTTTGACTTCCTTAGCATTTTGATAAAGCATACATCTTATGTACAAACAAGTTTTTAATTTAAAACATTCACACCATTGGCTGAAAGCTACTGATGGCTTGTCATACAAGTAATTTGTTGAGTTCAACAATAAGAAAATACATTCCATGTGGAATTTGTGTCATTGCAAATTCTCTCAAATTTCACTTGTAATTCTAGCAGCCTAGAATTTTCTCTCCTTGATTAAAATCTTGCCATATGCTGTGCTCATGCTACCTTTTTCTGTGAGCACTGCAACGGGCCATGTGGTAAAGATACACAGTGCTATAGTTTGAAATCACAAGGATTCCAGAAGAACTTATTCAGGAAAAAAGACAAGATGTCATAAATTATGCAAAAATAATTCTGGTAATGTACTGTATACCTCTTGGTAGCATGCCTCAATATAGAATGAGTTATATTTTGATTCCTTTTATGTCTTCATCTTTGTCTTAACTGATGGCCTATAAGCCAAATGTTATTTTATCTGTATATACAAGGAAATATGGATATCAATTTGTATCTATTTTTGGCTATTGCTAAGGCATCTTTATTTAAATTGTGATTCTTGAAACTTGTTCATATTCATAGATATAGACAGATCATCTTTAGAACAGGCTGTTTTATCCATTCAAGATTGTGAGGCCAGTGAAATTTCAACTATGATTTGGGAACAAGAATAGATGAAGGTCATCTGCACAATCCACTTAAAGTAAATTCTACCTTAGTCACTTACTTCCATAGAATCTGAACATGTATATCTGTGTGCCTCTCTTTCAATCTATTTATTTGGTCCTTGCATAGGAAAAAATGTCACATCATACACAATTTATCACTCAAACGGGCTGATTTTTCAGCACAAGGTCATCAAGTGATGAGTAACCTACGTATGACAAACAGGTATGGAACATCTCCAGATTTCTCCAATTGTAACTTAAATCATAAATTTAATAAATCAAGAAAACAAATTTGCAACAACGGACCTATGAAAAAGATTTCCTCAGGCAAGAATCGTCACCACTAGTGCTTGATACAGTAAAAATGCATTTATACATCTTCCCATTAATGATTTTATATTTTTTCTCCCTTCTCCAACTTTGAAGTTTAGGTTAAAAGCAGAAGAGCATACATTGGGGGGGGAATCAAAGTTAAAAATCCTTCAGGGTATCTTCCCTAAATTGTATATATATTAATGTACAGTTATAATTTTAGCATGTAAAGATAAGCAACATGTGTGGGAACATTTGGAACATCTTACCTTCTAAGGTAAGATCTGCCACCCAGCCTTCTATCCTTCTGCAAGAGCTGAAACCAGTCTCTGCCAATTGGCCTGGGGGCCAAATGGGAAGTTCCATGCTGGGGGTGGCTGCTGGATTGATGGCAGACTCCACCTCCCTCCATTGCTCTCTGCTTGCTACCCATTCATCTTTTTACCATATTGATGTGCTTATTCTCATTTTGTTATTTTGTTATTGTTTACTATGTTGTTCTATTATTTTACTTCTGCTTATACAACTTTTCATCTTTCTTTTTATTATTGTAAACCACCTGGAGTAGTCCCACAACAAAATAGGTGGCTACTAAATTTAACAAACAAACGAACAAATAAATAAATAAGGCTTCCCTTAGGTCAGGGCTGTTTAACTCATGGGCTGCCGGCCAGATGCATCACACACTGGCCACGCCCATGCCCGGTTTAGCGAAGGGGGAAAAGTCATGATATGTCACGTGACACTACTGTGACGACGCAGTTTGACACCCCTGCTTTAGGTCAAATTTGATTCATGAACACAGTCATACTATGTTCTTAGCAGCATCATGAAGGGTCAATCACTACTTTCTTCAAGTGCTGTTTTTCCATTTTCCAGTGTGGCTAAGAGCATGGTATTCACTGGAGGTCTTTACCCAAACTCTACATAGGCCTTATCCAGACAACTTACTCCTGAAACTAAAATCCTACAGGGTGTCAGTTCAGTGGTGGGATTCAATTTTTTAACTACCGGTTCTGAGGGCGTGGCTTGGTGGGTGTGGCAGGGGAAGGATACTGTAAAATCTCCAGTCAGAGGTGGTATTTGCCGGTCCTCTGAACTACTCAAAATTTCTGCTACCGGTTCTCCAGAACTGGTCAGAATTTGCTGAATACCACCTCTGCCTCAGTTACAGAATCAGGTCAAGATGCAACCCCCTCCACAAGTTGGCAACCTAAGGGCTTAAATGCTGTTCCTCATTTCCATAGCTTTTATTTTTAAAAAAAACCCTTACAATGAAATAGAGAATTTTATTTGGGTTTAATTCTCTCTTATGAAAAAAGGACACTAAATAAACTGTGGAAGAAAAGAAAATTCAACACCGCTCAACAAGCAGCTTAAGAAGACAGAGTAAAATCTATTCAAACAACTATTTATGAAAAGCTTTCACAATATATACACTGAAGCCTTACTGATCCTTGAGCAAGATTAGTGATTTATCTTGACAAATGTTACTGATCCTTGAGCAAGAAAGGACAAATCCTCTGCCAAAATCGAGAAACCCCTTCAAAAAGCGGTAGACCAAAGTCAGTTTAAATATCCAACCTATTGAAGAAGAGAATAATCTAATCTTTTAAATTATTTTATAAATGGAAGGAGTCCTTTTTTTCCCCCATTTTAGTAGTATGCCTCTGGAGAAGTTAGAATATTGGAGGGCAATTATAAGATGGTATATTTAAATGAAGAAAATTCCTTCAACATTTATTCTGCTATACCTCATGAACAAATGCTGTCAAATAAAATTTGAACAAACCTGTTATTAAATTTATTTTCCAGAAGTTTTTTCCTTAAAAAACAACAACAGGTAGTGTACACACTGCATACTGTTTAGTTCTCTTCTTCAGTATCACCCCATTCCCAGTATGAGGAAAGCACAATGCTGCAACATCAGTTAGGTAGCAAAGACTGGTACTGTTATGTATGCAGCTTTAAAGTCATTGGTTTAGTTCGAACTGTTCTTGTAAAATGTAAGAAATGATTGGTTTAAAAAGTGCGGGAAAACCTTGCACTCTGATTGGCTGGCGACTGCGGCTGCTGGCTATAAGTAGCAGCCGCAGCCCAGCCAAAGTGGGTCCATTCTGAGCTGTAGTCACTAATAAACAAAGAGCTTGAAGCACTCCGCGTCTGTCTCTTCATGCAAACTTAACACTGGCGATGAGGATGGGATCTCCTGAAGAAGAAGGCAACGCGGAACAGAAGAAGAGAGAGATGGCTGCGCTGAACACCCCCAGCCCTGTTCAATCCGACGGGAGACGTATGCAGATCGTTTCCAAATGTATCTGGAAGGAAACGATCTTGCCGACATTTCCAGAAGCGGAAGAGGGCGGTCTTTCTCATGCACTGCGGTCCGGCAATCTTCAAGATGGTGAAGGCACTGGCGGGAGCTGCAGACATGAAGGTAATGGAATGGCCTGACTTAGAAAAGTTGTTAAGAGCCCATTACCCACAAGTATCGGCCTCATTAAGAGACATGAGTTTTACCGTCGGGATCAAGGGGAAGCAAAACGAAACGGCTTCGCAAGTTTAAGAGACATTGGGGTGCATGTGAATTTAACAATTTAGAAGAGGCCATGCGCGATCGATTTGTTCTGGGCCTTAAAGACAAGATGCTTCAGAGCAACTTATTACTCAGACCTAAGATCACGCTGAAGGAAGCAATAGAAGAGGCCTCTTCAGCAGAAGCTACCAAGTCCTCAGCAGCAGCCATGAAGAAAATTAACAAGGCCACAAGCCATCCTGATATGGAAAAGTCCACAACAACTCATTGTGAGCAAATAGATTCTGAGTCAGACTGTAGTGAGGTGGAGGAAGGAATTTATAGACTCAGAATGGAGCGGAAAAGAAAGACCTGGGAAGAAAGAGGCAAGATTTCTACTGCAGAGGTTGTGGGGAAGCCACCCCGCACTGAATGCAAGTTCCTAGATACCATCTGCCTCCGTGTGAAAAAGAGGACACCTAGCAAGAGTCTGCAAATCATCCAGAACTCCACCCAACAGAAGGAAGTTTCCTGACAAAAATTCAAGCCCAACAACCTCAGTGAGAAAATGGGGCGCAGCACAGAAGCAAAGTGGAAGAATGAAACTCATCAGACAGTAACTATTGGTCATTATTCTTCTATCAATAACAGAAAAGTGCATGTCAAGATACTAATTGAAGGAAGGCCTTGCCAAATGGAAATGGACTCAGGCTCATATTTATCTATGGTGTCATGGGACACTATTCACAGACTACTCCCAAACATTCAGAAGAAGCATTTCAAGAAGCAAGCACTGACTCTGAAAGGGAACAAGATTCCAGTAGTTGGAACAAGAGAATTCAACGTGAAGTTCAAAGGCCACACCAAACGCCTACCACTGACCATCATGGACAAGGACTGCCCAAGTCTGCTGGGACTTGAGTGGTTCAATCCACTAGGCATCGAGGTGACTGGCATCAATCACGTGAGCAACACTGAATGGAAGGAGGCCTTGAAGTCTGAGTTTCCAGAGGTCTTCAGCGACGGATTGGGCAAGGGACCCCTATCACTTTCAATCTAGATCCCAAGTGCCACCAATTCGCTTAAAGCCCAGAAGGGTCCATTTGCCTTAAAGGAAAAATAGATGCACAATTAGATAAACTAATAGCTCAAGGAGTTTTAGAGCCCACTGACCACTCCAGGTGGGAGACACCCATAGCACACCAGTCAAGACTGATGGGTCAGTGAGAATCTGTGGAGACTATAAGGGGACATTGAACCATGTGCTTCAACAGAGCGCATATCCAGTTCCAGTGGTGCATCATTTACTACATTCAATTGGCAGGGGTACAGTCTTTGCCAAATTGGATCTGGCCCAGGCATATCAACAATTAACAGTTGATGATGCCACTGCAGAGGCCCAAACCATTGTGACTCATAGAGGTGCTTTCAAATGTAAAAGGTTACAGTTTGGAGTAAGCGTGGCACCAGGCATCTTCCAAAGCCTTATGGAAAGGATGCTCCAAGGACTGCCAGGGGTAGTACCTTACTTTGATGATGTGTTAATCTCTGCTGAAAATGACACTCAGTTACAAGAGAGACTCAGAGAAGTCCTTACCAGATTCAAAAAGCAGGGTTAAAAGTCAAGGAAGAAAATGCACTCTTAGAACTGACAAGGTTGAGTTCTTGGGCTATATGATTGACAAGCATGGTATCCACCCCACAGATGCCAAGGTTCAGGCAATCAAAGAGGCCCCTAGACCAAAATGTAAAACAGATTTGCAAGCCTCCCTTGGACTCATTAACTTTTATCACATGTTCCTACCTCAGAAGGCAACCATTGCAGAACCACTGCACAGATTATTAGACAAAAAGTCTGCGTGGGTCTGGGGCAGAAAAGAACAATCTGCATTTAACAATATTAAAAGACTAATCACGTCTGATGCTGTACTGATACAGTTCTCTGAGAATTTGCCTGTTGTACTGACTTGTGATGCATCCCCTTTTGGAGTGGGGTTTTTTTTTGAGCCACAGGCTTCCCAGCGGGAAGGAAGCTCCTATTGCATTTTACTCTCGCACCTTGACCAAAGCAGAGAGGAACTACAGCCAACTGGACAAGGAAGCCTTGGCAATTGTTGCAGCTGTCAAGAAATTCCATGAGTATTTATATGGGAGAACATTTACCATTGTCACAGATCACAAACCTCTCTTAGGCATTGTGGCAGGAGACAAACGTACTCCCACTATCCTGTCACCAAGAATGCTGAGGTGGACTGAATTTCTGGCCTGGCAAAGACATTGGCATGCAGATGCTTTGAGTCGCTGCCCACTTCCTTCTCACACTGAGGACTTTGCTCCTGAGACTTACACCTTTTTCCTAGAAACTGTTGCCAAGCTTCCAGTACACGCTGCTGAAATTGCCAGAGAGACTGCCAAAGACACTGTATTGGCTCCTGTCATAGGCTGGATTAAGAAAGGTTGGCCACTTCAAGATCTACCTCAATTCGCCCAACCTTTTAAATCCAGGCAAACTGAATTATCTGTATTAAGAGGATGTATTCTGTGGGGTAACAGGGTGGTTATTCCTACAAAACTGCAAAAAGAGGTTTTGGAAATGTTACATGAGGGTCATCCAGGTATTGTCAGAATGAAGGGATTGGCCAGGAGTTATGTATGGTGGCCAGGTATTGACAAAATGGTTGAAAACTGGGTTGCATCTTGTCCCACCTGTCAGGTAGTCAGGCCTGCCCCACCTCTCCCCACACAGGAATGGGAATGTCCTAGGGGCCCATGGTCCAGGATTAACATTGATTTTGCTGGCCCTACCAGAGGGCACACTTTCCTTATTATAGTTGATGCATATTCCAAATGGCTAGAGGTTATCCCTATGGCATCCACCACAACTGAAGCTGTCATCAAACAGCTTAAAAGCTTTTGTAACTCACGGGTTACCTGATGTGCTTGTTTCTGACAATGGCCCTCATCCAACCTTTTTGAATCATATCTAGCACAACAGGGTATCAGACATGCCCTGACAGCCCCTGGGCATCCTTCGCTAACGGCCGGGCTGAACGTATGGTACGATTTACCAAGGAAAAACTTCAGCAATTGGGTCCAGGGATATCACTGAGAGAGTTGAAAACTTCTCAGTGTTCAGCATATCACTCCCAACCCCTCAACTAATTTAACCCCAGCTGAATTGTTGATGGGTAGGAAACTCAGGTCTCCCCTTGACCGCCTCCATCCCACTTACACACCCAATTCACCACTAGATTCCACTAGTAAAATTCGCACTTTCACTGTGGGTGATTCTGTTTATGCTAAGAACCTTATGGGTGAACCATTATGGATTCCTGCTGAGATAACCCAAATCACAGGCCCCAGGTCTTACAGGGTACAAACGGAGGATGGTGTCCTCTGGAGCAGGCACATTGATCAATTAAGATCCCGATTGCCTCAGGAACATCGCAATTGTTCCTCTCTAGTTCCCATACCTACTGCCTCTTCTAGGGGGGAAGGGGAGGATCATGAGTGTAATGAACAAGCAAGAATCAACCCCATGTGTAACGAGCTAACATGACAGGAACCATCCCAAAACCTGTCACAATACCAACAACCATTTTCACAAATGGAAGATTGCACATCATTACCTGATTTAGGTGCTGACATTGGGTTGGAGATGGATTGGGAGGAGAGACCAGGTTGTAGTAACCAAACAGGTTCTACCATTACTACAAGTCCTAGTAAGGAAATGTCAGCAGACACATTTCCTCCCTCACAAGGTGAGAACCTTAAAACATCTGAACCACATAGGTCTCAACGACACGTAAGAGCCCCACCTATTTAAAAGAATACATTAGATAGGCTGGGGTTTGAGTATGGACTGAACCTAGTGGGAAGGGTGTTATGTATGCAGGTTTAAAGTCATTGGTTTAGTTTGAACTGTTCTTGTAAAATGTAAGAAATGATTGGTTTAAAAAGTGCGGGAAAACCCTGCACTCTGATTGGCTGGCAACTGCGGCTGCTGGCTATAAGTAGCAGCCACAGCCCAGCCAAAGTGGGTTCGTTCTGAGCTGTAGTCACTAATAAACAAAGAGCTTGAAGCACTCCGCATCTGTCTCTTCATGCAAACTTAACAGGTACCATGTTTTAAGTTCCATTGTTGAATGGGGGACATTGAAGCTGGATTTCTCCAGTTTGAGTCCAACACTCCACCCGCACCACCACCAAAGTATGTAGAAACAATTTGAATGAATGCTGATGAGAAGTTGATTCAGCAAATCCACCCAGTTTGTCCTTTGCAAACTTCAGTGTGACTCAGGACCAAGTTTTGAAATCCCTATACTTTTTCAAACCTTTCAGTGTACCAGTATTTAGAAAAAATGATAAACGAATCAAATGGATAAATTAGGTAAAGGTACACCAAACTGCCTACAAATAGAATTCAGACCTTCGCTCCTTCCGCCGCGATCTGAAGACCTTGTTTGAACAGGCCAGGCTGGAGTGACCTCCGGGGGTTTTTAAATTATTTTAAATTATTCTAATTTTAATTGGGTTTTAAAGATTGGGCTTGTCAATTTATTTTTTTTAAAATATTTATTGTTTTTATTATTGTGTTTTAGTTGTGAGCTGCCCCGAGTCCTTGCGGAGAGGGGGCAGCATACAAGTCCAATTATAAATAATAAATAAATAAATTACATTATTTCCACATATCTGGAGAGCAAACAAGTCAACACTTTTGGGAGAATGAGATATGTATGAGAATCAAAACATCTTGTTTTTTTGCTGTTTTTTAACTTGAGCCTGCTGCTTATTATCTGCCACTAAACATTCACCTATAATTTGGACGCTTGATTATTACAGACACATTGGCCATTGCATAGTGGACTCCTGATGTCACAGGATAACAATGATAGGCTACAGCAGGAATGCCCAGAGGCTGGATTCGGCCCATGGGGTGCTTAGATCCAGCCCACAGGGTTGCCCTGGAAATGGTGAAGGAGTGGCCCACGGTGCCTCTGTCAGCAAAAACAGGCTCCCGAGCTCCATTTTTGGCTGCGACAGCCTACTGCAACCTTCTGCCAGCAAAAACAGAGTTTGGGAGGCCACACACAGCCCTCCTGAGCTGTTTTTTCTGGCAGAGGGTTGCAGGAGGCCATCACAGCCAAAACGGAGCTCGAAAGCCTGTTTTTGCTGGCAGAGCACTCGAGCCACCACAGGCACCCCCGACATGAACCTCGTTGAGCTGGCCATGCCTACCCCAGCCATGCCCATAACAGCCCTCTGAGATCAAACACAGACCTGATGCCTCAATTATTCCTCAATGAAATTGAGTTTGACACCCCTAGGCTAGAGAGTACCTTTTCCTTTGATGTGCTGTTCAGGGCAGATTGAGGAGGTCTGCAGCATTTCAAGGAAAATTTCTGCTTGAGCCACCAACAAAAGGTTGGCCCTTAGCTTTTGCCTAATATAAAATGTGCCCCTTCTTTGACATTTGGAAATAATTTTAAATTTTTAAGTACATGGAATTTTAAAAGACTACAGAAAACTTTTCATGCTATCAAATGTATTGGTGCCCATCAAACATGTGTAGTGGAAAGTTAAATACAGAAATACTGTTTTTCTTACCTTATTTGTGTGCACTTAAAACTACAGGCAAATTTGGTTACAGGATGAAGCCTGAACAGAAAATAGAACCTCAAGAAGACAGTAAAATAAAATGAAGATTTAAAGAAAAAAAATCAGCTATCCCTATGCCAGACAAATATTAACAACCATTGTCTTTCCCTAGCCTTAAAAATAAAGGTTAAAGGAGATTGATCAGCAAAATTCTGGAATAAAAAAATGGAGAAAAGGATTCCTTTAGCAAGAAAACTTATACTGAAGCTTATTTTTAAAGCAAAAAATAATAATAATGGCATGAGCTACTCATTGGTATAATTATTCCTAAATAAGACTTAAAACCAGTAGGTAGAAATTATGAACTATTGATAGCATTATTCCTAAAATATATTCTCAAATGAGGCATAGCTTTCTTCAAATGTTCTAGTCTTATAAAAGGACAGATAATGAAAAGAAACATTTGATTGTCATAGAAATTATTGTACTGCTCCCCAGTAATGCCTTTAATAAAATACCGATTTAAGGAATTTAATGTCCCTTTAAAGTATTTTAAAACTCAGATTTGAACAATGGATCTGCTGGGCATCTAGTATATATTGCTTTTGAAATATGTACGCATTATGGGTTCTTGCTCAATTCCATCTCATATCATATCATCATCATCATCATCATATCTGGTACTGTATCTTTTTCCAAAAAGATCCAGTTATATGTAATACAATTTCCAATAAAACAAAAACAAAAACCTAAGTGTTACTGGATAACACTTTCCTTTTTGTCTCTCTAGGCTATTATATATTTCATTTCAAGATCTCTTCAAACCATTTCAGATCTCTCTTCTTGAGAGATTCCTGCTTGCACAATGCTTTGCTGGTACTATTCACCAGTCTTACAGCTTCTGAAGCATAGGGAACTGCTGTGGTGCCATGATTTCCTCAGCAATGGAGATTCATTGGATGACCCTGAGCCATGCTTATCTCTTCGCTTATTCTATCCCACACCATATGTGAGAAAAATTGGAGGAGAAAGTACCATCAATGTTCCCTTGAGCTTCTGGAGGAAAGCCATGAAAGAACACCAACAATAATAAGAAAAGTAACATCCCACATTCATTTCACACAATATCCTTAAATAGTTTTTGAATTAAGCCATTTTTGGAACTGGTGCCATTAAAAAAAATAGACGCCTCCAGGTTGAGCTTGGCTCCCATTAGATGAACAAATCACTTTTACTGATACCAGTAGGAAAGTAATTTGATACTGCCTTCTTCTGAAATGTTTTCTACACTTCCTAATCTAACCTAAAAATTCTGGAATTTCCTGGTGGTATCTAATCCAAGTAACATGCAACTTATGTAACCTCAATATATTATTTAGCTTCTACAACTACAAAGCCAGATCCATACAATGCATGAATACACATGAAGCACATTAAATCTTTAACCAAGACTGAAACTTAGAAAGTTTAGTCTGTGGCATGAATGAAGTACCTAGGTTTGCAACTGACCTGGTTATGTTTTCTGAAGAAAATCAATATTGTGATAATTGTATAATCAGAAAAAAAATATTTTCAAAATCAATAATCAGCATTATAAGAATTGGTAGGGTTGAGATTGTCTTGCTGCTGCCTTTCTAATTTGCTTTGAGACAGAATCAATGTCCAACCTATTTGATTGGACATCAAATCACTGCTTTGATCACAGTCCTCCAGGAATACCGTCATGCTGAAAAGGGAAGCACTATATCCACAAGACCATGTTTGGAGATTCTAGTAGAGCAGAGCTGTCAAACTCCCAGCCCACTGGCCGGATGTGTCATGCGCTGGCCATACCCCCGCCCAGTTTAGCAAAGTGGGGGAAGTCCTGATGTGTCACATGACACCACCATCACATGAGTTTGACACCCCTGTAAGAAGAGGAATGCAACTGTCATGGGCCCTTAATCAAAGAAGACTATACTCCTTCTATCTGGGAAATATGCAGTTTCAGGAAGGATACACAGTGAGGAAGATGCCTGCTTAGCCAGCTGTGTCAACCAAAGTAAGTCTGACAATCAGTGAGATTACAGATGTTGCAGTCAGAGCTAAGAAGCATGAATTCAGTTATCTCAGTAAACTATCATGATACTAAAGATGATACTAAAGCTCCCAACATAAAAATGAAAACAATATGTAAAACAGGGATTTCTTTTGGAAACTTATTATTTTCTGAGGTGACAATTACTGTGGCAAAGGATTACGACATCCTGATATAGCATAAAAGAGCAGGGCAGAATTTGCAGGTGGTTGTTTTGGGGGAGGGAATTATATTGATTTATTTTTATTGCTAAATGTTTTTAAGACAGAAAAACCAGAAAAAAGCCCTAAAATATATTTTACATGGAGTTTGTAAAAAGGTCTGGGGGACAGGGGAGGGCTATTTAAAACTGACATGTTTATTTATTCATTACATTTTATTTGGTACCATATGATTCCAAGAGACTCTGATTTTTGGTTATTCCAACCCGGTGATAAAGCTATGACACAAATATATACTAGCTTCAAGAATACAGTTTTGTACTACTGGAAAAAAAACCCCTCACTTGAAGAATCAATAGTAGTGAGTTCATTACTGGATATCTGCTTTTCGACTGGATTCTGTAGCTAAAAGCAAGCAAAGCTTTTTTTAAAAAAAACAAGAAGATGAAAGCTATTATTCCTTAATTGAATTCTTCACAAAGATGAAACATTGGTTTCTGCTGGAACATTGGCAAAACTATTGCAATGAGATTTACTCTCAATTATGGTTGGGTTGAGTTGTATCCTCCTTAAATTCTTACTGAATATGAAAGTGAAATGCATCCAGTTCAATAAGAATTACTTTTGGGGAAATTTACAAAATATTAAAAATCTTATGACATCCCCATCTTTCCTTAAAGTGGCCAAGTAACCATCTTTTTTCCATTATTTCCTGCATAGTCCCCATTAAGGTGGGTTGGGCTGAGACAATATGACTGGATATTGCCACTCAAGTGAGCTTCACGGTTAAGGGAGAACTCAAACCAGATTCCCCTCAGTCTTAACTACAATGTCGCAGTGACTCTGCCCTTTGCTTTGGCATGTTGATTGCCTGTCTAGGACTGAAAAGGATAAATTCTGAATTACATTTACCTTGGCCAATGCTTCAAGAGTTCAGACCAATACCCCCGTTGATAATGCCAACACTTGAAAAATTGCCCCCCGGCAGACATCCAACTCATGATAAAAACTTCAGCTGTGGCTTATTAGAATCAGATCACCCTCTTGTAAATTCTGACTCACTGGAAACATTCATACTCATAGAATGTGGCTGTTCTATGGCTGTTCTCCACAGAATACTTTATATGGCATACAGGTAGTCCTCAACTTACAACTGTTCACTTAGTGACCATTCAAAGTTACAATGGCACTGAAAAAAGTGACTTATGACCATTTTTCACACTTACGACCTTTGTAGCATCCCCCTCATCATGTGAAAATTCAGATGCTTGGCAACTGACTCATACTTATGACCGTTGCGGTGTCCAAAAGTCATGTGATCAGCTTTTGCAACCTTTTGACAAGCAAAATAAATGGGGAAGCCAGATTCACTTAAAAGTTATGTCACTAACATATCAACTGTGGTGATTCACTCAACAACTCTGGCAAGAAAGGTTATAAAACAGGGAAAACTCACTTAACGAATGTCTCACTTAACAATAGAAATGTTGGGCTCAACTGTGGTCATAAGTCAAGGACTACCTGTACTTGAATTCTTAGGAATAGGAGACTAGCTAGCTTCAGTCACACAAAAATCTGGCAGGCAATATAATACCATATTGTCTTTAATATTTAAAGTGACACTATTTTTAGGATCTAAAAAAGTTCCTGGAAATTTACCAATAAAAAAGTAACCGATGAGTATATAGTTAAAAATGTGCAGAGGGAAATAAAAACAAAACTAGAAGGAAAAAAGAAGAAAGACTGGAGAAACTTAGAAAAGCGAAACCTAACCAAAATTAAAAGGAATGATAAAGTTACGAGATTTAGAGATAAGGGTTAGGGATTGTATAAGGGGGATTCTACATGGGAATGTATATTGGCACTTAGTTTAAAATTGCTGGAAATTATTCTAGGATTATATAACTATATATATATATATAACTGTATATGAATTATGCTGTTATGAACCTTACAATGGAGGATTAAAACGGCAGAATGGAAATGTATTAAAATATATAGATAAATTTTGGATAAGTGGTAAGGAAGAAAAATATGATTATTAATGATTATAAGAAAAGTGAAATGTATTAAAACATAAATTTTGGCAAAGTAGAAAGGGAAAAATATGATTATTAATGATTAAAAGAAAAGTGAAGATGAAATGAGATATATTAAGAAGTCATTTTAGCAATTTCAGGGGGGGATATCTTAAAATATATATGTTTTAAATTATACAGTTGATTATTTAATGTTAATATGTTTAAAGTTGGGGAATGAATTATGAAATCAGATAGATTGAGGGATATACCACATGGATCCTAAATATATTGGTTTTTATTTTTACTCTTTTTAGATTGTTTATTATATAATTGGCCTAGGAAAAATTAAGGATAATAATGATGTGTAATGTTAAATAAAATAGGTGGTAAACTGAAAACGGAAATAATAGGGGATAAAGAACTGGGAATCTATATGTGGATGAAATGATATTGATATTGAATTAATGAATTGAAATATGAAATAGAAACTTATTTAAAGATGAGTGAAATGAATAATGATATAATATTATATAAGATTGGTGGAAATGAAAGTATGATTGTATACAAGTGTTATAATCTGGAACCACATTGCCCACGTAAAGAGATGTGTAAAAATTAAAAAATTAAAAAAAAATTGGGAAAAAAAAGAATGTGCATATTAATGTGGTTGGATTTTCTCTGGCTCTGAAATACTTATTTATGTAATGTTACTAATCCAAGATTTTTAAAATGGAACTAAATATTCCAATAAACTTGAAAGAATGCCTTTGTAACAAAAAAAAGATTTATTTTTCCTGATTATGTGGTAGGTTCCTGAATAATGCACTGGATCATTAAGTTGTATATAAATGAGTATATTGCATTGTATAACACATGCTGTCTTGATATGAAATCATCAGTTCTATATGTTGTTCAGAGATCTGGGTATGCCTGAGTTTTTAAGAAGCAAATCATTGTTGACATGGTTGCTGCATCATGCCTTGAAAGCAATCAAAGTCTCATCAGTTGACTTGATCTGTAAGAAAAAGATGGTTAGCCATTCTTGTTATCCTTTGAGTATACAACTTTGTATTTTCTTCCTATATATAGGAACAAAACTGTACAACATAAACATATCTTTGAATTAAATGCTGAATATATCTGTGAAGCATATTATCTATTTTGTCTTATTTTATAACCAAACTATTAGGTAGAAGAATGTCCCAAAGGTGCTTTTTCAAGAGGCAACTGGACTTTCTGTTTTTTCTTTGAAGACATTTCACTTCTCATCCAAGAAGCTTCTTCAGCTCTGACTGTTAGCTCTGACTGGATGAGAAGCAAAACGTCTTCAAAGAAAAAACAGAAAATCCAGTTGCCTCTTGAAAAAGCACCTTTGGGACAACCTTGACATGGATGACTGAGAATCTCCATAGATATTTAGATAGAAGAATATGTTTAAAAACTATGAAAATTATGGAAGTTCTGTTCTTAAAGAATGTAGAGAATTATTAATTAGATACTGGATGCTGGGACAATGAAGTATGAGATAATTTCAGTTAATCCTAAAAGGAAAACAAATTAACTCATTAAGAGGAGCAAAGTGCTGGGATTAATGGCAGCTTTGGGCTCTTCTATGTTCTCTTATGATCCTTAAATATTTTGGAAACATGTTCCACCATACTCATAAATACCAACAATACAATAAACACAAAAATTCCAGTGAAATCTGTGTGTCACACTATATCTTTCTCCAATCAGTTCATACTGTGATCTCAAAGACTCCCATAGCCTTGAGTGATACTAAAAACCATGCGTATGTCTCCCTTTAAATCTTAGCTTTCAGGCAATTTTCTCCCAAAATAGATTTCCATCAGAATCATGCAATTCAATTGCTGAATATACTTGCTTCAAAACTGGAAATAGATTTATTAGAAGAACATACCAGTGATTTTCCTAGTCATTATTGTGGCACGTGGACAAGGTGTGCAAATCCCACGTTTGGATTTATCAACTTTACAGATCCCTACTTTACATTGAAAGAGGGTAATTGACTCATGATAGTTAAACTATAGTAGTTTAATAAAAAGATCACAAAGATGGGAGATGCAGGGTTGGCACCTTTCATATGAATGACTACAGCACCAAAGAGCACAGCTGTGCACCCTGCCAATAATGTGCTCTTACAATACTACATTCTTTTGTAATACTCCCTTATATTCAATTTTGGGGCAAACTCTGGGAGACAATGGACGACTGGCATGCTATGGTCCATGGGGTCACAAAGAGTCAGACTTAGTGAGTGAACAAGGCAGCCTTCCATTTTTCCTTCAAATTTCCACATTGTTATAACTCGTTCCACAAAATCCAGCTATTGTAAAGTTGTGTGCTTATTTTTGTTACCTGATGCCTAGTGCTTTGAGAGATAAAAATCCATATCTGGCTTCACAGATGCATATAGCAATATGTTTACATATTATACACTGAATGTAAGGAGCAAGTATTAGTTTTAGTTTTTAATTATTGAATTGTTTTTAGTCTTCTATTGAACTGTTTCTCTTGTTAACAGTAAAATCATACTTCCTTCCTATAGCTTTCATGGGTTACCTCTGTACTGACTTGTTGAATATACACTGCTAATTACTGTATGTTCCCTTAAGTAAACTTTTAACATGTTCCATCCAGACTTTCTTTCTTTCTTGTGTTCTTGTAATTTTTCTCAGACATCTATAGGAAGGAAGTATGATTTTACTGTTAACACCTCCGCTGTTGCTATCAGACAACTGTTATTCTAGTAGTGGGTATCTCTTATATAATGTTGTGACTTTCAATGAGTCCACTGTTATATATGCCCAGTTAATATTTTTTTATCACCAGTTTTTCTAATCCAGAGGTCTCCAAACTTGGCAACTTTAAGACTTGTGGCCTTCAACTCCCAGAATTCCTCAGCCAGCTATGCTGTATCTAATCTAACTGATATTAAAATTTGATGACTGACACATTCCCAGTAGAGAGTATAGAATGCTTTAAAACAGGGTCTTCGTCTGGCACCAGTCCACAGCATGCCAAAAACTGGGTCAGGCAAATAAGCGAAGTCCCATCCATGGGATGCAGGCAGCATGTGAAACCACACACCCTCCGGTCCATGGAAAAACTTCTCTCCACAGAACCTGTCCCTGGTGCCCAAAATGTTGGGGGCCACTACTTTAAAACACCCTCCCCAAACTGATACCCTCCATATACGCTGCAACTCCATTTACTAAATTCCTAACCAACATGGGTCAATGGCTGGCTGGGAATTGTTAGAGTGACAGTTAAAATTTGTCCAAAAGAGATCAGGTTGAAGAAATATCTCACAAAGGTTTTCAGCTAAGGATGTAATTATTCCAGCAGCCTATCAGAGCTTTACCAAATTTACAAGAAGGAAAACCAGTTTCAACTAGCATTTTGACTTGCAAATGCTTGGTGGCGAAAAAGACAATCACATTAAGAATGAAGGCAAATATATGTGTCCCAGGATAATGTTGCAGGATTCAATCTGGGTCGATCACTAGGACCAGAGGTTTTTTCTTCCAAGCTTTTGGACTTGTGATTGAAGATGGGCTCATGCACGAGTCCCAAAGCTTGGAAGACAAAACCTCTTATCCTGGTGACCAACCCAGATTGGATCCTGAAACTTTCAGATTAGCTAACTTGATAATCAGAAATACATCAACCTACCACATAAGTAGGGACGCGTTGGCTCAGTGGTTAAGACACTGAGCTTGTCGATCAGAAAGGTCAGCAGTTCGGCAGTTCGAATCCCTAGCACCGCATAACGGAGTGAGCACCAGTTACTTGTCCCAGCTTCTGCCAAACTAGCAGTTCAAAACCATGTAAAAATGCAAGTAGAAAAATAGGGACCACTTTGGTGGGAAGGTAACAGCATTCTGTGCACCTTCAGCTTTTAGTCATGGTGGCCACATGACCATGGAGAAGTTTTCGTACAGCACTGGCTCTTCAGCTTTGTAACGGAGATGACCACCGTCCCCTAGAGCCGGAAACAACTAGCATGTATGTGCAAGGGGAACCTTTACCTTTACGTTATCACGTATCACTCTATATTTTAAGAATAGTTAAAATGGAATTTCAAAAAGCAGAGTTTAGATTTAAAAAGGACTGCATCTTCTTCTGGACAGAAGCTGAAATATTTTTTTAAAGCAATGTCAATGGGATTTAAAGAGAATTTAATTAACTTTTAAAAAAATAATTCATTCTGTTCCTCCCTAGAAATTTAAGATTTCAGTTCCTGTCATCTTTTATTACACATCCAATGACAAAGGCTACAGAATTTGTAGCTTAAAGAAGTTACCATACTGAATATTGTTGGAAATACAAAGTGCAACTGGGAGTATAGAGGATACCAAGGGAAACTATTGTGGAAACACTGCCTATCTCTGGATTAGATTGTAGAAAAAATGTGCTAAATATTACCCATTTCCTATCCAGGATATATGTAAGAATAGACGCCCGAAGTCTGCTTTCCAATATGTGGTGCTTCCAGTATGAATAAATTTCTGATAAAACTAACATATTATGATAACCTTTGTTTCCTTGCACACAGATGGAATCTCATTTTCATACCTGTGCTGAAATGGATGATGTTCCAAATAGGAATATAATAAGTAAGCAAAATAGTGATAGAATAAAAAAAATCAATATTTGCCTTTTGAAGACTATCAAAATTGAACTGAACAGAAAATGTATTGGCAAAATGATTGGATACAGAAGCAAAATTCATATCCACAAAGGAAACTGACTTTCTGCATGGCTTGCCTTTTACTTCAAATTATTCATGAAAGTCAACAGAACAAAGTTCCTTAAAAAGAAGTTGGAGAAAGTATAACTCCTTAATATCTTGAACTCTGCACTTTTTGTTCATTTATAAATGAACAAATTACCCACAATTGAATTGAGAGAAGGAAAGAGAGAGAGAGAGAGAGAGAAAGAGACAGAAAGACAGAGAAAGAAAGAGAGTGGGGGAGGGAGGGATGGGAGGGAGGATGGGAAGGGAAATATTCATTTCACAAGAGTTCTCTCCATATTTGTAGTGCTTGTACATACATAGTGTTGGCACATTACACTGCACCAAGAAGATGCTAGTCCTTTTAAAATTAATTCATTACAAACATTTATATGCCGCCCTTCTCCGGAGACTCAGGGCAGCTTACAATTTTTGGGATACAACCCAATGTGCTCAGCAATAGCCTTCATTCCATTGTATATGCCTGCTTATTACTAAGCGGCATTTTTACAAGGTCAGCTAATTGCCCCCAACAATCTTGAGTCCTCAATTTACCTACCCCGAGAGGATGGAAGGCTGAGTCGACCTTGAGCCTGGTGGGATTCGAGCCTACAGCAGTTGTAGGCAGCTGGAACTTAAGTGCAGGCAATTAACAGCCTGAGCCACCAAGGCCCTTTTAAGGCCTAAACATAGGTTAGAGGCCTAAAGGGGATGTCAGAGGCCTAAAGGGATGTCAGAGGCCTAAACATAGGTTAGAGGCCTAAACAGAGGTCAGAGGCCTAAACAGCTCTCTGTGGAGATCTATCTGAGGAGAAGTTTCTGAAGAGAAACTTTCTACTGGGGTCCATTGTTCTCCTTGCCTGCTCTTGCTGATACTATTCTGTGCTCAGCTTGAGTACCTCAGAAGCTTGAGATGGAGGAACCTCTTGCCAGAAGAGAAAGGAGACAGAGAGAGGGAAAAGCCTTGAAACAGTTTAAGTTCTTTAAAGAGGTCTAAGTTTCTTTAGGGTTTATCCTTATCTAAAGGACTGAGAAAATCCTAACTACATAGGTAGACAGAGAAACCAAGTAAGACCTGAGAGAAGAGAAACTTAAAGAAGGCACAAGAAACTGGTAAAAGTCTTTCTGTAACTTTATTTGAATTAAGCTGCTTGTACAATAAAAGATTTGGCTTGAAGAACAAACTGGACTCAGCATCTTTGTACAATTTAAATATATAGACAGATTAACAAGATCCTCTAAACAATAAGTCCATCATAGGATTGACTTATATACATAACATTATTTTTTCAACAAATAGCACTTAGACTTATATACCGCTTTACAGTGCTTTACAGTCCTCTCTAAGCAGTTTACACAGTCAGCCTATTGCCCTCAACAATTTGGGTCCTCATTTTACCCACCTTGGAAGGATGGAAGGCTGAGTCAACCTTGAGTCTGATGAGATTTGAATTGCCAAACTTCTGGCAGCCGGCAATCAGCAGAAGTAGCCTGCAGTACTGCACTCTAACCACTGTGCCACCATGGCTCACCATGGCAAATACTTGTCTGCTGCACATCTATTTTCAGGAAGTGATGCTATAGAGTTTATTTTCTCTTTCATCTCTTTCTCTTCCTTTTATTTGCATTAAATATAGTACTGTATATAATGTGTATAACTATAATGTATAATGACTTATTGTACTGTATAATGTGACTTCATTGTGTCAGAGAGAATTACAAAGTTGCTAGCACCCTGATGGAAAAGCCTGGATTGTTAATGGAAAAGGAGGGACTTCCAACCTGTATTGCTGTTCTCCTTTGCCGAGATGGGTGGCAAACAAATTTAATAATAATAATAAATACATTGTTAGCACTATTCCAACAAACTATCTTTCTGTAAACTTATTTGTCAATAAGTCCGAAGGGCACAAAACAAAAGAAATTTAAAGTGAAGCAATTAAAGTTCCAACGCCTTTACAGTTAAAGGAAAGGATTTCTGAGTTATAAACCTTGCAATGATTTGAGAATGTCCCCAGGTATGATTAGACATGCATGGATGCAAATATGATTTGCATTCATGTTCACTAACTTTATCTATTATTAGTAAGAACTGCTAAATATTTACTAGCAGAGGAGGTGGAAGTATCTCACTTGTTTCCATGGATAAGGATAACAGACAATACAAACGAGACTTGAAAAAGAGCATAACATTTATTAATAAAAAGTTAAAATTTCATCAATCTTACTGCAGCTTGCCAGGGAAGAGATGATAGTAACAAGCCCCATAGAAAATGGGTTTTGAAAAATCCTCAATAATAAGAAACAACTGAAACAATAAAATAAGAGCTAGTTTGAGCCAGAGGGTAAGACACAAGATTAGAAACAAGTAGACTGTGAGTTCTAGTCCCATTTTAGGCATACAAAGCTGCCTGAGTGACTTTGTGCCAGTGACTCTCTTTCGGCCCAACTCACCTTGCAGGATAGAGGGAGAAAATAGAGGGAGAAAGTAGCATTATCTATGTTCCCTGCTTTCAGTAATTTATAAAAATAATAAAATAATAAAGACAATAAACACCTTAAAAAAGCAATGGCAATTACTATAGTTAATATCACCTGCAATTCCTGTAATTTCCAACTCTATGTTTGTTGGACATTCTGGGAATTAGTGTTGGTGTTGGAGATCACCTTTAAAGCCCTGCATGACATTGGACCAAGTTACCTGAGGAAGTATCTCACCCCAATGGGATTGGCCTGCCCCACCCAAACCGGCATAGGAGGCTTACTGTGAACCCCGTCTGTCAAAGAATTCCAACTGATGGAGTTCAGAAGAACCTTCTCTGCTGTGGCTCCTAGCCTTTGGAATATCTTGTCCCAGAGATGAGATCTGTTCCCACCCTCCTGGCTTTCCATAAAAGCCTGAAGACCTGCCCCTGGGGCTACAGTGGGAGAATATCATATTGGAGGTGGTTGACGGACCAATAGAGGATCCACCTCCCATCCATTCTGCTCTTTCACTCCCCTTTTATTATTGTTACTAGCTCGATACCCATGCTTCACTATGAAACTATGTGGTCGGGCTTAGTTTTTAGGGAGAAAAATAGGGGGGGGAATCTGCCTCTGCTTATCAATCTCCATTGGTATTGATATGGCTAGCGTCCTGTCAGTGTGTGAGAGAGTTGAGGGCTGTTTGGAAAGTGAAACAGTATTTGCTGTGTGAGCAAGAAGGAGACAGCAAGGAGCCTGGGCGTGGCTTAGCTCAACTGTTCTGTACTAAAGCTGGTTGCTGCTGTGAAACTGAAACTGAAACTGCTCTCCTGAGCTTGTGTTTTGCATTTGGAACAGATTTCTTTTCAGGTGGAGAGCAGAACTCCTTAGCATCAGAGTGTGTTAATAATAATATATGAAATACTAATGCTCTGATGGTCATTTTGAAAAATCCTTTGTTAGCAAGCACTTAGAAGCCAAGAAGAACACGTGCCAAATTTCAAGTTTGTACATTTTAAGGTTCTGGAGATTTTGTGATGATGGGTGAGTGGTATTACACTTTTATACAGAGAGATGAGAAATATTTATTTTTATTGTTTTTAATGTGGTAAGACACCCAGAGTTGCACGTGTGGTGAGATGGGTGGCAAATAAATTTAATAAACAAATACATCACACAGCAGTATTTGTCAAACTTGGCAACTTTAAGATGGGTGGACTTCAACTCCCAGAGATGGCTTGGGAATTCTGGGAGATTTTTATTTATTTAAGAAAATTTACATGGCTGAATAATTGAAGCTCATAACGTCTTAAAGCTGCCAACTTTGAGAAACGCTGTTATGTAATAATTTGTATAAACTGTGTGTTCTGCCTTTCTATTCACTGAATGCCCAAGATGGCTAGCAATATAAAAATACAAAAGGAAATGTGTTATCTGAACAACATATTAATATATACAAACACAATATAAATGTGATTCCATTCATTAATATTAATCATCTGGCCAAAAAGACTTTCTGGAAAATATGGATCTTATCTATTTGCTCAGCAAGCACTGAGCAAATGCAATTTTGGAGGAAATTTATTCCATACAGGAGAATTCCAACTCCTGTGAGCCAATAAATGAGCTGCTAATACATATGCACCCTGATGTATTTCCGTATGCACGCAGATGTATTTTTGATTTATATTAGCAGTTCCTGATCCAGCTAGTGATACATAGATTTCTTCTGCGCAGCTCTCTCTGGTTTAACAGTGGCTCTAGTCAACCACAAGGAGTTCATTCCTATAATATTTCAGGAGCTTAATGAGATTCAAGGGCTAAGGAGGGGTTAGAAAAATACAACCCTATAAAGCATTCAAGCATGCATGTGAGACAGAAATTATGTAAATAGTATGCAGCTTCTCCTAGGAATTGGGAAGAAATTGCGGCAATCAAATGGAAAACAGGAAAACCATATGCCTACTGTCTCCTGTGGTGTAAATCAGCCTGAAACATGAGCCAATGCCAATATATACACCAGCAAGGGAGATTGGCAAAGCCAAAATAAACCTGCCAAAACTTAAGTACAAACAGAAACACCAAGTCTTAATTTCCATCAGCATATGCAGTGCATTATTTCCCTTCAAGTGGCCATCTTCATGATTGACTTGTCCCGAACCTAAGGGTTTTTTTTAAGGCTCTTAAAATTCATCTTTCCAGTGCAGCAATTCAAGAAAAAGAAGAAATCAAACAGACTTCTAAAGATTGGGAAACAAGTAGAAATTCCATAAGGCATTTACCCTAGCAGGTTGATAGGGAGAGAAGGACTGGGGTTTCTGTGGGCGCTACTCAAGTTTCAAAAGCTTCACTCGGGAAAAATAAAATAGCCCAGAAGACATCTCTCAATCCTTACCTTTAACTCCTCCAAGGAATGAATAAATAGCTTGCCTTCTGGAGTTGTGGGTGCTTCATCCCTGCAGATTTTCAAAAACTGACTGGACAACCATTTGAAATATCTTGCCTTTAGCAGAGAATTGGACTGGAACAGGAGTGTCAAACTCACGGCCCTCGGGCCAGATGTGTCACTTGCTGGCCCCGCCCAGTTTAGTGAAGGGGAAAAAATCTTGATACATCATGTGACGCCACCATGACAACATGACAGCCCAAGATTCTATGAAACAACTAAATAGCTTTTCCCAGCCCTCCAATGCTTTGGAATTCTAGGATTTTGTGGTCCCAATTCCTCTAAAGCATATCAAATTTGCATATCTTATTAACATCTAAATCCCAATATTGACTATATTTTTACACTTTCTTAGGGAAAGACATTTTAGAAAGGGGCTTAGGTGTCTACCCATTAGCATGCTAATTCTCCAGAAACATAGCACGGGATCAAATTGGTGTGGTGGGAGAAACTGGTTAAAAATAAATAAATTCAAAATTGGGTCAATCCAGTCTGATACTACAGAGAATAATAGTTCTTATTACTGTCAGTTCTCCAGTGAATTGCTCTGAATCCCTAACCAAGTAGAATACTTACAACACTGAAACTAATAAAAGACCCTGATGATACCATAGGAAGCATATAACCATTCAAAGACTACTATTCCAGTATAAACCTAAACTATTTGAAAAAGAGGAATGTCATAGTTTGATGCTGTAAATATATCAATTTGAGTGCCGTATGTGTATTTTTTTTCATGAGTGGTGCAGTGGCCTAGAAGTGGAGCTCTCACTTCACAATCAGGAGGCTGTGAGTTTGATCCTAGGTAGCAGCAGCTATTTCTCTCTCTGGGCACAATGAATAATTATCTATTGCGAACTCTGCATTGGTGACAGGAAGGGCATCTGGCCAGCAAGCGATCAGTTCCATTCAGTTGCCCTTACTCAACCCTGAAAAAAAGGGATTATGGGGTCATTAAAAGACAAAAAAGTGTATTTCTTTCATATATGCACGCAAAAATATTTTAGAAATGGGGGGTCATGGAATCTGAGTCTTTCTCTCTCTAGAACAGTGGTCCCCAACCTTTGTGGCCTGGCAGGCCAGCTGAAGGGGGGACAGGGGAACTGGACCGTATGAGCAGTGGGCCCGTGCTCACGCAGCTCCACTCACATGAGCAGCAGGCTGGTGCACATGTGTGTGTGTGCACTGGCCCGCCGCTCACAAAAGTGGAGCTGCACTTGCGCACCGACCTGCCTCTTGTGCGGCCCAGTTCCAAACAGGGTCATGACCCAGTAATAGCCTGAGGGTTGGGGACCTCTGCCCTAGAAATTACTTTTACCTGATGGAAGAAGGAAAAAATGAAGGTGGACCATTGATGATTAACAGAATTTATGTAGCATCAAGTTAGTGTTGACTCTTACCAACCACTTGGATTTGATTATATTTGTTTTCAAACTGGTTGTTCAATAGTGCACCAATGAATTCTGTAATTATGTTCATCCACCATCTGCTGGTCGTTCTTGTCTGATATTTCTGAGATACTGTGGCCGCAAGTAGGGTCTTTAATATATTAGTTAACATGTTGTTTAAATATTAAGTAGATTTTTTAAAAAAACAACTCAGCTCAACATTCACATACACAAAAGAAAAATAATTAGGTTTTTGCTTGGAAAGAAACAGTGGAAGGAACCCTTAGAAAGCTTACCAAGAACAATGGAAAGAACATCAAGCAGAAAAGGCATATGGATTACTTTACTCTATCTTTTTTCTTGTTCAATGTCACTGATAAAACTATGAGCTCCATTGATTGAGACTTCTATAGTAATTTGTGCTGTACGGTGGTTGACCTTGATATACATTTGGAGAGATAATCCCTCAAGTTTTTAAAGTCTGTTGCTTTTCTAAGGCACTGATAGAGTGCACCATATTATGCTACAAGTACTGCTGTTAATTAATTTATGTAAATCAGTGTGATACAATCCCTGATTAATATCTTCTTTGCATTATTAATTTTGAGTGTTTTAAGAGAGTGACTGGAACAGTTGTTGAGTCTGCTTTCAATAGATTCAGATATCAAACCCAGACTCAGCAGTTTCAACCTTGGTCCCAATTACATAAATTTAAAAATGCATCTATTCACACTTTCTGTCAACAGGAATGGAAATAAGAATCTATTTCAAATGTAATGCTTATTTTGATTAGTACTAAGGATTATAGCCATTCTAATAATAACAATCAAACCTACAAGATATAAAATTTACTTCAATCGTACAGTTTTTTATGCTGTGCTGCTGAGTATTTTTCCCCTGTTGTGATTCACAGAACATCAAGAGAAAAGAAGCACATGTATTGTACAATAATTGTTTGTCTTCCATATTATCCAACATTAAAAAACACTTGATGCATAAACTGCATTGTGGCAAAACAGAATAAGTCAGTGGAGAAGTATTTATGAATCATTCAGTTTTGACATTTGCTTAATTTTGGCTTAATGTGTTGGATAAATTCAGCCAATTGTGATTTGAGGAAAACATGTCTAAGGCACCTAAAAAAACCAATGCTTTGTGTACCACGTAGAGTCTATAGCTCCAAAGATTTGGATGTTGTGATTTGGGTGATTGTGCATATTCAATTATTTTATGGCACCAAATTACATTGGATAGCTTGGATTTCTTTAACAACTACATAGTGTGGTCAACACAACATGATATATATCTCCTGTTAAACTTAGCTAAACCAACGACCAAACATGATTACAGTTTAAATATTTGTAAGATTATTAAGCTTTTTAGATATTACCTTGTGCCTTCAAATTATTTTTTCCCACAAATACTGTTTTAGCGATATTCTCAAAATTTAGGAAAAAATAATCACAACATAGAATTACATACTTACTTTTATGAACTGAAATTTAGGGAGGATTTTTTTTTCTTATATGGGTACAGAAATCACATATAGTCCTGCATATACCCTTAAATATCATCTGTGCAAGATTTGTGTATTCCCCACCAAAAAAAGTTAAGTACCTAATTTTCAGAGTTTTATTTAAGCCAGTAAGTATCCTTCTGAGTTCAAGAATTAAATGTAGCTATATTTCTTGATTTTCTAGGGTTATATTAACAACTTAAAATGGCACTATCTATCTGCTGTAAAGTTAGATGAAGGAGGCCTATACATTGAGTTGCTCCAGTTTTTCTAGCATGGAACTTCTGCATGTTATGTTTGTGCAGATATATTTTAGGAAAACAGATAAATAATTTTAGCACCTCAGATCACATTATAATTACAGAATGACTTCTAAACAATTAGTTAAAAAATACCAATATGCACCTCCAAATCAACTCAACGTTAGATTGACTTGCTCTCTTAATGCTATGCCTGTATCTGTCAACATCATGGACACTGAAAAAATATTGGATACTTCCCATCATTTTCATATGAAACTATACAGCAGTTTCACAGAGATCCCAATAGCAATAAACAACTTCATATTTTAGCAAAATCACTAATGGGAAGCAGTGGTGAGTAGCTGAATCTCCCAAACAGTTCCATTTAAGATTAGCTATGGCTATGGAAATTAAGTTGAGACCCATAATTTCTTAAGAGAGATATGTCAGTTATATAAAAAAAACAACCAATAGACACTCAGCTTAAAGATTGAGAAGCACAGAGCAAAACATTTGTTAAACCACGAAAAGGAAAGGAGGAAGAAGCACCATAATTAAACAACAGTGGATATTTAAAAAAAGGATATCTTTGTATCAATAGGCAGCAATCAACTTCTTAATCTGCAATCAAGATTCTTATCTAGATGAGCAATGTCCTTTGTTTGACAGCTTTAAGGCAAATGCAGACTCAGAACCTTGCAAGTTCTGCCGAGCAGAATATGCAGAAAATCCTGCTGTTAACTTGATCCACTGATCCTGATACCAGATTTCATTTGGTACTGAATCCAGTCCTGTTTGGATCAGAAATAATTGATAGACCACTGAATATGCTCAGGCTTCCAGTTAGGATTCAGTGGCTTGTTCGTGGATATTTCTAATATTGCTCTCCTGCTCTGATGGTTTTCAACAAGCTCTAATTAATGAGGCCCTCCTGATTAATTCACAAGGCTGTTCAATCTAATTCATTCTAAGCTGAAACACAGAGTTCCGACTAGAAAGCTGGATTTTACAGAGAAAACAAATACGTAGTTGGGGAAATCAAACCATGAACGATTCTAAGAATCAAACACATATTGCAACCAGCTTGAACAAACAGAAGTGGTCCCAAGGTGAATCAGAAGGTCATAGATCTTTATAAAGACAGAGGAAAATAGTCTGTATTGTGAAACCATTACAGCCCTTAATAGTCGTGTTTTGAAAACCCTATGCTATTTATGAGCAATAATATTTTTTATATAAATTGCTCCTTGCAAATGTGCACTTCTCTTCTAACTTCTGGATATTTACTGAAATCAGCAAGGTTCTTTGGAGGTAAATGATTGGTACCCAACTCATGCTTAGTGTTTGTAGAAATAGTTTCTAGGAACTCATTCCATGATGTTGTTTGTGAACCTCTGTATCAAGACTCACTTTATTAGCTTGTCTAGAACCCAATTACAATTCCTCCTCTTCATCCAAGGAGCCATGGCAATGCCATCAGCAAATTTATTGCAATTCCATTCTGTGTAAAGAAGGTAGTCTTTTTGCAATTATTAACCTACACCCTTTCCTGTCTCAGCAGAACATGTGTTAGTGCTTTTGCTCTTTTCATCTTAAAACAAATTTCTCAGGATATCCTTGGAAAAGGAATGATGCCAATTGAATTGGCTGGACTACTTGCATTTTAGTCCTATGAGGCCAGACACTGGTAACAGCAACACTTACAGCCACATATGGATTTTGGGGGGAAATATATAGCTAAATGAAATAAAACTTTGTACTGAATTATAATATTTTACACAAAATGAGAAAACCTCACAGCTATTTCTTATGTTATTTAAAATGCAGTTGCTACTATCCAATGTTGCATTTGCTTTTAATTCATATGCATACCCCATGTCTATATAAATCTATTTGCTTAAGAAAATAACTAAGGGAGGCTTATTTCATAATAAATTGGACAGCCCATCCTTTCCCCAATATATCTGTAACACTGTTGGAGAATGTGAAGTTGAAGGCTAAAAGAAAATACCACAACAGCATTTGCAGGTTCAAAGTAGACAGGTAATAATAAAGGATATAATAAACTTCAACTTATACTTTATACCTGAACTGACCACTTCATGACTTGGGAAGTTTTTTTTTTGATAAGTATTGTGAGTTGCCATGAAGAACAACAAAATCTTTATTAATAATAGTAATAATCTATATTCTTACTCTGTTCTGGGGGAAAGGGAGAGAAAGAGAGAAGGAGAGGAAGAGATGGGGGGACGGCCACATAAATGGAAGAAAATATCTAAATAAGGACCTTCCATAAAATGTTAGGCTGATGAAAATGAATCACCGTTGTTCCAATCTATATTCATTTCCAGATATAAAGGGAAACAAAACAATGAATTCTTAAATAGTTCAAAAAGCTGGCATCAAAAGTATGGGTAAGAAATAAGCATTCAAATAAAAAACAGTAACCTTTCACCAATACTCCTAAAAACAGATATGGAGCTATAATGCATTTTAGGCAGTGGTGGGATTCAAAATTTTTTACTACCATTCTGTGGGCGTGGCTTGGTGGGCGTGGCAGGGGAAGGATACTGTAAAATCTCCAGTCAGAGGTTGTATTTGCCGGTTCTCTGGAGTACTCAAAATTTCCACCACTGGTTCTCCTCAACTGGTCAGAACCTGCTGAATACCACCTCTGATGTTAGGGCTGGTTTTTTTTTAATCTATTAATTATAAAAAAAGAAATGAAATAGGGAAGAGAGCAAGAACTGGGGCTAATTCTGGGTAAGAATACCCATGCCTTCAAGCAAATGAGAAATATTTGGTTTTCAAATATCTATCAGTAAACTGTACCTGTTTCTATTTGCAATTTTTCATAATGTACAGAACTACTGTAAATAACCTTCCCTTATTTTAATACAAATTCCCCAGATAACATTAAAATAATGATTATGCATAACAATCATACTGATTACAAAGTTTGTGTTAGTGCTACATATTTTATCAGCCAGGATTAAAACAATAATATCAGTAACAAACCATATCAGCACATCAAACCCAGGCTGGAGAGCAAAGCAAGGTTTTAAAGGTCTTTTTGGAATCCCAGGAGAAAAGACATTATCGATATCTCTGGACGATGCTGTCCCAGAGAATGGGGATCATCATGGAGAAGGCAGATCTCCTTGGGCCCATAAGATGATATTAATAGAAAGAACCTGATATATACCCTCTCTTCCAGAACAGCCTAGGTAGGCAGAAACATTTGGAGACAGGCCTTATACCATAAAGGGCTTTACAGGTAATGACCACCAACATGAATTGCACCCAAAAGCCATCTGGCAAGCAGCCCAGCAGTAGCAGTGAAACAAGACTAAGAAGCTCCATTGCTGCTCATGTATCAACCATTGCTACCAGAAGATGTTCAAGGGCAGCTCCATGTAGAGCACATTGCAATAATATAGTCATAAGGTAAGAGTCTAGTAAGACTTGAAGAGTATGTTAAACAGTCCTGACCAGACTTCTTCTGATTTTTGGCTACCTAGACTAACAATAGAGGGAGGTGGTGGCTCAGTGGCTAAGACGCTGAGCTTGTCAATCAGAAAGTTTGGCAGTTCTGCGGTTTGAATCCCTAGCACCACGTAACAGAGTGAGCTTCCTTTAGTTGTCCCAGCTTCTGCCAACCTAGCAGTTTGAAAGCATGTAAAAATGCAAGTAGAAAAATAGTGACCACTTTGGTGGGACGGTAACAGCATTCCATGCCCTTCAGCATTTAGTCATGCAGGCCACATGACCATGAAGATGTCTTCAGACAGCACTGATTCTTTGGCTTTGTAATGGAGATGAGCACTGCCCCTTAGAGCCAGAAACGACTAGCACGTATGTGTGAGGGGAACCTTTACCTTTACCTTACACTAACAATAAGAAGCACTAGTCTTAGATGGGTCCATTGCAAGGTATCACAGGGATTGCATTTTTAACACATCTGTATAAGATTCTAGTGAACCAGACAATTAGTTTATTCCATTTCAATTTTAATGAAACTACAACCTATTCAGTTCTTTTTGGACCACTAGTTGCAAGGTCTTTGAGGGTGTAGAGTTATATTCACTCTGACCATTGAAAAATACCCAAGTATCTACCAACTCAGAAATGTAGGAGGAAAAAGCGTATAATATTGAACCATAAAACATTTTTTTTAATTACATTTATATGCCGCCCTTCTCCGAAGACTCAGGGTGGCTTACAATTTTTGGGATACAACCCAGTGTGCTCAGCAATAGCCTTCATTCCATTGTATATGCCTGCTTATTACTAAGCGGCATATTTACAAAGTCAGCTTATTGCCCACAACAATCTTGGGTCCTCAATTTACCTACCCCGAAAGGATGGAAGGCGGAGTCAACCTTGAGCCTGGTGGGATTCGATCCTACAGTAATTGTAGGCAGCTGGAACTTAAATACAGGCATTTAACAGCCTGAGCCACCAAGGCCCATATAGGTTGACCGTATATAGGTTTAATTGCTATATAGTGCAATAAGTAGGTCTTATTGTGTATAATGAATTTGGTTTAATTTTTATCTAGCATGGAATCTACCCCACCCAAGTTGTACTTGAAAGTCTATTGTCAATTAAGTTAACAAAGGGTTGAGTATCTGCAGAGCCTAGATTTACAGCCACATTGAGATGAAATGTGACAATTGATTACTGATAAAACAGGCATTTCCACTATCATTTCAACAATATTCATATTACTATTGTGAATTCATAGAGGAAAAAGAGGGAAAAAGCTAATGGAGACAGGAAAAAAGATGTTTTCAAGGTGTCACCATGGAAGAAGATTTGAGAACTACTTAACTAGTGACTGAAAAATTACGTATTTTACTGAAAACTGTGATCCAGACAAAAGGGAAATGGCAAAGATGTTTAATAAAAGCATTGTAGTTGAGTGTATAGATTTCCTGTTAGGCTCTTTACTATTGTACTTCTCAAGCTTCTTATGAGCTCTGAAGTACCATTGACTTCAGTGGAGATTTAAGAGCCTGTCAGACTATGTGCTTCTGGCCTTCAGCTACTTTTGATTGCAAATACTTAGCCTTGTTCAAAAAATATCTTAATAAATATTAGTTTCATTGCTTTGTAATGCTCTGTACTACGCCAAAGGTGGAAAATCACAAATGTTCAGATAGAATTGTCAATCCAAGACATTTTTGGTCTATCAGTAATCTGGGCAAACCATGAGAAGGACAGCAAATAGATCTGATAAATAAATACAAGTAAATATTTAAAAATGAATCCGAGTAGGTGCTTGAAACATTTTAACTAATTTTTGTCAAACGGAGAGAACAAAGTTCTATTCCCCCTGCCCCCAAACCCCACATCTTTAGTAATATTTCTATATTTGCTTGCAATCTTGCAAACAGCAGGTATAAGATAAAGTTCAAGTTGCAATATACTTAGAATGAAAGATCAGGAAAGAGATTTGGAAATGATGGCTGCTACTGATGGCAGCTCGTATTGAGCGTATGTGTTCTCAGAAACAAAAAGAGTAGATAAGAAATTAATCAGTTGAGAGTAATGGAAATTTGAAAAGAAGCCAGGACAGGTGTCCCTTGATCCATAGTGTAAAACATATCCCTGTTTATAGATTATAAAACCTATTTCGAAGGCCAACTTAAAAATAATTACTAAAGAATGTTTCTCAATAGAGCCTGAATGAAAAAAAAGCAGTGGTGAGAAAAGTCTTATTGCCTCAGAAACTATTCAAACGTTATGGCCTGTGATAATATAATTTTTCAAGTTTGGGACCAAAAGCAACATCAATGGAAAGGTTTAAAACTTTGTTATAAAGTATTCTGCCTTTGAACATGAAGTTGCTGAAAACCTGAGCACTGTGCCTGCTGAATCTTACAGACATATTCATATTGCATTTTTTTAAAGACTGTGAGAAAAGGTGTGTTTTGTGAGTGACAGGCAAATTAACACTGCTGGCCTACCTGAGAAAGGACACAGTAAATATTCCAGAACTTGATAAAAATGCTTCCAAACCAGAAGCTAACCCTTATGAAGGACAACTAAGGGAACTGGTTACATTTCACATTTGAAAAGAGAACTGAAGGAAAACAACAACACTTATCAGTCCATCTGACAAAGTGTTACAACATACAACAATCCACAGTCTCTTCATTGTCCAATGGTATAAACTTACCAGAAGATACTGAACATTGCCTAAAAATTGGGAAAAAAAGAAATGTGGTAATGGAAGCAATTATCCAGGTGGAGATAAGCTGAAGTCCTTAATTAAGATTTCTGCACTGAACTGGAAATTGAACTCAGTGGCCTAAATGTGCCCTGAATACCCCTTTCCAAGCATATTCAATGGAAGTAATCAGCAAGAAGAAGAGGTGGAATCTGGATTAATATAGACTGATATAAATAAGTTCAGCACCCCTATTTTCTATCCCACTTTGCCTTTGTCCTGAGTCACCCCTTACATGAATGCTTTTTAGTTGCTCTGGGGAAAATGCACTTAAGAAAAATGCGAACTGTATCTGATGTCACATATCAAACTCTATACTAGGAGTCAGAGTATCACTTATTTCTCAGGCCTAGCTACACAAAAGTAGGTACTTATCATTTTAACAAAATGTTTGCTAAGTACCAAATCATCAAAAAGTTGGGAACCCAGTAACCTCAGTGAAGTTTGTATATTATCATTTTATAATACACATTTTCTCTTAGTATGATTTTCTTGACATTTATGAAAATGCACTGCATTTGAAAATCTACTCACAAGAGCTATTACATGCAAATAAATTATAGCCTAGGACTGAAAAACTCCATCTGTTTCACATAAAGAGACAAATGTTAAGTAGGTAGTTATTATATCTTCTAAAAACCTATTAGGGTTAATCCTCCCTGTTTAAACAAAACAAAATGTAACAGAATTATTGTTCTTCCTGACAGCTTCTACAAAGCATCAATGCTTTTATGAGTTGGTCAAATGACAAATATCTAAGTTTTCATTACTACTTTTAATCTGGCAAGAGAGAAAAAAAGGAAAAGAAAGGAAACTAATTTCTGCTCCTAATAGTAGGGTTTAACTGATGTCATTGCAAAAGTTATTTAGGTAGGATTATCTGCCTCTAAAACTTGATGGCTTTTCCAGGGATATATATAAAAACCAATAGAGAATGAATATATTGATATCACTGTCTTTAAAAGAAACCATCTGTTTTCACCTTGTACCAAGAAACTGAACAGTTGCAGCTCTCTGAACTGTGATTACTTTTACAGATTATTTTATAGCCTCTAGTCCTGGCTATAAATAAATAAGACATTGAGACAAATGGCATGCAAACATTTCTAAAATAACTTGGTTTTCTTGGCAATCTCAAACTTTCCAAGCAATCTCAAACGAATAATGTACATTTGAAAATAATATGCTATTGAATTTAACAGCATTTACTACTCAAGTTCTGGAAAAAAAATAATGAAACACATAACTTGAACAAATGCAAAATGTGCAAATATTTGGGCCAAGCCTAGGCATAAACCTAGGCATTTTTATTTTCATTCTCCATGAGGGGAAATGAATTAATGCTTAACCATGAAATTATCTTCATGCTCTCAATCAAGTTTCACAGGAATTTGTTTGTTCTATTTAATCAGTCAGCATATCTCTCACCCTTATTATTGCCTAAAGGTAATTAGCAGAAGAATGGAAGTTGAAAGTTGAAGGCAACAAAGAGAGCATAAAGAAAAAAAGGGAAGTGTTATGTATGTAGGTTTGAAGTCATTGGTTTAGTTTGAACTGTTCTTGTAAAATGTTGGAAATGATTGGTTTAAAAAATGCGGGAAAACCCTGCACTCTGATTGGCTGGCAACTGCGGCTGCTGGCTATAAGTAGCAGCCGCAGCCCAGCCAAAGTGGGTCCGTTCTGAGCTGTAGTCACTAATAAACTAAGAGCTTGAAGCACTCCGCATCTGTCTCTTCATGCAAACTTAACAGAAAGCCACACACCAAATTCTAACACACACTTGTGCAGTTTGATAGCCCAATAGATATTGTTGAATTCCAAGTCATCAGCCAGACATGGTCCAAGCCACAAGTTTCTCCTCTGGCCCCTCTATTAAAATGTTCCACACATTTAATTCTAATGCTTCAGAAAAATAATAACTATTTGTACTTCTAATTGTATTATTTCCCCAGTTATTGATAGGACATTCTAATGTGTTTGGAGATTGTATTAGATTCATTAAGAGATTACTTTTCCTGAATCACTGGGGACTCAAACTGGGGACTTAGATACCACCTCATTGACATGAGAACTGATATATGCAAGAAAAGGTTCTCTGAACAACAATTTGTATGCTTAAGGACAAATGTAAGTATAATGATGTAATTTAAGTAGAAGTGTAATAAATATCATCGTAATTGCAAAGACAGTGAGAAACTAGCCATAATTCTGTTCTCTCTGAAATCCCAATAGCTCATGGACAATATAAAGTTCCTGGGTCTCTCTTTTTATGGTTATTTTTCTTCAAACTGAAACCAGAACAAATGCATCAAATGAACATGAGTCCTGTGAAAATTTCACTGACATATCTATGAAGTCATAACAACAACATGCACACGTGTTGTTATTTTCCAGAATATGTTTTTCTTTTTTAGTTGATCGTCTGATAGCCTCAGCCAAATACCAACCAGACTGAGTCTTGGTTTTCATCATCATCACATTTGAAGAATATTCTTTTTTTTAAAGGTCATTATTTGGATTCACTGCAGTACTTTCATTCTCTAGATAGGGTGAATATTGATGAATGTAGTAAGAAGACTCATTCAATTAATATCCATTCCCCCCTCCAAAAAAAATTTCTATGATTTCTTCAGATATATTTTTCAGGGCTACAGGGGAGATACTTTAAAAAATTAAGGAATATTTGTAAGCAACTCTACCTTAAAAATGGGACTAATTTAATGTAGTAGTTAACATGAAATATTGGGAAACTTTTTTCACACCACAAATTACTGTTCATATAAAATTAGAAACATTGGACAATTTTATCCCAGTCATTGTTTGCTTAGCTCAATGTTGTTGTGCAAATGAAAGGAAGGCCCCCATTTTGTTTCCAATATACAGATAGTCTAACCAATCTGATGGATCAAACCAATGTTTTGTACAATGGCCAACTGACTGCCTCACTCACAAAAGTAGGGTAAGAGCTGCTACCTAAAAGCAACAAAACTTTCAATGGTTTTTAAGATGCACTGTACAATAGGTGATACAATCATAAATACAAGAAGCTGCTGTCCCTGAATCAATCTGAGTTTCAAAATCATCTAAATTATTTACTCCCATAAAATTTAAAGACAATTTATTCCATGTTTCCAAGATTTAGATTTTTAAAACAGAAATTCCCTATTTTAAATCTTTTTGGTGTGCTCATTTTTGTATATAACTTTTGGGAAATACATTCTATAAATTCATTTATCAAAATGAGGTCAAGGGCTTTATTGTGTAGATAATGAATGTATGGTAGACTCTGTTTAAAATTTCCATCTGTGCTGCACTCAAGCTGGGACTGGAAGATTTTGCAGAATTTTTTCCATAGATACAGAGGAAAGATTTCTTTCACATACCTAACTCCAGTCTATCTTCCACTTGAACAAAATACCATCTATTAGCAACCCCATGCTAATAATTTAAAATAATTTTAAAATGCCACTATATACATAGGACTAAATCACAAACGCACTGTTTGATTCAAAACAATTATTGCCTTGGAAAAGAAACTGTTTCTCAGTCTATTAGTCCTCATTTTAAGACACCTATAACGTCTCCCTGATGGTGACAGTTTGAAATATGAATGACCAGGATGAGAACATGTCTGTGGAGATTTTTAGTGCTCTAGAGAGGAGTCTGGTCTTCGCAATCTCTTCCAAAGAAGAAAGAGAGCAACTGATGATTTTTTGTGCTGTGTTTATAACTCTCTGGAGCATCTTCTTATCCACTGCAGACCATCCAGCATACCACACCGTTATACAGTATGCCAAAATGCTCTCGATGGTAGAAGGACTAAGATGAAAAAGTTAGCAAAAGGAGAGGTAGGGCTCTTAGAAAAAAGTGACTTGCAACCAGTTCTCACAAGATCATTGCAGCATCCCCATAGTCCAGTGGTGGCTAACCTTTTTGGGCTTCTGTGCCAAAAATTGCGCTCGCACGCATGCGCGCTCACATGCCAGCACCCAGAAGGCAATACCACGGGGGACCCCAAGCCCCCCGCATGCCCTGTGCATCTCTGTGAATACGCGTGCACCTCCTGTGCACCCCCACCCCCACGCATGTGCGCCAGATACCCAACAATCAGCTGTTGGGCATGCGCGTATGCGCAGTGGGGCTCTTTGGGCGACCTTTTGCGTGCCGGCAGAAGTGGCTCTGCATGCCACTGCCAGCACGTGTGCCATAGGTTCGCCATCACAGCCATAGTCACATGATCAAAATTTGGGCACTTGGCAAAGAGCTCGTACAGGTAATCCTCAACTTACGACTACAACATTTCTGTTGTTAAGTGAGAAATTTGTTAAGTGAGTTTTGCTCCATTTTATGACTTTTCTTGACACCTTGGTTAAGTGAATCACTGCAGCTGTTAAATTAGTAACACGGTTTGTTAAGTGAATTATTGTTTCCTCATTGACTTTGCTTGTCAGAAGGTCGCAAAAGGCGATAGCATGACTCTGGGATACTGCAACCGTCATAAATGTGAGTCAGTTTGTCAAGCATCCGAATGTAAATCACGTGAGCATGGGGATGCTACAACGGTCGTAAGTGTGAAAAGCGGTCATTAGTCACTTTTCAGTGAGTATCTATGGAGATTCTCAATCACCCAGGTCATGGTTGTCCCAAAGGTGATTTTTTCTTCCAGTGAGGTTGTAACTTCTAATGGTCACTAAATGAACTGTTGTAAGTTGAGCACTATCTGTATTTATGATGGTTGCTGCATCCTGGGGTCCTGAGATTGTCATCTGCAAGCTTCCTAGGGAGCTTCTGACAAGCAAAGTCAATGGGGGAAGCCAGCTTCATTTAACAGCGCATGATTCACTTAATTATACTGATTTACTTAACCATGGCAAAAAAAGGTCATAAAATGGAGTGTGGCTCACTTAACAACTACTTTGCTTAGCAATGGAAATGTTGAGCTCAATTGTGGTTGATATATATATACACACATACACATATTCACTCATACATACAGTTTACATAGATTTTGTGCTGGTACTTTAATATGATTTATTTTAATGAAGTTAATTATCATTGTTGTCTGTCCTGAAATTTCCAGGCTATAGAAAGATAAAGGTTAACATCATCAATATATTTAAAGCTTCATATCTGCAATAATTTAAAGCTTTTTGCAATATATTTAAAGCTTCATATTTGCAAAAAAATTAATATTTCACCAGCATTTACCAAAACCAGAACATACTTGCCACTTCTTTTTCAATTACTCCCTCACAAAATACCACACACTTGTAAATATAGACTGGAGACCATGCATTGCTACCAAATACACATGATATGCTCCATCTCTATCTCATATTGGTCATTGTAGGCTTCAATGGCTTGCCCAAGACACTTGAATCTGACCTCAAAATCTACCTCCATTCAACAGGACCAAATTTCATAGCTTTCGTAATCTCATTTCCCCCTTTCTTTTATGACAGGAGGAGCTGAAATTTGCTTGAAGTCTATAATCAGACTTTGCTCTCCCTGGCTGCTACAGTTCTCATCAGTGCTATTTTACAGTCTTTTGACTTTTAAGTGTTAATAGAAGGAAAAAGCTAACATATGTGGATATGAAAGGGGAAGGAAGGTTACTGAATAAGCTAATCAGGATGCCTGAACAGGTGGCTTCAAGATCGCTTACTCCTCCGTTTCCTGTCAAGTCCCTTTCAGCCTTGGCATACTCCAAGTGTCAGGGCTTCAGAGTACATCTTAACATAATGCAAAGTCGCATCATGCAAATGTTACAACAACGATTCATCTACGGCATTTGTCTCCCAAATGGTGCTTTGAATATGTATTTTGAAGAAGAATCGTGTTCTGATTAAGAGTGTTCTCAAGATGCCAAATAACATTTGCAAATGACTTTATTCTCTTTGGCAGTGTGGTTCAAGGAAATGGCCTATGATGATATAAAAGAGTTTTTTTATCTGCCACCCATCATTCGTTATTCCTACCTCAATTTCTTTCTGTGAAATCCGGGCTCCTGCAAAAGACAATTAAAGAGCACTGAAGTATTTTTGTCCGTATCAGCCCAGTACATTCTTTGTCTCCTCTACCTTACCAACTTCTTTTTTAGTGGTACATTCAACAATTTTATCCTGACTAAGAGTGAACGCAAAAGGACACATTTTATTCTGTATGATGTACGAGGCAGGGAAAAATGGGCTATATTTTCAAGTTAGATGCTGATTAATATCAGAGAACCATCGGGAAGCGAGTATAAAAACCTTGTCTGTTCTTTGAGAAAGCCTCAAGATCCCTGGAAGGTTGCTTCTGAGCATTCTTGCAGCACATTTATTCCCACTATAGTGCTTCACTGACATCACCATAAATCAGGAAACATGCTTGGGAGATTTCCAGATATGAGCACATTGTAATGTGCTGTGACTGCTACAAACATTGTCCATAGAGGAATTTGTAACTATAGGACCTACTTCCATCTTGTTTTTCCTATCTGAGGTTATATCATTACCTCAGTATTGTAGCCTTTACCTCAGTAAAGGGTACAATCAGTGAAGAGAATTCTTGAAAGTATAAGGGCAGGTTTAGGTAATAATTTTTAAATAAGACTTAACGTTGATATTTCCCAAAGGCATTCTTAAATTGAAACTCTGTTCATTTGCTCAAAATTCTCTTTAAAACCCCTACATTCCCAATTTAGATCTAGGATTCCTAAGGAAAGAATTGTACAGTCATTAAAAATGAGTTAATCATGTAATGCACAGATAACTTACACTGTTCACATTCTCCTTCTTCTAGTTGTCTCATTATTTCCTCTGTAAAATCTGTACTTTTTTGAAATAATGTTCTTAAATGAAGATGAAACGAACATACATGGTTGCTTCCAACAACTCTATCGAGTGAAACAAGTTCATATTAGAAACAGATGAAATGTGTCCATTTCAGTTTCCTATCACTAAACACAGTTAGCCTAACAGTAGTCAATTATGTATATTTCCTTCAGCGCACATATTTCTTCTGCTTTTGCCTCTAGTATACATAAGTTTATGCAAGGCATGAGGGGAAATCAGATAACTGAATTACATAATTCCAAAGAGTACAAATTCTGAAGGATAATTAAATTTTCATTCGTGTATCGGTGTGGGAAGTACAAATTAGATGGGTTTCCATTAAAAGCATTTTCTCCCATAGGCTATAATGAACTACCTCTCACATTACCAAATGTACTCATGAAAGAACCTGTGAGACCCAAGTTAACTTATTATGGCCTTGTTTTACAAAAAATAAAAACAGAAAAGGAAACAAAAACCCTTATGGATAACACATAAATGGGCCATCAACCCATTAATGAAGCCAGATAGAATCTACTGCCCAGTCAGGCACTGATCCAGGCCACAAACAGAAAGCAGACAAAACGGACCAATCAAAATAAAGACGCCAATTCCAGCAACCATTTAACTGACACTTCCCACAGGCAGCCTGCAGTCATTAACCAATTCCCCAGAGTCCGAATGTTACATAGAGCACAAATACTGCAAGACAATCCCCACTTCAGAATCACTGTGAAACCCGGATCAATACTCAGTACTTAACTGATGAACCCTGGAGAACCTGATCGTTAAACTTGCATAAAAATCCCACTGCAGTTATAGATAGTCCCCCAATTGAGGCCAAAATTTATGTTGCTAAGTGAAACATTTGCTAAGTGAGCTTTGCCCCCATTTTATGACTTTCCTGGCTACTGTTGTTAAGTGAATCACTGCAATTGTTAAGTTAGTAACACGGTTGTTAAGTGAATCTGGCTTCCTCATGGAATTTGCTTGTCAGAAGGTCGCAAAAGCTGATCACATGACCCCAGGACACTGCAACTATCATAACTATGAACCAGGTGTCAAGCATTTGAATTTTGATCATGTGACCATGGGGTATAAGTGCGAAAAACTACCATAAGTCACCTTTTTCAATGTCGTTGTAACTTTAAACAGTCATTAAATTAACTTTTGTAAGTTGAGGATGACCTGTACGGCACTTGGGACACACTAGGGGGCAATGAGACTTTCAGGGACAAACAGAGATTCAAATCCACCAGTCTTTCATTTGGTCTGTTCAGAGACACAAGGTCCAAAACTCATTGTTTACGTCTATTTGTGAGAAAATAGATATGAAAACTTTTAATAGAATATATGATTGTAGGATGCTGCAGCAGAAAATGTAAAATTATGAACGGATGGAAAGGTGGATATACAAGCATTTGGCTTATATTGCAGGCTTAAGGATCAAAGGGCCTGTTCGTATAAGAATGATTTAGAAGAATGAGAAATAGAAAACTGAAATATATCGGATTGATTCTGAGCACAGAAAGTAGAAATACCACATCTCCTATCAGTAATCTAGTCATTTCGCTTTACCTCTTCACATCACTACCTAAAATAGACCTGAGCTAAATGATCCAGCAAAATGAAAGATAACTTAATCTCTACCCAGAAATGTCTTCTTAGTTTTTCAGATAGCTATTTCCTCTCCCCCTCATTTCTCTACTCAGATAGGAAATCAGCTCTCTCTTGTTTACTGAACACTTATTGCTTATTGACCTTCGATGCCAGCCTAGTGTGAAAAAATGCCTTGCCATACCAAATAAGGGATGTCTTATGCCCATTGCCAAGGGTCACCTTAATTCAACATTTGCTTCCCATAGGAACAGCCAGGTGTCTCACAAGCAGCAAATGTGGAGATATGACCTCCCCCCACTATTGCTCCTCTGCAGCTGGTATTTTGAGGTCTCTGGCGCAACTTGGAAGTAACACTGATTCTTAAAGATTAAATTTGTTGGCTGGTCTTTCTTTCATAAATTTATTCATGGTGGCACAGTGGTTAGCGTGCAGTACTGCAGGCTACTTCTGCTGATTGCCGGCTGCCTGCAATTTGGCAGTTTGAATCTCACCAGGCTCAAGGCTGACTTAGTCTTCCATCCTTCTGAGGTCAGTAAAATGAGAACCCAAATTGTTGGGGACAATATGCTGACACTGTAAACCACTTAGAGAGGACTGTAAAGCACTGTGAAGTAATATATAAGCCTAAGTGCTATTGCTATCCAATGCCACCTTCAAACCATGCAAGTTAGTAGTCATGTCATGCCTATCCTACCTGTAAACTTTAACCCCTTGCCTAGCTAAACAAGAGGCCCTTAAGAAAAAAAAACATGGTGAATTCTCTGTAAACTAAAGATGATTGTTCAATCTATCTTTGGCGTAAAGTTCAAACTCAAGGCAGCTTGCTTAGGGCTGCACAGACACAATGTAAGGATAGTGTAGTTAGACTACACATCAAAATGATGTGTAATTTACACCATACAACATGGTCTATGTCAAACAAATTTAGGTTGCATTGAATGACCTTCTCACTTTTTATGATGGTTTGTTCCCTCTCTCAAAGTAATAGCACCATATTAATTATCTGCAAAGGTAATTTGCTAATAAATTGCAAGTGCTTTCATGGAGGTGGCCAATTAGCATCCCACTAATGCTGCCATGTGTTGAAAAAGGTTCATGAGAATACCATGGACAGCCAAACAAAAAACAAAAAACAGTTCATTGAACAATCCAGAGTTCTCCATCAAAGCACAAATAATTCAGGCTCAAATTATCCTACTTCAGATGTATTATGTGAAAATTCAGCTCTCAGGAGGATGCTCTGATGCTAAGAAAGGGGAAAGGGAAGGGGAAAAGGGGGAAATCAGCAGCATATGGCATGAACTTAGATACAATGGTACATTGTTGAAAGACTGAGCTAGAGATAGATAATTATGGACAAAATCTAACTATGTGTTTGCTTCAAGCTAAAAACAGCTTTTTGATAGCACATAATCAATCTATCAGTGCTGTAATTAGATTTCTGGGCAGGGGAAAGCCAGATATGTCATGACATATTCCAGATGAGTTGGGTTTCAAAGGTCACATTGACTAGGGATGATCATTGTTAAAGCTAGAGAAATCTAAATCAGGGGTCTCCAACCTTGGCAACTTTAAGACTTGTGGACTTCAACTCCCAGAATTCCTCCTCCAGTCATGTTAGCTCAGGAATTCGGGGAGTTGAAGTCCACAAGTCTTAAAGTTGCCAAGGTTGGAGACCTCTGATCTAGATGGCAACAGTTTATGGAAAACTGACTTGTCATTTCCTGAGGCATGAAAACAGTTCTTGACAATTGAGTGGAACTTGCTTTTGAAAAGGTATGTGCTTCTTCTTGATAAGTTATATTAGAGAAATACACATACTTTCTGAGACTTCCTAGAACTTAAAGGAGGAGAATCCCTTACCAATGCAGCAGTGGTGGGATTCAATTTTTTTACTACTGGTTCTGTGGGCGTGGCTTGGTGGGTGTGGCAGGGGAAGGATACTGTAAAATCTCCAGTCAGAGGTGGTATTTGCTGGTTCTCCAAACTACTCAAAATTTCTGCTTCCGGTTCTTCAGAACTGGTCAGAACCTGCTGAATATTACCTCTGCAATGCAGTCATGGGTACAAGTTCTTTTGTATTTCTCAGCCCTTAAATGGATACATTCTAAAAACAAGCAATTACTTCGTTTATTTCTAGTAACAGTGCCTGAAATATTGAAAGTATTATCCACCGTGAAATTGTATTATTTTAAATAAAGAGTAGCTTTGGAGAAAACCAGAAAATAAATCAAAATTTGACATTAAGGTGAACAGCCATGGGTGCATATAAAAATCTAAACATTCCAATAGCTCTGTGGCTTTTTTCTCCTTGGGAATTTAGGAACCTGAAATTCCGGCAGTGCAAGGAACAAGAGATAAATGATATGTCTTTTCTCGTTTGAAACTCCAATGTCCTTCATCCTTGGCATCAGCTCTGCCCCTTGCTAGAGTCCTTTGTTCAAGAAGTTATATTTGATTAATGGAAACTGAAAACAGACAGTGCATCTCCTCGCTAAATACAGCACATGCAGCACACACGCACATACATATATATGTGTGTGTGTGTGTTGTATATGTATATATATGTGTGTGTGTATGTGTGTGTGTGTATATGTATGTATGTATATATATATATATATATATATATATATATATATATATATATATTTGTTTTCGTATATATTTGTTTCTCCCAGAAGAACTAAGCTGAAGACACCAGCCTGAAGATGACGGATGAGATTTCGTCGAAATGTTGCCAAGGTATTCTCAATCTTACACCAAGACCTACATATATATATATATATATATATATATATATATATATATATATATGTGGGTCTTGGGTTCGATCTTGTCCGTGTAAGATTGAGAATACCTTGCACAACAGACAACATTCCCAGAAGCGAAGCTGAAGACACCAGCCTGAAGATGACGGATGAGATTTTGTGAAACGTTGCCAAGGTATTCTCAATCTTACGGGACAAGACCGAATACACCAAGACCCACATACCTTTACCTGTGAAAATCTACGAAAATATATATATATATATATATATATATATATATATATATATATATACATACACATACATACATACATACATACATACATACATACATAAAAGCAAGGAAGGTGAGTTTTAGTTAATTACTGAAACCATCACAACTAATCAATGTTTTAAAACAAATGGCTTAAGATCAGGAGTACCATGGTGGTTATAGCCTTTCAAAGGAGCAGACACTGAACAGTACAAACACCTTAAATGAAATTGCAAAACAGGATTTGCCGACATGGATCCCTTCAGATGTGTGTGCTGACTGAGAAATTTAAGGATTTGTAGAGTACCAAAATGAAGAGGATAGACTTATAAAATATAAAATCAAAGAATCATAGAATGGAAACCCTAGAGAGCATGTAGCAATAGCAACAGCAGTAGCACTTAGACTTATGTGTATATACCACTCCACAGCAGTGGTGGGATTAAAACTTTTTTACTTCTGGTTCTGTGGGCATGGCTTGGTGGGTGTGGCAGGGGAAGGATACTGTAAAATCTCCAGTCAGAGGTGGTATTTGCTGGTTCTCCGAACTACTCAAAATTTCCGCTAACGGTTCTCCAGAACTTGTCAGAACCTGCTGAATGCCACCTCTGCTCCACAGTGCTTTACAACACTCTCTAAGTGGTTTACAATCTCGATCCTCAACAATCTCGGTCCACATTTTACTGACCTTGGAAGGATGGAAGACTTAGTCAACGTTGAGCCAGTCAAGATCAAACTCCTGGCATTGGGCACAGTTAGCCTGCAATACTGCATTCTAACTACTGCATCACTATGGCATGAGTCCAAGTCCAAACCTTTTACCACCACCCCTGGCATGTAAGTAGTCTGAGAAATCCTGAAATGCCAAGTCTCTAGTATTAAGCAACCCTGGAAGGAATTTTTTTTTAAATTACATTTATAGGTCGCCCTTCTCCGAAGACTCAGGGCGGCTTACAATTTTTGGAGCACAACCTAATGAGCTCAGCAATAGCCTTCATTCCATTGTATATGCCTGCTTATTACTAAGCGGCATTTTAACAGCAGAAAGCTCAAGATAGCACAGCATAAGTATAGGGATACCCATAAGATCAGGGGTGGTGATGACCAAAGGATGAATGACCATATGCAGGACCTAATAATGGTAGAAAAAGGAAAAATGGAATCATCATGAACAGGGAAAATTATCGTCCACATTTATTTTGAGATAATACTCAACATAAGGATGCCAATACAAGTGGAACATTTGTGTCATGAATTTTTCCACTGTTACTTTTAGGAAAACTTCTGAAAGTATAAGAAAACGTATAAATTGTGTGGGCAAATGGCTGTTCAGAGATAATGCATTCATTGGAAATGTATTCCATAGTACCGAGTACCACAACGCAACTACTTGAACATGAGCAGAGAAGCATCTTTCACATTAATGTCTGGAACTCATCTTAGTCTGATCTTTACTTCCTCCATCTTTTAGCTCTGCACCAGTGCTTAGGAAGATACAGGATTAAACAGCCATCTGATTCTCAGCTTAATGAGTAAACAGCCTTACGGCATTAATTTATTACAGAAATTAAAGCCTTCCAATTTTTTACAGTAATTGTCTTGGCCCAATTTGTCAAGGTAGTTTCCACTGTAACCTTAATCTGGGAACAAAGGTTTCTGTTTTGATCACTCTGTTTAAAAAGTGTTTCTGCAATATTTTCAACAGATCATTTGCTGAATCATAAAATTAATCACTCCAGTCAAGTATTTTTCACACGGGCTGACGCTGACAAATGGAAATTTTTCATACACTCAAAAACAGGAGAGAGAGTGAACGAGCGCCAATTTTTAACTGTCTCAGGATTCTTGGCAAAGTGTGTTGCTATGTAACAGACATATTAATTACCAAAAGACAGGTAAAGGATCTTGCTGCATAAAACTTTCAATAAAGTTACAGGATACTTTAAATTTATGTGGGTTTTTTTACATATTTATACTGAGATCTTCAGCACCACAGGAATTCCTAGAGAGGAAAACAAATCAAATTAACGTATTTAAACATGTATTAACACTGTTTTTGTTTATTATAGCAACAGCACTTAGATTTATATACTACTTCACAGTGCTTTACAGCCCTCTCAAACCGATTGACAGAGTCAGCATATTGCCCCCCACAAACTGGGTCCTCATTTTACCGACCTTGGAAGAATGGAAAGCTGAGTCAACTTTGAGCCAATGAGAATCGAGCTGCCGAATTGCTGGCAGCCAGCAGTCAGCAGAATTAGCCTGCAATACTGCATTCTAACCACTGTGCCACCACAGCTCTTATATACTAAAAAAAGGGGGAGTCTAGAGGCTAAAACATATGAAGGGTGGTTGCAGGAATTGGGTCTGTCTAATCTAGTGAAAAGAAGAACTAGGGATGACATCATAGCAGTATTCCAATATTTAAGTGCTGCCACAAAGAAGAGAGTGTCAACCTATTTTCCAAAGCACCAGAAGGCAAGACAAGAAACAATGGATAGTGATGAATTAAGGACAGAACCTACCTAGAACAAAGGAGAAATTTCCTGACAGTGAGAACAATTAAACAATGGAATGGTTTGCTTCCAGTAGTTGTGGATGCTCCATCACTGAGGCCTTCCATGGAACTGGAATGGATTTGCTTCATCACGGCACAATTCCAGAAAAGGTTGCCATTTTGTCCCACCTACAAAATGGGTGCATTTTGCAAAATGGGTGTTCAGATCACCACCAGATGGCCACAGGGCAAAGTGTTCCATTTTGCTGATTTAACAAGATCTTTCACAATGCTGCACAAGCTTTCTGCAGTATTCAGAAACTTCTGTCATGCTATGTAGACCTTGTTAAGGTAGCAAAGCAAAACAATTGCCTGATGGCCGCAATTTTATCCTTCACCACAAATGGGTGGACAAAATGGTAGCCATTTCCAAGGCAAGTGCAATGAATGAGGAGGGTGTATGGGAACTGGCCCAAGTACTGCAGGGTCCCAGTAGGATGGGATTGGGGGAGAAAGGTACTACAGCATCCCTATGGTTGGTTGGCAAATGACCCCAGGGTACTGCAGCCATCATCACCTTGAAACAGGGTCATTTGGGGCATCTGTTATAACTTTGAACATTCATTAAGTAACCTGTAATATTTCAGGGCAACACTTTGTCAAATCTGTTCTCCGATTTCATAGAATCCCATGGTCATATCAAATTTACAACATATCGGAATTGTTTGCAATTCTGCTTTTAGTAATAGTGTATCATTTTTATTGCACCAGCTGTACTGTTGTGCCTAGTATATTTCTAAGAGCAATTTAGAGTAACAATTTTAACTTTTAAACATTTAATGGTTTGGAACCAAATTACTTGAAGAACTGGCTTTACCTACACCAATGTTACTGCCCTTGAAAACTAGCAGCAAGGCCCTTCTTGCCTTCTCAATGCTGGAAAGAATCAGATTCTTTTCTGAAGAAGGTAACCCCCATCACTGAGGATGATGATGATGATGACCCTTCCCTTTCCTTTTCTTTTTATGGCTCTTTAATGGCATCCTTTTTTAAAAGGCACTGAGGCAGGATCTTTGCTTTCCTGTCAGTTACATTTATCCATTTTAATATTAATGCTTAATAAATAAATGAATTTGTAGCTCTAAGATTGAGCTCAGTAACTTGACTTGGGAGGGTCTGCATTCTAAAAGAGAGTTCAAATTTTGCTTGGATTTTAAAACACTCAAAAGGAAGTAATTATTCAAGGGTCAAAACCGCATGCACGGAGCGGATATTCTTATGCAATTACAGTCTCTCATACGTTCAAAGAGCCAAGTAATATAGTCTCCTTTACCATTCCCATGATTTAGCACCAGCACCATTCCGGCAGAGCTACAGCCACTTGCAAATACAGTATAGTAGTGGCAGACTCTCTCTGACCCCACAGCGGTTTTAGTATTCCATTAAAAAAAGACAGAGAGAAAGAAAAACATGGTTTTCATTTGCAAGATAAAAGAAGCAACTCAAATGCTCTGTCGTGCATAAAATATTTCCACTGGCTGTGTGGACGGAAAAGGCTGCTTAATTAACAGAGCAGAAAGAAGAATGCATCTGGCAATCAAGTTTTCACAAGTCTATTCATGCTTTTAGTATTTCAACAAGAGGTGTCATAGGGCAGTACTGGTGCGAACAATATCGGGTGTGATAACTATTGATATGGTATTTATACATGTGCTACTAAACCTGGCGGAAAGACCTGACCCAGCAATGTAATACAACTTTCTGGGGAAAAAAAACTTCTTAAAAAGCAATTATTAAGTACTAGCTCGATACCTATGCTTCGCTACGAAACTATGTGGTCGGGCTTAGTTTTTGGGGGAGGAAAATAAGGGGGGAAAATTCTGCCTCTGTCTACCCGCATCCATTGGTATTCATTGGCTAGCATCCTGTCAGTGTGAGAGAGTTGAGGGCTGTTTGGAAAGTGAAACAGTATTTGCTGTGTAAGCAAGGAGACAGCAAGGAGCCTGGGCATGGCTTAGCTCAACTGTTCTGTACTAACACTGGTTGCTGCTGTGAAAGTAAAACTGAAACTGAAACTCCTCTCCTCTACTTGTGTTTTGCACTTGAAACAGATTTCTTTTCAGGTGGGGAGGGGGAGTAGAACTCCTTAGCATCATAGCGTGTTAATAATAATACATGAAATACTAGTGCTCTGATGGTCATTTTCAAGAATCCTTTGTTAGTGAGCACCTAGAAGCCAAGAGGAACATACGTGCCAAATTTCAAGTTTGTAGGCTTTAAGGTTCTGGAGATTTTGTGATGATGCGTGAGTGCTTTTTTGCTTTTATATCTATAGATGAATATTTGGCTTTATTTCACCTGCCCCAAATTAGCTATCTACCTAATTTAAGAGTGGTTTCAGTAGACTAATAAAATCAATCCCCAGTTGACCTGGAAATGGGCCTTCATTTGGATCTTAGGGGTTTCAGGCAGAACATAGGAAATGCACCTTTTTCCTTAAAAAAAGTTCCTTTTCCCCTATATTGCTGCCATGGTTTCTTAAACAAGCTTCTGGTTTCAGATATCAAATAACCCTTTATGCATTTTGATAAGTAGCTCATGAAAAAACTCAAATGGCACCTCAATTAAAAAATAATGAACTCATTTCCTCTGAAATGGAATCATTAGCTTCATGGCATCTATGATAGCTTAGGGCTCACTCCTTTTTCAAAAAGTCTTCCTAGCTACTAGCTTTCTGGACCTTGGAAACTCTTCAAACATAGAGGCTAATCAGATCATGATGCTAGATCTTTTCATTTGTCCATTCCCCTTTGCTTTATTAACTCCATCATTACTTCTAAAGGAATACCGAATGCTCTTTTTTCCCTTCTCTTTCTCCTTCATTCACACATACACATATACACATATGCAGATAATGTTTGAAAGAAGCTACCAATTGCAATAAAGGTAAATAAAGGTTCTCCTTGCACACACGTGCTAGTCATTTTTGGCTCTATGGTGGCTATGACAATTGTGGTGGCTCAGTGGTTAAGACACTGAACTTGTCGATTGGAAAGATCGGCAGTTTGAATCCCTAGCGCCACGTAACGGAGTGAGTTCCCGTTACTTGTTCCAGCTTCTGCCAACCTAGCAGTTCGAAAGCATGTAAGAATGCAAGTAGAAAAATTGGGACCACTTTGGTGGGAAGGTAACAGTGTTCCATGCACCTTCAGCATTTAGTCATGCCGGCCACATGACCACAGAGGCGTCTTCGGACAGCACTGGCTCTTCAGCTTTTAACAGAGATGAGCACCGCCCCCTAGAAATGACTAGCATGTATACTAGCACCTTTACCTTACCAATTGCAATAAAAGTTGATGTGACCTATCATCAGGTTGGTAGATTATCCTATTTGCATATATTGCCTAGTATTGAGCTCAATAAACTGGCTATGAGAAATTATCCAGTCATTTCTGAAAGCCACAAAAAATAATTTAATAATTCATTTTATTTCTATTTCACCTTTCTTCTCCGAAGCTCAAGACAGGTTTCAACATTCTATCCCCATTTCTAATTGTACCCTATGAAGAAGTACAGAAAATGATTGGTCTAAACTCAATGTGTAGGTTAGATGGCTAAGTAGATATTTGAAACAAGATAACATGAGAGGTAACCAACTGTCCGCATCAAGGAACAGGTTTCTCAAATATCACATATTGTAACAGTTTCCCCATTATGTACATTGACTTACAAAGAATCATAATTTCATATAGTGCAAACCTGATGACATCAACCTAACACTCTCCAGGTATAATGAGATTTCAGTTGTCAGGATTCACACTCTACTGAGTACTGGTTTATGTTAAGTGAGGAATTTACTAGGAGAAATTCGGTGATGTATTTTTTTAACTAGCTTCATTTGAAAATATAGGATAATTACACTGCACTAAATGCACTAAATAATCGATACTTAGATCTCAATTTTTTTAAAAATGTGTGATATGGCATCATCATGCTGATGCAGAAGGGCTTAGCGAAAATAAAACAAAACTTACAAATGTTACTTTAAATTGGGGGATTATGAGAGTTTTGGAAAAGCATTTGCTTGAAAACAATACTCTGGATTTTTGAGTCCACATTCATGTACGTACACAGTCTCATACATTAGGAACAAATCTCATCTGGGATCTAATTTTTAGAAACTCAGAGATGTGGTGCCAACAAAATCCTAATGCACAAAATCCACATACATAAAAGCAGACTAACATCATTAAAAATATATCAAGCAACGTTTTTCAAAAAGTAAGTAAAATAGAGTAATTATCCCAAGTACAGGGAGAAACAACTAATCTGTTCCTTTGACATTTCTGAGAAGGCTTAAAATGCTAGTTCATGTTGTTTTGCAAATCAACATGGTGTACCTGCTGTATTAGATTTCTAATCCCCTCCCTCATTATCTCATTTCCTCCCCGAGGCTTATATTTTTGCCCCAACCAATTTGTCCCCTTTTCCCTAGCACTTTTATTAGAATGGCTATGTTGTCTCACACAATAGATGGAGCAGGACCCGAACAGGAAAACCAAAATTACTAAATCAATAACAAAAGACTGTTTGTGATTAAAGCTATAAAGGAAAAGGTAGTTTATGAAGCCAGAAAAAGTCTCATTTTGCATTCTGAGCAAATTTTGCTTTAAAAATATAAAAATAAATAAATAAAAATATTAAAAAAATAAGTAATTTTGAGGCAATCATTCTCACTTAGCCAGTGGTCGTATTCTACCAGTTCAACCAGGTTCGGTAGCTTCAACCATCATCTGTGAGCCAACCGGTTCGCTCTGACAATAAGCTGCTGGGCCCTCCTACCCACCCTGGCTCAACCTCAGCTGCTTCGCGCGGCACAGCCGATTGCCACACATCAGCTGTTGAAGAAACAGGGAGAGTTCAGGATTGCAGGAGGTTAGTAGCAAACCCTCTGCATGCATGGAATGCGCATGTGTGCGTGCAAAGCGCGCCCATCAAGCCACGCCCACAGAACTAGTGGTAAAAAAAATTGAAACCCACCACTGCACTTAGCCCAATCAACGGCACCAAATCGCACGGTGAATAGAACTGGAGATAAATCCCACTTTGAGGGTCCTTGTGTGATGACCCGGAATGTAACACAAACGTAACAAAATCCAAAACGTAAATAAATGTCTTTTAATGCCTCCAACTTGGCCCCACTGTTCAATAATTCTCAGTTGGAGATAAAACATATTCAAAAATAGTCTTCAAAAGAACGCAATACAGTCCAAACTTAATGAGCAGATAGAAGTGAAATAAAAAACCAAAATAAACTACAATGAAGGAATTTCCACAACAGACCAGGATAAGTAATTACCAACTTCAAGGACATAACAAGGCACACTCTGTTGGAAGAACACCAACCAAGATAACTTCAGCCCAAAATAACACACACCTTACTTCTGGCAACGCTGTGTTTTAACCATCTCCCTTATATACTATTCTCCCCAGCTGCAACCAATGAGGGGGATCATGGCCGCTTCCTCTCTCATAAGCCAAATTGTTTCCTTCTCCGTTCCTCCCTGCCTGTCCTAGGATGAAGAGGGGATGGCCCTGGTTCTTCCTCTGACTGCCCAGTCGGCCTCTGCTCTTCCCCAGCCTCCCCTACAACCTCCAGAGCCACACCTCCACTCCCTGTCGGCTGTTCCTCCTCTCCCTCAGAGTCCGACTCTACCAAGGGCATGACACCTTGAGCTCTTGGATAAAAAGACAGGATACGAATTAAATCAATAAATAAAGGCTATGATCAACTGATCTTTGCATTAGCTTAGCCAACTGTCCAATTGTTATTTTAATCTAGTTATAATTGACCTTCCAATCCAATAAGAACAACATCTCAAAAATTACAGAATCTGTTTATTCCTCTACATGACAGGTCTTCTACCAAGGAGAATTCTATCACATAAAATGCTTGTCAAAAGTCTTCAAGAAATCGACAAGAGTTCCACAGATACCAAAGTCCCATTGAGGGATACATACAGACATTGTAGAATGTTTCATTTGTGCTTTCTTTTATTCTTGTAAGATTTGGCAATTACGTGAGATGTTGGGCTTGTTTTGCTCTTTTTAATGACAAAGTAGTCCTAGAAAAGTTTGGTAACACTTGCTTCAAAGACAATGAAAAAGATGACATCAAAGCCTTATTCAGGTGAGCTCCAAAGACCTACCTGTAATATTTTAACTTATTATAAAATTAGAAATGAGGATAATCAGTTGCTTAATTATATGTATTTATTTATATTTATTTGTAACTATATTTATTTCTTGTTTGGTTAATTATCTGGTAATTCTCTCATGTAGTGAAGGAAAAGTTCCCTGCAGATAAACATCCTCCCTTCATTCTTTTAGGCATCTTTTGGCAAATTTCAGGATTTAAAATCTGTTGATATAGAAATGAGTAGTTCTATTGGCTGTTGTAGGGTCATAGCTAGCTCTGTAGATTTTCTGAGCTCTCAGGTTTGGTTGAAGTTTGGACTCTGATGCAACGTCCTTAGGAGATGGTGCAATGTAGTGAGCTCTGCTACTAGTGAGTTAATCCTATTATGTCCTGGAAGATCATGTCTTAATCCCATCATCCTGGAGCTGAAGGTCTTTTGTTTTGTATATAGGATGGTCCAGTCTTTCTTAAGGGGCAAAAAATATCTGCTGGGGGCTATTAAGAAAGGTGGGGGCTGTTGCCTTCTGTCTCCAGGAGCATGCTTCTTCATTTCTCATCCAGGGAAATATAATATTCCACCTTTTTAATATTTCTCAAAATATGTCATTCTTCTAGGAGATGGGGTCTTCCCTCATTTATGGATATCTTTCAAAGATTTCATTCATTCAATGCAAAGAGGGGGGGCATTTTGGTGAAACTTATCTAAAGTACCCAATATTTAAGTGAGCTATTCACCTGTCACAGAAGAACCATATCCAGTTAATATCCTCTTCAGCTTAATTAGTGCTCTAGTGCAATTACTTTGTTTTATCAATTGTTTACACAATTTCAAAATAGCAATAGCACTTAGACTTATATACTGCTTTATAGTGCTTTACAGCCCTCTCTAAGCGGTTTACAGAGTCAGCAAAATATCATCCATTTTCCATAGTAATGGTGTTTTTAAAAAAACACCTGAATATGTAGCTATTTATCTATTACGTATACATGGTTTTACTCAAAAATATGTGCATTTATCTTTGAGTCAATAACATTACTCCAGTATTCCAAAAAAGATGGAAATCAATGAGTAGAGTAGATCAAGACATTTCACATGACTGTAAAAATCAAATTCTTCACTCGCTCCTGTAGTTTCAGTCTGCAAAGAGGCCACCACTCTCTTTGTTATCACTGGAGGCATAAGACAAGGTCACCAACTCAATTACTTTCCTCACATAACTTTAAAAGAGATCCCCTAATTCTGGTGACAAGATGAAACAGATACTCCTTACATCCCATTTCAAAAGTGTTTCTTGGGGAAAAAAGCAAGCATTGTTCCCTTACAAGATCTTAATTTATCTAACGTGGTTTTATTTGCTTGGACATGGCACAAAATAGCTAACCATCACTACAGCAAACATGAAGTGTGCTTTTAATTTGTAAAGCTGTCACTTACTGATTTTAAATTGTCTCAGGAAAAAAAAATACCAAAAAGGTATTCCTTTTGTTTCCCTTTGTGATGTAGCTCCTAGATTAATTGGTTTCCTGGATGAGATAACTGGTTAGCAAGAATACTGGAATCAGATTGTTCTCTATGGCCCAATTTCATTGTTGAAATTTTCTGTATGGCTTAATGAACTCAAAATACAGGCTGGAATGTCAGAAAGACTGAATCAATCACTCTCCTTTCTGAAGCAGATAATTATCAAAGGTAGTTTCAATTTCTCATTTTTTTTCAATCATATCTATGCAAACGTAAGAAAGAAAGTAAGTTCAAGTCATGATGGGAGATTCGGAGACTTTTATCATTAGGCAAAATCTTACCTTTGTAAGCTGCCAGGAGTCACTGGGAGTGAGCTGCGTGCCCAGATAAATTTTCATTGATTAATTAATTCAAAATAATAAAATAAAAATAAAATGATACCGTCATGCAGCAGATGTTAGTGTAAACACCATCATCATCCCTAACGGATCTCCCTCCAATGTCTCTGATTATCCTCTGCTGGAAGTCAGGGACATGTGTAGAATACAGACTACAGAAGAGTTGGAAGGGACCTTTGGAAGTCTTCTAGTCCAGGGATTGCCAACCTTTTGGACCTCAGGGACCACCAAACTCATAATTTTAAATCCCGCGGACCACTAATATAAATTTTGACTGACGGTGGCTTGCTGACGTTTTCCCAGGGTCTCTGCAGAAAGCAGCAGAGATCCTGGGAAAATCCCAAAAAAAGTCTGTAGGAAAGAAGTCTCATAATAAAATAAATAAAATAAATTCCCCGCCCCGTTTTCCTACCGATCGATCATTCTTTATTTGGGATCGCAAGATACCATCTCCAGCTCTGTTCTTAGAGATGTTTCTCTCCCCCCAAACTCCGCCAGAAAAGAGTCTTTGTGAGACTTGACACAACAGCACAGCCTCTTGGAGCAGGATGCCTTGCAGGGTCCCAAAGACTCATTTCTGGCGGAAAGAGAAAGAAAGACCTTTGCTGCTTTCCTTGCATGCAGGCAGAAGCAGAAGAAAGAAAGAAGCAGAAAGAAGCACCTGGTGGCCAGGCCAGGCACACGGAGCGAGTAGGGCAAGCTCCCCCCCTCCCCCCTTTCCCCCCTCCCCTCACTATCTCATGTTGTTCGCAATGCTAGCGACGCAAGCCTTGTGTTCCCGCGGGCCATGTGGGCACTGTTGCCTTGTGTTCCCGTGCAGCCTGGATTAATTGCTTTGGGGGGTGCTTTGCGGGTGACCTTTCTCTATGGAGCAAAATTTTCTCACGGACCACCAGTGGTCCCCGGCCCACTGGTTGGCAACCACTGTTCTAGTCCAAGCCTGTTAAAGCAGGAGACCCTATACCATTCCAGACAAATGGCTGTCCAATCTCTTCTTAAAAACCTCCAGTGATGGAGCACTCCAGTGATGGAGCACCCAAAACTTCTACAGGTGAACCATTCCACTGATTAATTGTTCTTATTGACAGGCAATCTCTCCTTAAATCTAGATTGGATAACTCTTTGATAAGCTTCCATCCATTACTTCTTGTCCTGTTTTCTGGTGCGCTGGAGAGCAGGTTGACTCCTTCTTCTAACTAACCCCTAAGTCCTCAAGGATTGGAAGACTGCTATCATGTCACCCCTAGTGTTTCTCTTCTAGACCAGGCATACGTAGTTCCCACAATATCCATTGTATGCATTAACCTCCAGTCCCTTAATTAACAGTAAGAACCTATAGAATTGGTTCAAAAATATTTGGCACATGCAAAGTAGTTCATCCTGGTTATAAGATCATAGACACACTGTGAATTCAAAATATATTTTTCAGTTGCCCTGTTTGTTAATATTCAATATAGCAAACTAATTAATATAAGGAAATACACTTACAATATAAATACATAGTATTAGTAATGAAACAAAGAAGCCTCATTTTTTCCCCATAAACAGATTTTTTTTAAAAAAAATGTGACTAATTGCTCAAAAGTCCTCTTCCTGTACTTTTGTTGGGGGAAATGTCACTCAAATATTAATAGAGAACACATATCAACAATCTATATTAAGTGTACAGTAGATTTTTAGGGGAGGGGGTAAAATACCAATTATTTTGACTAGTCCTGGTGCAAAATGCCCACAATTCAAGCCTTTATATATCCAAATACTGGGATAAGAACTAGATTCTTTTAGTTTCTCAAGTAGATTTTACTGCCGTTATGATTCCTACTCAAGTCAAACAGCTGTAAATTATTAAAAGGAGACAACCACTTTCTTATAAGCAAATAACTCCATGGAATACAGGTTGCTTCTAAGAAAATATATGTATAAGCATTTATCTCATCTTTTGCATATGTGAGAAGCCCCCCCCCAGAGCAATGAAATATTTTTGGAAATATTAAAAAGGCAGAATATTGTATTTCCCCAAAGGGAGAAATGGATAAACATGTTTTTTAGAGGCAGGAAGCAGCCCCAGAGTCTTTCTTAGTAGCCCACAGCAGATACCAGCACTTAAGAGATAAAGAGCTATTGAAAGAAGCCAACTATCTAGATGGCTCTATTCATAAGCAAAGCAAATACTGCAGGCAGAAATCCATTCAAGACAGAATACTTTGAAACTCCTTGGCAGAATGGTAGGATTAGAAAGCAGCCCCTCACCCAAGATCCAACACAGGATGAAAGCCATTAGCCACAATAGGAATTGCCCAACACATTTTCAGAACAAAAGCCCCCTTCACTGTACCACCCCCAGAACAGTCCAAACTTCAAAGTCATAAAAACCTGGGAGCTCAGATAAACAATAAGTCTGAGGTTGACCAAATTAGCTCAGACAAGCACCTAGGATTTGCATTTCCTCTTTTGCCTATAGAGCCAGCTATGACCCCTACATAACCCCTTAAGAATCTGACAACAGCCAATAGAATATTAAAGGACATGTTCTTGCAAAGGAACAGGAAGTTCAAATACAAAGCAAAAAGAAGGTATAAAACCCACCCACTCTCAACTCCATTTTGTCAGCTGCCCAGAATCATATGTGATTCTGCTTCATCAATAAACCATCTTTCCAATCAGCCTCCATGTTTCCAGTGTCTTTCTCCCAGCTTGTAACTGAACCAGATGGATATTTCTTCCAACATTTGAGATAGAGATCTCTCTCCCTCCCTCCCTCTCTCTATCTATATATTATTGCTTGATTGGTTTGATTGGAGTTGCTGGATGGAATTTAAGTGGGTCCTATCACTGCTGTTTAGTTGCTGCCAGTTCGTATCCATTTTATGTTCTTGCTTTTGCTTATTAAATTCTCTTCTAGACTAGCAATACCTAGTTCCCACAACATACCTAGTTCCCACAACGTTTGCACGTAGATTTATATTTACTTTATGCTAATGTTTTAGAGTTAACGTTTAAGCTATCATTGTCTAAATGTTTATATAAGCCTTTCACAGAAAATAATCACCTGCTTTAAAGGCAGCACGTGCATTTAAAAATAAACAAATGAAAAGCTTCACTTTAAGAACTGTAACCTCTGTTTGCTTGTCCTGCTTTGAGATCAGACTTTTTACAGCAGGAAGACAGTGTGCAAAAGCTGTCGCATTTATAAACTTTGCAAAACAAAACAAAAATAAACACATCGTGCATGCCCTTTAATATGTGAACTATGCACACTTTTTTTACTTCAATAATTACAAAACAAATTTCAAGTGCAGCCGTTTCCAGAATAGGACCGTTGTTTAATCCAGTAATTGCAAGCCGTTTGCTTCCAAAGGAGGTGGGGAACCCAACCGCCCAGCTGTCCCTCTCCTTTACATCTGCTGCTCAACAGGAAACCTGTTAAAAGGCTATTAAACTCTTAAGGTAACAGCCTTTGTAAGGCTCTGGAAAAACCAGTGCAGCAATTTGCTGTTTGTGTCTGGAGCTGGAGCCATTTCCTTTGCCCGTACTGCAAACAGCTTCTGTCAGGAGATGTGAAAATCAATTCTGCAATAAAGAGAGTAAAATGAGCTGGGGATGCAGTTCAGCCTTCAGGGCCAACCAACACAGGGGAGCCTCCTTCTGGGCATACAAAGCATCTACAAGCCCTCCTCCCCAAAGGCTGCTTGAAACAAATAACACTCAGGTGCTATTAATATCTTCCAACTGAATATCACAGGAGAATTGGCTCACGAAAGCCAGAATCACCACAACGCGCAGCGGACTCTGCAGGAAAACTTGCCAAACAGGGAGGAGCCGGCTAAATGTTTGGCTTCATTTGCCTCTTTTTATGTTTAGGATTATAGTAATTGCTGAGGATGCCTTTTCTTACAAATGAGACTAATTCAGATATCTTTAAAGGCAATAAAGAATTGCTGTACATTGCTTGAAGGAGAAGATTACTGACGACAAAAGTACGTGTACTGCACAAAATTGGGTTGTTGATGTTAATGACAAATGCCTCCTATGCCTCGGGCACATAAGAAATATTACAGTATTTTACTGGAAGAATTTTCAATTCCCCTGACCAGGGTGGGAATTAAGAACAACCACGCCTGCTTAAATGAAAACAACTAGGGAAAAAAGGGGTACTTTTGATGATGTAGCAGAAAGATCAATGGAAAAAAATAGTCCTTTTGTGTGCCAATTAGAATGTTTCCTTGGCTTTTAATTGTTTTACTTTTACATAAAAGGGGAGGAGTTGCATAAGTACTTATTAAACTCAGGTTTTATCCCTTTCTTGTAAATGAGAATTGTACCCCCTAGTACGATCCTCATTTCCCAGCAAGCAAAGAAAGTTGCTACAGTTAGAATTTACTATTCCCCATTCCTTTAAAGCAGTTTGGGTCCATGTTGTCCCTTCTTTGATTAGACAGCTTATTTCTTTAAGGGGTTCAGTTGGAAGAAAGTCTAAAAAATGCTGCAACATTTGGCTGCAAATAGTAAGTTAACATCATTGAGAATATGAAACAACGTATTTGGGGTTTTGTATTTTTCTGATTATGAATTTTGTATGAAAGATAAAGTGTCCTTTAAAAGTCAGTTTGCCTAGTTAGCTCTGAGTTGGCTGAATATTAAGGGGACCCAAGGGATAACTGCTATGGTTGTGAAGTTGCTGTCCTCGGCTGCATATATGCCACAGTGACTGGTTGTTTTCTTAACTGACTTTTTAAATGTTGTTAGCTGCTCAGAATTGCTGTCTATCAGGTGGGATACCTTTGAAAATTGTCTGAAATAATAAATACCTATCTAGTCTGCTTAAAACGACAATTCCAGCCAAGTCAGGCTTTTATTGTTAAGAAAGAGTGTGCACAAATGAGAGACTATGGTTTGTTAACAATCTGGAACAAACTTGGGTTTCCTAAGCGCTGTTTTGTATTGGACCTAATTCTGTTACATGTTTTGGCTGAAATAAAATCCAGAGGGATCACAGAATGAATTTAGGGGCCAATTGGTCCAAGACTGGTGAGTATCTTAAATCCTGCATTCAGTTTTGGTTGCCATGATGTAAAAAATATGTTGAGACTCTAGAAAGAGTGCAGAGAAGAGCAACAAGGGGACTAGAGGCTAAAAACATATGAAGAACGGTTGCAGGAACTGGGTATGTCTAGTCTAATGAAAAGAAGGACTAGGGGAGACATGATAGCAGTGTTCCAATATCTCAGGGGCTGCCACAAAGAAGAGGGAGTCAAGCTATTCTCCAAAGCTCCTGAGGGCAGGACAAGAAGCAGTGGGTGGAAACTAATCAAGGAGAGAAGCAACTTGGAACAATTTCCTAATACTTAGAACAATCAGTGGAACAACTTGCCTCCAGAAGTTGTGAATGCTCCAACACTGAAAGTTTTTAAAAAGATGTTGGATAGCCATTTGGTGTAGGGTTTCCTACCTAGGCAGGGAGTTGGACTAGAAGACCTCCAAGGTCCCTTCCAACTCTGTTATTCTATTCTTCTATTCCTTTTCTTTCTTCAGCTGTTCTAAGTATGACATATCATCCTGTGTTAACCTCAATCTTCCCAGTGCCTTTCCTTCTCTTTCCCCCATGCTTCCTTCTCAGATGCCAGAATTGTCCTTGGCTCTTTCCCGCTGTTACCTCCATCGACTTTAACACAGAAAAATCATATTTCAATCCACACTGAGAATAAAACTGCATATAGTTTTTTCTCATAGTTTCACAACATCTGAAACATGTATTCTCCTGTTAAAATAACTGTGCTTTGCAGAAAACAGTCTCTGCACAGAGTGATTTCCACATCCTTAATGTTAAATGTATACACATAATTACTGAAGAAGTACGTAAGCTGGGAACTCACACAAATGTTGGTTTAGCATGGTCAGAAGTAAACAGCCAGTTGCTTTTTGAGTTGCTACCAACCCAGGAAAGAATGGCTTCTACAGAATGCTCAGGAAATAAGATGCAAAACAATTTAAACTGATTATTATAAATGGAATTAGCAATTGATAGTAGACTGTTAGTGGAATTTGAAAACAAAATATGAAAAGCAAAGAATATGCAATGGATCCTTCCTTTAATACAGGGGTGTCAAACTCATGGCCTGTGGGCCGGATGCTTCAGCTTTACATGAAGGAACATATCCAACAGGTTTGCTATTTCAAGATTTAAGTCTATGCTAAAATTAAGCGAATGTGGGAAAATCCTCTCTACGCTTTTCTAAATTGGAGACTCTGAGCCTCTGCCAAACAGGAGGGGGTGTACTGTCAACTACCAAACACTTGTTTTTGTTTTGCTAACCTTTAAAAAACATAATGAAACATGGAAGCAAATTATAGGAGGCACAGTGTTACTCAGGGAGCCTCCAAAACTCTACATTTTGTAGAAATGCTTTTAAAAAAAATATCTTTCTTTCTAAACTTCATTTTTAACGTACAAAGAGTTGTGGGTACCGTGCTGAAATATTGCTTTATGATATAATTTCAATGTATTTGTATGTGTGCATGCATGTTGTTGCGGGTGGCTTACAAAGATTAAACACCAAATAATATAAACAATGGACACAACTAAAAATGACCCTGCTGTGGAAAAACCTCACATTGAACTACAATCTCTAATTCAACACTGAGCTCACACAACTTCCAGCATCGAGGTCCAATCGCCCAGTACGCTCCCATAGGCAGGCCCTCCTGGGGGTGCCGTTGGCCAGGCAGTGTCGGTTGGCGGTCCCCCGGGGGAGGGCCTTCTCTGTGGGGGCACCCACCCTTTGAAACCAACTACCCCTGGAGCTACGTCTGGCCCCTGACCTACGCTCCTTCCGCCGTGATCTAAAGACCTGGCTGTTTTCACAGGCCGGCCTGGATTGAGCAGGGTTGGGGTTTTTAATTTTGGGATATTTTAATATTTTAGAATTATTTGGATTGGGCAAATTTTGGAATAAGTTTTATACTGTGTATAAGTTTCTGTGTAAGCCGCCCTGAATCCCCCTGGAGATGGGGCGGCATATAAATCCAAATATAAATAAATAAATAAACTTCTTAGCCCACTACATCAGGCATATAAGGCTCTCCTGAAGACAGCAGAATCAATATTAGATGGATCTTGGGGGGGGATGCTATTCCAGAGAGCAAATAAAGAGGACATTCTCCTGAGTTTCATTTGAATTGAATTGAATTGGCATCCTTCAGTCTCAAGAGACTATGGTATCATGCTATGAAACCAGTAACTGCCACTTCCCATATTGTTTCAATGCTGTATGCAAAGCTGGAGTGTCCTCTCCAGAGCACGAGGCCTGGGTTATTTAATATGGAGGATAAACTGTTACCCAAGCAGCAGGTCCCCCCTCTCCACATCACTGAAATAGTCTAATGGAACAGCAGAGCTGATACAATGAGTTCCAGCTGCATCGCAGGAATTACCAGAATGTGATTATACACAGTCACGAACTGCTTCCGGGACTCCATCTCCGGATTTTGCCTCGAGGTTGACTCCTGAGGCAGTGGAGGTTTGAAATCAGAATTTCCCTTCTCCTAGAAGATGGTTCTACCGTTTTATCTGCTGTTGCGGCATAAAGCCCTCTTCCACCTTCAAAACTGTTAACCATCTTTTCCTGTAACCCTGGAAAGGGGCCCTTATGAGGTGCTACCAGCCGGGCCAGCTGGACCAAGGTTTTTAAAAAGGTATTAATCCTCCGGCACGCCTTCCCATTCCAGGACGCCCAGCTCAGCTCCATTTGCAGTGTCCATTATCTTCCAACTGTCACTTCCCAACCATTCCACTCTACCAGCTCTTGGCCTATCAGTTTCTTCACCTCTCTATTTCTTCAACAAATTCTAGCCTCACAGTTAGTTTATTAAGCTTGCCTCTTTCTTGCCTTTACACACGCTTTCACTTCCACATACCAATCTCTACAATCCAAATTCTTCAAAAAACCCTCTTTACACAACACTTTGGAGTACCATCTACAAACACACGCAGCTGCTGTGTTTTGATGACAGTGTTTAATAAACAGAATTCAAAGCAAGTCAACTTTTAAAAATCTTACTGAGCAGGTGGGTACAACTGGAGATAAGGGGCCATGCAAAGATCCTGGTGGAATTCAAGTTGCTGTTTTAACACACACCCCATGGCATAGGACCAGGTTATTTGCAGGATTGTCTCTTCCTTGTACTTATCCCATCGGTGGAGCAGGATGGTGTGATGTAGGTCCCATCTCCTAAGAAGGTACATCTGTAGGGTTCAGGTAGTGTGTCTGTTCTGTTGTGGGTCCTGCCCTATGGAAAATCATTCCCTCTGAGGTGAGATCAGCCTTGCCTTCTGAAAAGCCCCCAAGACATGGTTTTTCCATCAACCTTGAGGGTCTCATGGCAAAATCACATGATGGTTGTATAATATAATTGTCTCACCCATTATTTTGAATTTTTATCTTTTGTTTGTTTTCTGCTTTTACTTAGTAATTTATAATATTTTTACGTTCAGACATCAAAGTCACATTTGGGTTGCTATATACATTTGTTAAATAAATATTATTTAAACATCATGAGTAGTGCTTCCCAGTCCAAGAAAGCATACAATTGGTGTACCAGCTATATCTGTGCCAAGAACATGGTTGCTACTGGCTACTTGAGTTAAGGAAAAAAATTACACTGCTGTGCACCTCCTTATTTACTTTACAATTATGTTTAAAATAACTTGTCTTTTCTGTATAATGGGCTTTGACACAACAAATATGGATATATTTTTAAACATACTTTATTTCATTATGTTTTTTCTGCATTTATTGCAATTATAAGTAACTCAATGTAGCAAACATACATAACACTCCTTCCTCCTCCTGTTCCCACTCACAATAACATCCCTGTGAAGTGGATTGGGCTCAGAGGAAATAATTGGCCCAAAATTCAGCCGGCTTTCATGCCTCAGGTGGAACTAGAACTCCCAGTCTCCTAGATTCTAGTCTACTGCCTTAACCATTACACCAAACTTTCTCAGAAAGAAACAACAGGCCATGAAAAAAAAACCCACAGAACTGTATTCCTTGTGAGAAGGACAATTTAAACTAATCCTGAAATACAAAATGGTGTTTTTAAATAAATTATTGAAGCTCTAAGTCAGATGTTATTGGACAAAGGATATGAGTATGCCTGATAAGATACATCTCAGTTCCATATACTTCTTCCAGGATAACAGGGAACAATTTGTGATAGTTATATATGAAGCAGCGAATCCTACCTTGGATAAACACTAACATCAACACAATCTCCCCTTTGTTACAAAACAACATACAGATTTTTCAGGCTTCTAAAGTAATATACCGTGTTTCCCCGAAAATAAGACACTGTCTTATTTTTTGGCTCCCAAAAACACACTAGGTCTTATTTTTGGGGTAGGTCTTATATATTTATGGTGCCAAATAGTGGGTTGAGTGTGTGGGGGGGTGTTTCGCGGGTGCACGGTTGCTCCCTGAAAAGTCTTCCTGGAACTGGAGTTTACACTAGGTCTTACTTTCGGGGTAGGTCTTATTTTCGGGGAAACACAGTAGTAGTATGCTGTTTAATATATTTGGGAGAAGAGGAAAATTTGCAGTAATCCAGATTGTGTTGGTCTGTATCTTTCACTATTGCTGATCCCTGACAACACTGATTAAGGCTGATAGGAATGGTAGTTGAACAAAATCAAGAGGGACATTAATTCTCTAGACATGTGTTAGCTACTAAGAACATGATTCCCATGGAAATTGTGGAACTGTATAACTATGACAGTTTCACCCTAAAATTCAGATGCCTCTAAGATACCTCTACCTTCATTGTAAAAAGAGAGTGTTCTACTTATAGCTAAAAGAATGTTAATCTACTGAGCTGTCTAGTTATTACCAGTAGCATTGTTATTACTTGTAACACAGAAATCTGCCAAAAGCATGAACACCTTCAAATTATCCTCTGGGTAACAAAATATTAGCTATTTTCTCTCTGTGAAAAGGACATGTGAAATAAAATAATACCGCAGTGCCACCAGTTCCCCGTTGATATTTATACTCATGAGTTTTTTGTCCAATACAAAGATGTAGCAGTTAGACAAACTAGGATTAACCCATGCCGTCCCATTCACGGATTTATTGTGCAAGTTCAATGTGATCATATACTATTGAGATCCATTTTGCGCAAATTCTAATACAGGTATGGCTGCTCCTGTCAGTGTGAAACACTACAGAACCATGATGGCAAAACTATGGCACGCATGCCACAGTGGCATGCAGAGCCATTTGTGCCAGCACACAAGCTGCAGGCAAACTTATCTCACTGCACATGCGCGCGCCTCACAGCTGATTTTTGGCCCGTTTGAGGCCTTTTTCAGCCTCCCAAAGGCTTGAGGAAGGCTTCTGCAGGCTTTGCAGGCTGAAAACTAGCCCCGTTTCATCATTTCCTGTTTTTCCGAAAATACCAGAAGTGACGAAACAGAGCTAGTTTTCAGCCTGCAAAGCCTGCTGAAGCCTTCCTCAAGCCTCTGGGAGGCTGAAAAAGGCCTCAAACCAGCCGAAAATCAGCTGTGAGGTGCAGTGCAGGTAAGGGGGCGGTGGGGTGGGTATTGCACATGCATGCGTAGGGGGCGTGGGAGTGCACATTGCCTTCTGGGTGTTGGCATGCAAGCGCGAGCATGCAAGTACGCGCACAATTTTTGGCACAGGAGCCCAAAAAGGTTAGCTATCACTGCTATAGAATAATAATGGTTATATCCCTATACACACTCACATTAAAAACTACTTCTTTGTTGTATCTTGTCAATGCATGCATATTAATCATTAATACACAGGAAGTGAATATGCCTAATTGAACCAGAAAGATTCCTTATACAAGGGAATTCTTCTGTAAAAGGTCATACAGCTTCTTTGGATGCATTTCTTTAAGAGTCACACAGAAATTTTAGACTTGGTCAAAGAGATTAAAATTAATGGGAATTTCTGGCTGAGGAGTTTATGGAAAAAATGTAATATAAAAAAGCCTCTTTTTAGCAAAAAAAATACATAAAGAAAATTTAATGAAGTCAAGCCTACATGCATATTTATTCAAGTCTACCCCTTTTAAACTCCTACGTATGGATCCAGAAGTCATTCATCATTCTGAGATCTAATCTTCCGAATAAGAAATGAAATTTTTATTTCTTATTATGAAAATTTTGTTTTCACTGTAAATTAATTAATGGCATATAACACGGCACTTTGTTGTTTTTGTATCATTTTAAATATTGTTAATTTTGATCATGGTTGCATTACAACCTAGTGGGAGAAAGCATAATAAATGTTTTTGTTGTTGCTTGTTGGAATTGGGGTTCCCCAATCTAATGCCACCCAAGATAAACTTCATTGCGCAGAATTCCCATTTAACAGAGCAGTAACTTTCTGGAAATGACTGAAATTCATCATATCTGGAGGACACTACATTGGAGTAGATGGTGCAAAAGTAACATTACTTCAAGCCAATTACACAGAGAGAAGCATAGTACACTAGCATATATTAACTAGTCTACTCTAAAGAACAGGCCAACATTCTACTCATGTGCCAAGGGGAAGAATAAAACTTCAGAGTCTGATTTAAGACTACAGCAAGGACACCTTATTAAAATGGAGAAACTGCTGAAGAAAGTAGTAACAATAGTCTGAAATCTAATATTTCAATGAAAGTGTAATTTTGCTGCACTAGAAAATCAAACACCAATCTTCTTGTGGTATAATGCAGTACACAGCTTGTTATTTCAACAGAAATACCTAATTTAATTATGTGAATATTTATGCTACAAAACAGAATGTCAGGTTATTGTACTCTAGCTAACCAAAAATTTATTAAAATGAACTAGCCAAGAGTGGAGTGGTTCTACAGTAATTCTAGAAAATAGCAGGTGGCAATTTGGGAAACAAATTGTCTAGAAACGCTTTTCTTGCTGATTACTTGTCACAAGACTTGCCATTTGCAGGTAACTGTACAAACAAAATTGAAAGCCAATTGGAAATATAAATGAAATTAATATGTATTTATTGTAGAGAATGACCCAGCCTTGTTAGCACAGTACTTGTCCTATTTGGTCTTTAAACATCACCAAGTCAAGATACTTTAAGATGAAATAAGATGGAAAGTAATTGTAAAAGGGTTTGGATATGTTAGAGTTTAGCAGGGAACAAAGTTGTATTCTTATCAAAACTTAGGATTTTTTGTTTTTGCTTAGAAGAAAAATGCACAGCTGTATAAAATACACAATTGGAGTAGTGGGTAAAACACTGGATGAAAGCATTCAGTTTTTATAAAGAAGCAAACAATCTGCTTTAGCAATTATACAACAATTAAAATAGATATGGCCATGATGGCGAACCTATGGCATGCGTGCCAGAAGTGGCACGCAGAGCACTCTCTGTGGGCATGTGAGCCATCACTCCAGCTCAGCTCCATGCATGCGTGCGCGTACCTCCCACCAGCCAGCTGGTCTTCAGGTCTCTGCCACACATGCACGGGGGGCAGGGCACATGTGCAGGGATCATGCATGCGCAGGGGCAGGGCGTATGCATGGGAGTTGCATGTGCATGCACGGGACAGGGGTATCTGCACAGGGGGGTGGGGCACATGCACGGGGGGCATGCACGTATTGCACTTTGAGGATGCGGAGCATGCACTTTGGCACTTGGTGCCGAAAAGGTTAGCCATCACTGAGATATGGTCTATGAAAGCAGAAACAATGCATGCATCTTACAACACAAATCCTATATCCATTTTTTACCTTTCTGGCTGACTTAGAGCTTTTATGCACATATCTAATACTTCCAATCTTTTGTCTGAAATAGTATAGGATTTCCTGCTTCAGTAGGAAAAAGTTGGACTAGAAAATGTCCAGGATCCTTTCCAACTGTTATTCTATTATGGAAAAATTGGAGGAGGAAGGAGTAATGTGTACATTCTCTACCTTGAATTACTAATAAAAATAATAAAGGCGAGATAAAAATAAATACATTTTTCAAGAGACTGAGCAGGAGGATGAAATTTGCTAGACAGACATGAGAAATGTTTCTCTCGTTAAATACAACAAATGATAAATAACACTGTAACTTCAGAATGGCCCTTCAGATAGAACTAAGTCGAACATCAGTTTGTCTGCATTATCAAAAGACAAACTGCCATTCATTTTGCTACTGCAATAAAAATTAAGATTATTTATTTTAGCTTCATGACTTCTGATTCAACTTGATATAGATTGCCAGAGTTGTGGCCAAGATGTGGCAGTTTGGAAATCTCAACATACTTGTAAATAATGCCAATCAATTTTTCCCTGTGGAAAACTTAGTTTTACTTTTTAAAAGATATTTCTTTGAAAAAATTCAAAACACCCTCAAGGCATATTGCTGGGTGACAATATCAAAGTCTTCAACAATGTAATGAAAATTACAGCCAAAACATCCCATTTTAAAAGGAGTGAATTGCTGATAGGATTTCACTGCTGGTGCTCAGGACTTATGTGTGAAGACAACTTGACCTGAAGAGAAATGAAGATATAGTTCTCTTATACCCAATTACAGCTGAATCACACTTCATTACTCATGTTACGCTAAACTTACCCCTGAAACTACAACACGGCTAGGTTTGAATGACACACTTAATCATGTCAATAGCTAGGGCAAACATTTTGTGTAAACATCATAACCTCGTTCGTATGGGGAAGAATAGAGGAAATTTTAGCCACAAACAATTGCAATTGTTAGTAACATTATTCAAATATCAAAATCCAGTCAATATGAGACAGTGTTTTAAGTTACACCCAGCCAGGTCTTACAAAAAAAGATAACACCTGACAATGGGAGGCACATTAAACTCACTGTGCATACCTGAAAAACATTGAACATGTCCTCACAGACCCATCCATTGGTTTCTTGAGCAATCAAAAGGGGTTTCTTAGCACATCAGAGTTTCATTGGCATTCTTCTGCTACCAGAGCTGATAAGATACTGAGAAAAACTGAAAGAAATGAACAGCAAACTCTATATGCTACAAAATGGTCTGGTTGGTGATGAACAACAAAATGTTAAAACAAAATGTTAAAAAGTTATGATGTTTATGTAGTTACCAAGCACGTCTAAACTATATTAAAGTAATCAAACTATCTTTACAAACCCGAAAATGTGTCACAACGTTTAAGCACCCTAAGGTTTGGAAATTGAAAGCTGAAAAATGTGACACACCCTACAATCACACCCCAAGGTAAGAAGCTGTTACTTAGTTAGTGGCCCAGTTAGTGAGTGCATAGCCACTTTACAACTGGATGAAAAATAAGGTCAGTATAAGGACACTGAGCAAAATCACTTCTATTCCTTTCCAAGATATCAATGTGCTTTAATGAAACAAGTGGCTGTGAGACACAGATTATTGCTATCTACTTTCTATTTATTTTAGCAGCTTATGCAGAATGCTTCTGAGCATGGTCTTATTTGAAAGGGGGTACTATGTGCATGAATTTTATTACAGGGAAATCTGTCTTGTACTTCTACAGCAAAGGGAGTTTCTACAGTCACTTATACATACCTATTCAGAAATAAGTTGTGTCAAGTTCTATAGGATTTCTTTCCAGTCAAATACTTATCTTATTTAATCTAGGAAACACTGAATATCTTTTCTCCTCCTGAATATTTTTTTCTGATATAATTCAGTGTAACTCCTTTCTGATAATGTTGTAAAAATAGATTTAAATGTCAGGCTTGGGATGCTTTTAAAATAATCCTATATCAACTGTAATCAAAAAGTAGAAAGAAATGGTGCTCAGCATAAGCAGTCTCACTCTGTTAGTTTCATTTCCACAGATAAGTTACTTTTTTCTGGAGTAAAGAATGAACTGGAATTTTAATTAAATGTTTTGCTGAGTATCTTAGTGGGATAAACATCTCTGCAACAAAACATCTGGATAATCAGTTTTATTGTATTAGCTTTATCAATACTCAAGGTCAAGAATGGGTTACCCAACTAAAAAGTCAAATACTTCCAGGTCATGTATTTTTGGCCCCTTCCCCAGAAAATCATCATTTCATGACAGTTTTCCCCCTTTTGGCAAGTAAAATCAATTGCAATGTGCTCCACTCTTTGTTTCCTTTATTGCTACATGTGCAGCCTTTTAAGATAGTTGGGAACACTTCAGTATTCTGCAGCTATAGTCAGTGTTCTGTTCAAATGAGAAGCAGGGAAACAAATATTGTTGTCTTAAGTGGGTTGGAATTCTTGCCCAGTAATCATTTTTTTTCCTTTATTATTTTTTTTAGGCAATTGCCTGCAGCAATGGTTGAGAACAGACATCAGCAAATACTTATTGAACAAAAACCTGGTTATTCTTAATATTCTTGCTAATAAATATCATTATTTAGGGCTCTTGGCTTCTTGATTCTAAGATTAACCATTACCTGTCCAGTTTGAGGGAACAAAAGTCTGACGGGGACTGGAGAATCAAGAAGACAGCAAAGAAGTATAGAATGCAACTATGTTGGTGCTGCTTGAATGCAAAAAGATGCTTCAGCACATGCAGATGCAAGCTGCTCTCTTAAAGACCTGTTAGCAAACCCAATGGCCTCAATTGCGTGACTGTCCTTGTTGCATCATCTTCATTTACAGAAAATATTTGTTTGGCTAAAGAGTTGATGATATAGGGTTGCCTCCAAATGCTCCAAACTTTATTTTCTTGTTTGAATTTGAAATGTTTTAAAACTCTGCAAAGAAGTGCATTCTTCTGACTGAGTTCTGGTCAAATACCCCCCAAATCAGGGGTGGGATTCTACCAGTTCACACATATTCACTAGAACTGGTTGTTAACATTCTAAGCAGTTGGGAGAACTGGTTCTTAGAAGAAATTACTGGCCTAATCCTGTAAGGAAGGCAGGAAGGAAACATTCTGGTATTGCTTACAGAAACTGCCTCTCGGTTAACCCTTATTACATTCTTGGCAGGACTAGACTTCCTGTCTCAGGAACTTCTCTGGAGTCTTTTTCCTCTCCTTTGCTGGTACTTTGCTTGTGTGGAGTGACCATTCAAAGTTACAATGGCACTGAAAAAAGTGATTTATGACCACTTCTCACACTGTTGCAGCATCCCCACAGTCACGAGAGGCCAGGCGAGGAGATGCATGCCTCGATGTGAGTGATATTGAGTTGGCCACACCCAGTCAATAACATGACCACCAAGCCATGTCCACCCAGTCACATGACCAAGCCATGCCCACCACCTAAGCCACGCCCACAGAACCGGTTGTTAAAAATTTGAATCCCACCCCTGCCTCAAATCCTGGGAAAACAATTAGAATAGAGCTGGAAGAGACCCTGAAGGTCTTCTAGTCCAGCCCCCTGCTCAAGCATACCATTTCAGACAATGTCTTTTCTTAAAGACCACCAGTGACGAAGCACCTACAACTTTTGAAGGCAAGCTGTTCTACTGGTTAATTGTCCTCACTGTTAGGAAGTTTCTCCTCAATTCCAGGTTGTTTCTCTCCTTGATTAGTTTCCACCCATTGTTTCTTGTCCTGTTCTCTGGTACTTTGGAAAATAAGTTGGGCCCCTCCTCTTTGGGGCATCCCCCTCAAATACTGGTATACCAGTATGTAAAATAACAGGAAATATAGAGAGACTTATGAGGGAATCGTTATTTCCTTTTAATGCTTCTTTGCCTAGCTGCAGATCTGTTCCATCTTGGTCTATAACTTTGTTTGCATGGATTCATGATTACTAGCCTCATGGACAACATAGCCTCATGTAATTTGAAGCAGATAAACTAATTTTTATAACCTCATTTTATTGCCATTATTAAAATAAAAATCATTTATTCATTGAAGTTCCAATGTTGTGCTTGGTAGTAGCAGCATATACTCCATATCCACCTGGAACCTAGTAGTTCTGGTTAAAAGGGAGAAGCAGACCATTTTATATAAATGTGTATTCCTGGGGAAGAAGAGTTCCCTCATTTGTTCCATCCATATTTTAGGTTTTAGCTGCACAAATTTATGAGTGGGTGGAATTCTTTCACTTGGGGAAATTGTCAGACCTTAAATGTCCCACACTTAGAACAAAGGCAAAGAAGGTGGGAAGATGGAGAGCCCAAGCTTAGAACAAAGGCAGAGAAGGTGGGAGAGCCCAAGAAGAGATCTGGTAGGCAGGCTTAGGTGGGTATTGGTGACAGATGCCACACCACTTTGACATTCTTCACTTATCTATTCCTTTCATACAACCTCCAAATTTTGGTTAAACAGACATTAACCTCCCACAATCCCTAACTGTTTTCCCTTCTAATTCTAAGAATTCAGAAAGATTCTTAGAATTACAGAATAAATTCCCATAGCACTCCGTTCATCATAGTCTTGCACACCCCAGCAAGATGATTTCTACAGGTCACTGAAAAACGTCTCTGTTTTGCATCAGTTTAGGCCAGCCAAAATTCTCTTGATTTTCCCCTGAATGGGTGAATAACAATTGCAGAGATGGAAACAAGGAGAGGTATTTAAAGGACTAGAGTGCAAAGCAGAGGTGGTATTCAGCAGGTTCTGACCAGTTCTGGAGAACTGGTAGCAGAAATTTTGAGTAGTTCGGAATACCATCTCTGACTGGCCCTGCCGCCATCTATTCTCTGCCTCCCAGTCCCAGCTGATCGGCTGGGTCTTCTTTTGTTGCTCTGCACAGGAGAACGGAGCTGAAAAGCAGGTTAGTGGAGTGGGGAGGGAATGGGGATTTTGCAGTATCCTTCTCCTGCCACACCCACCAAGCCACGCCCACAGAACTGGTAGTAAAAAAATCTGAATCCCACCACTGGTGCCAAGGCATGGAATAGCAAGAGTAACATGAAAGGAAGATCAAACAAAACAACCCAGTGCTTTCCCATTGCTATGGTCTTTAGACCTTTTCCTTGCTATCTTTATTTTGTGAACTGGATTCAGTCTTCCTCTCCTATGCAGGAACCCTCTAGACTTGTCCAGTGGGACCTTTTAGAAATACAACTTTTTAAACTATCTCTTCCACCTCCAGGAAGAATTTCAGCCTCCAAATGAGAGGCTGATCTTACTTTCAGTCCCCAAGAAGTAAGGGAAAAATGTTGCCTTTTCCTCTTTTTGACTTTGCAGTTTGTTCTTTTTATATTTTGAAATGAATTACTAATTTCCCCCAGCTAAGATAATTAGATAATTATTTTTGCTATTCCCCTAAGAAATTACTTGAATACTTTAAATCTGCATGTTTTATGTGTGTCAATATTTTTCCTAATTGGAAGAAGTTTTATATGTGTGGTAATTGGGTTCAGTGGCCAAAATACACTTTTGACAATGGTTTAAAATTCCATTAATGAATATGTAACAGGAGAAGTTTGAAACATTATCCTGAGTATATCTGCCAACAAAGGAGAGACACACAAGGAAACAGAAGCAATTTCCAAAAAGCTCAGCAGTAATAAATAATGGGTCACCAATACAGAAGGCAGTAAATTTTAAGAAACAAATTTCACTTAGAATTTATACCAGATCCTGGTCATGCATATGTGGCATTTTCTGAGTCTCCATATAGCTACCAAGCCCAAGGAAGCAAGAACTATGCAGATTTAAGTTACAGATGTTTATTTAATGCTAGGCTGGGATTGAAGAAACTGTAGTAAGAATGTGCCACTTACAGTCAGAATCTTTCTGAGGCTCTTTCCTTTTTCCAGATCTTTTAATTTTTTTAAATTCATATTTATATGCCACCCTTCTCCGGAGACTCAGGGCGGCTTACAATTTTTGGAGCACAACCCAATGCACTCAGCAATAATTGGAGTTGAGTTGCCATTTCTGAGGTAATGTTTCAACCAGATCTTCACCTGCTTTTTTCCCACAATTGCTTACAATCATTATTTTATCTACCTAAGTATATTTCCCAGCATCTATCACTATTGGCCCTGCTGTCTGAGTTTGCTAGGAAAATATATCTGACTGATACATCCCCACAAGATTTATTAATTCCCTAAAATTCCACATGCACTAATAATTCATTAATTCAAGCGCAAATTTAAATGTTCTTCAGTCCATTCACACTCACTTCCTATAGACGTATACAACTGCCTCATAGATGACATTGAATCAATTAATAGCACAAGCAAATAATTACAATCAGAGGCCCATAAATTTAATCCCTAATTTCTTACATCTAGAAAGGCTAAAAAAAATGTGGGTATATAATCCATGCCATGGATTATATCCTCAATTTGTGTTACTAAAGTGCCAATTTATACCTAAAATTCAGGATTATAATTGCAGAATTAGCTCTACAATATTGAAAAATGATCATCTTGGTTATTTCCCATGTATTAAGATTATAATTTACTTTTATAAATTATAGCTTGATTAATAATCTATAATTCTTAATGATCTATAAGTAGAATCCAATTCAAAATCAGTTCACACCATTACATAATGATATTTTAAAACAATTTTATTAATATCAAACAGATCTCCAACCTTCAAAAACAGTCCTGTGAAAAGAAAAGTAAAGAAATAGGAGCAGATTAGCTAAAATAAATATGTTCTACAGGGTCCCACTGGAATGCTTTCCATTAAGGGAAAACTTCAGATTTATGCATTCCTAGTTTTCAATTATAATTTATTATGAACATGATTTATTGACAGATACCTAGAAATATTCTTAGCTGGAATAGTAATGAACTAGCCTTATGAAATCGCCTAACGTTTTTTAAGATACAGACCTGTTGCTTGAACAGACTGAGCTGCTAAAACTTGTCAATATATGAAATAAATGATTCATGTCTTTTTTTTAAAGCTGGTTTGAGATCCATCTCTTAGTATCAATGTTAAAATGAATTGTCCAAGATCAATAAAATGTAAGATGCTCGAACTTCCACTTGACTGTGCTGTGAATAAGGTTTTGGGGTAAGGTATCATCAGTATGCTGATGATACCCAGCTTTTTATCTCCACCCCAAACCCTCGACGTGATGTTCTGGTGCCTGGATGTGGTACGGGTCTGGATGGGAAGGAACAGGCTTCAGCTCAACCCAGCCAAGACCGAGTGGCTGTACGTACCGGCATCTTGGATTGTCCAGGATGTTCCATCTTTGGTCATGGGGGGAGAGGTGTTACACACACACCCCCGTGGAAAGGGTACGCAATCTAGGCGTCCTCCTGGATGCACAGCTCAGTTTGGAAGATCAGGTAGGAGCTGTGGCCAGGGAGGCATTTCCACAGGTTCACCTGGTGCACCAGTTGCGCCCCTATCTGGACCAAGATGCCCTTTGTATGGTTACTCATGCACTCGTTACCTCCCGTGTAGACTACTGCAATGCTCTCTACATGGGACTTCCCTTGAGGACCACTCAGAGGCTTCAGCTGGTGCAGAATGCAGCTGCGCGGATTGTGATGAGAGTGTCCCGATACTCCCATATTACACCCCTCCTGTGTGAGCTGCACTGGTTACCGGTTGCCCTCCAAGTGAGATTCAAGGTGTTAGTAATCATCTATAAGTCCCTTCATGGCTCAGGTCCGGGTTGCGGGAGCACCTGCAGCCGGCATCAGTTTCCCATCATCCCGTGCGCTCCCACAGACAGGGTTTCCTCAGGGTGCCGTCGGCCAGACAGTGTTCGCTGGCGACCCCCGGGGGAGAGCCTTTTCTATGGGTGCACCCACCCTTTGGAACCAACTACCCGTGGAGCTTCGATTGGCTCCTGACCTTGGATCCTTCCGTTGCGACCTAAAAACATGGCTTTTTCGATCGGCCAATCTGGACTGAAGGGGGTTTTAATTATTTTAATTGTTTGTGGGTTTTAATTGTTTTAATTGTGTAATCGGGGTTTCATTCTTGTTTAATAGTTTTTTTAAATTTTGTACTCTGGTGTTTTATTGTTGTAAGCCGCCCTGAGTCCTTCGGGAGATAGGGCGGCATAGAAATCCCATAATTAAATTAAATTAAATTAAATTAAATTAAATTACTTTCCCTGTATGACAAGAAACAACATGTGAAATATGTGCACACTGTCAATACACAAAAGGTTGGCTCATCCTAAGCATCCTATGTTGGACACTGATGTTCTGACCAAGGCTTCCTGAGACACCAACAAACACACGTTAAATCCAAAACCCTTTTATTTTAGTGCAACAGCTGTGAATTATCGTCATTCACAGCCGGTAATGAGTCTCAACCAGTTATAAATAGTCCCATGGAAGTCTGCCAAAGTCCTTTGGAAGAAGTCTGATAAGAACGCACCTTTATCTTTCTTGAAGTGCTGCCAACGATTAAAGTACCAATTAGTCTTTCCAAAACCAAACAGAGCACAAATTCACCACTGAGCTTTCAGGTTCCAAACCGACCAGAGCGAACGTTGCTTCCTGCAAAGGTTCCTGTCCCTTTGCATTTTCTTTATATCTTATGGGTGGGGCAATCACCTCCAAGCCTTACTTCCAGGTCTCTCCTTTTGTCTTAGCTGCTCTTGCCTTCTGGCAGCTCTGCACACACGTGCACTGGGAACAGGCTCCCTTTGTTCCTTGGCCTTGCTGCTGTCAGATCCTGGAGGCTCCGGAGTCAGCACATAATTCCCAGATGGCCCTGGTCCCATGTCTGTATAGGACCCAAGTCCTCCCCAGACTCCTGGATTGGCCTACGTTCTTCTCCACTGTCTGATTCTGCTGCCATCTGTGCAGGCTGCTAGCAGACCACGGCAACCGATAGACTGGAAGAATTAGAAATTATGGAGAGCTCTTTGCTGCTTATGTAGCTTCCCACAGCTAAATGACATCTGGAATCAATAATTATAATCCATAAATTGAAAATAAAATATTTTATAGAGATTAGCAAGAGATTAAGGTTACTAATGAACATCTGATTCAGTACTTATTTGGAAGGATGTTGCCTTACGCCAAGTGATCCCACAACTCCATCTCATTTAGCATGCTATGAGCTGTGCAGAGAATTTATAACAATAAATTAAATAAATTGTAACAGAAAGTGCCGGCTAAAGTTTGAAATGCAGATGTTCTTCAGACCTATCAAGAGCTGAAAAAGATTCCTGGATGAGAAGCGAAACGTCTTCAAAGAAAACACAAGAAAGTCCAGTTGCCTACTAAAATAGTATCTTTGGGACAGCTAAGACCTGGATGCCTGAGAATCTCCATAGACTTTTAGACCTAGCTAAAGATACAGAAGCACGTATTCCACCCCAAAAATTCCCTTAGATTTTGATTTCTCCTTTCTGATTTTATTTATATTATTCCGCTACATCTCACAAAAGCTACTGCTACTTTATAGCAACTTTCATTCCAAGATACCTTAACCAAAGGTTAGTTTTGAAATTATCCTTTTCAAGACTGTGCTTGTTTTCTGCAACAGAATTACAATTCATTGCACATATAACCTTTAAGCAAGCTGATCAATGTTACTTTACCAAAGACAAATATTGTCAATATAATTTCATTTTGAAGCTAATTTCTATGGGTCAATAGCACAGAGAACAGCTACTTTCTATGTTCTGGGAAAATACCTTCCTTCCTCTTTTGGACCCTTCAGATGTTAGTTTATCTTTGCCACTGAATGTTGTCAAACCAGTGGTGGGATTCAACATTTTATACTACCGGTTCTGTGGGCATGGCTTGGTGGATGTGGCTTGGTGGGCATGACAGGGGAAGGATACTGTAAAATCTCCATTCCCTTCCCACTCCTGGGGAAAGATTACTGCAAAATCCCATTCCCTCCCCACCCCACAAACCTGCTTTCCAGCTCCATTCTCCTGTGCAGGACAACAAAAGAAGACCAGGCCAATCAGCTGGGACTTGGGAGGCAGAGAAAAGATGGGGATGGGGACAGTCAGAGGTAATATTTGCCAGTTCTCCGAACTACTCAACATTTCAACTACCAGTTCTCCAGAACTGGTCAGAACCTGCTGAATACCACCTTTGTGTCAAACCTTCATAAAGGTCCCACTAATATATCAATGAACTTTGAGTGATTAGGTCTGATGCTTCTTTCACTTAATGTCATAAAGTCATCCAACATGCAATGTGCCAGGGTAAAAATGTAATTGTTTCTTTACATGATTGGTTGCACCACCTTTAAGTGCAATATCTGTGCCCAAACAATTACCCATAATTTGTAATTAGTGTCTTATGGTCTCTGCAGGAATTTGTGCATTTCTCCTTGGCAAACTGCTTCATTTGAGTAATATTTGAAGGTATTCTACCATGAAATGCTCACTTCAGAAAATGCCACAACTCTTCTACAGGGTTTGGGTCTGGACATTGATTTGGCTGGGACACTGAATTTGTCCTGTTTTGTAGAATTGTTTTTATTTTTAGAATTGCTATCTTGCTGCATGACCCATATGCGGTTCAGAGGATAGTGATAGAAAGAGAGAGAGAGAATTTGAAAATCTCTTGTAGAATTTTGTGTTATGAAGCAGAATCTCTCCAGTATGAAAATGTTGCTTAACCATCCAGGACTCAAAGGAATTTGCAACACAGCACATTCTTCATGCAGAAATCCCTGAACAGATTTAGATGTATGTGTTCTGTTTCAAAATTTGCTAGCTGGCGCATAAAAAGTTATACTTAACAATTTAACATCAGTGTAATAGAACAGCAAAGTAGTAAGCATTCTGCTAGATAATGGCTGTGGTTTCTAAACAATATTCTGAGAAGGCAAAAAATACTACAAATACTAAATCATAAACTGTTATACTTGACACTGTGCTGTATCATCATCTAGAATCTTGAGAAATCTTGGATATACAAAGTCAAAAGGAATCCCAAAAGGAATTGAGTAACTGAGTTTTTAAACATTTTATATACACGGGGATCTTTACGAGAAATATAAGATCCATTATGATTTATCTCTATGTGTTTTGATTCCAGTTAAATGAAAGCACAAATTGGTTTTTATCCTTATTTAAGTCTGTCTTCCATTCACTTTTTAGAGAAGATAATAAAAATTAAGACTCACTTAAATCAAGTTTGATTTCTGAAGTCCATATAAGCCATGTGGTTTTCTAGAAAACATTTAAGATGTGGTATTTCAAGGGGGCACAGAAGATCTAGATTATCCCATTTTAAGTCTTTTTCCACCAAAAAATCCCCCAATAACTTTCACTTGGTTTAAAAGTAAACTTCTTAATTCCTTCCTCTGATGAATAACAAATCTGTTTTAAATAGGTATCCCATCTTATAAACACTTTTTGAATGTCTAAGCTTGTGCACCTTAACATATAATCATGTGCACCCACACCTAAAATTCTACATTAAAAGAAAGTCAAGATATAGCTAGTTATTTGTTTATATTCTATTCATTTCAGATTCTCCAAAACCTGAAGCATCATTAAAGTTGCACATGAACACCTGAATTAATTGATTTATATATAACCTTGTTAAGGAGTAACAAAAACAGATGCACAGATCATACCTTCATTAACTGGTTAGATTAGCTGTGGGCGGCCACAAAAGAATTATCGCAGGTGGTGGCAAAAGAATAATCGCAACATTTAATGCCCAAGTGTCTTTTTCGAAGCTAGTTTTCCTCTAATCAAAGCACTCAGTGCTAGGCACAAAAGACCATACCGCTAATTATATTCCCTTAAAACAACCCAACCTCTCCCTCAAATAGATATAATCAAACTGAAATGTTTCCATCAACTTGCATCAACTGGAGTTAAACCCACAGAACCCAAAAGCCAATGAAGCTTAATAAAAAGAAGAGAATCCATGTGGTTTAGCAGCAATATTCATATTCAATGCACCACAGAGGGGAGCTGATGGTGTTGAAATCTTAAGACAAAGTTGAAAAGCAATATCGGATTTAACACTGATTAATGTTGGTATTTAAACCAAAGGCTGATTATTAGTCTTCCCACCACTTATTTCCGCTACTTTGTGAATACTTCAACATCAATTACAGAAGCTTTCCCAGGCTTTGTGGTAGGAGTCATCTCTAAACCAGAGGATCTGAAGTTTATTGGATAAAAATGGCAATACGCATCCAAGCTAGTTTAGCAGGAATGCTTTTGAAAATAAAATTAAAAATAAAGAGCAGAGTCTTAAGAGGACACTGTCTATCACTGACCTAAAAGAAAAGAACAATTATTGTCGGGAAAACCTAACTGAAGAACACTTTTAGATGCAGCCTAAAGAAATATCTGCTATAAAACATTAGCAAATTAATGGTGGGGTGGAAAGAGGGAGAGAAAGAAAGAAGGAAAACAGAACACAAGAATTTTAACATTACTGCAAAGTTGAAGCTCTGTGATTTTTTCTGTGGGTCATTTTTTCACCTCGGTTCCAGAATCCCAATTTGGTTTATAATGAAATTGGCTCTGCTTGTAATACTGTGTTTCCCCGAAAATAAGACCTACCCCGAAAGTAAGACCTAGCACTATTTTCTAAACCTGCCCTAATATAAGACCTACCCCGAAAATAAGACCTAGTGTAAATCTCCAGTTCCAGGAAGACTTTTCAGGGAGCAACCGTGCACCAGCAAACACCCCCTACACACTCACACCCACTATTTGGCACCATAAATATATAAGACCTACCCCGAAAATAAGACCTAGTGTGTTTTTGGGAGCCAAAAAAAATATAAGACAGTGTCTTATTTTCGGGGAAACACGGTAGTTCTCTCCCAGCCACGTTCAAAAAGGGCATACTTTTACTTCATACAAATATACTTCTGGGTTTTTTTTTCTTAAAAGTATCCAGACCACCACATTCTCTGATGCTGTGACTCTAAGCCAGGAGAGCAGTGGTGGGATTCAAAGATTTTTACCACCGGTTCGGTGGGCATGGCTTGGTGGGTGCGCTTTGCATGCGTGCATACACTTTGTGTGCGAGCGCATGCCAAATGCACACTTTGTGCAGGTGCAGAGACGTTCCAACTCACCTCCTGCAAGCCTGCACTCTCCCTGTCGCATGGCACTCTGCTGTGGCGTGCAAAACAGCTGCGCTTCAAAAGCACGGAATAAAGGTGAGTATGGGAGCCCGGGAGGATGGGCGGACCCAACAGCAGAGTGACGGAGAGAACCGGTTTGGTCTCCGCTGCTCATCGGCACTACCAGCTGGGCAGAACTGGGCTGAACCGGTAGAATACCACCACTGCAGGACAGGGAGTTACAGAACTGTGATTGTACCTATAGCATTAGAGCAACTGGATTTCTGCACAAATGATTGGAACAGAAGCCGGGCCACGCAAACAAACGAAGCCCCATCTGCGGGATACAGGCAGCACACGAAACCATGTCCTCTCCAGTCCATGGACAAACCTCTCTCCATGGAACCAGTCCTTGGTGCATAAAAGTTTAGGGGACGCTGCATTAGAAGGCTATCTATATGAAATTTATTAGAAGGGGCAAGGCAACAGAAAAACACAGCTCCACTCCACTAAGATGGCTGAAATACTTTGGTGTTATTTGGACCTCCAGAGAAACAGTGAATCTTTATGAGTAGGAAAAATGAATTCATGCCCCCACCCCCCATCACCCAACAATGCTATTTAAATTCTCACTTATAAACTATTAAAATGTTGGACTTGGACCAAGAAGATACACTCAACCACACAGTTCTTTCCTTTGCAACCCAACATATAAGGATATAAATGCAATTAAGAACTGAATAAACAAATTACCCAATAGTTTATTGAAAAAAAAAACCTTGAAAGGATGTGGTTTGCATCTTTCAAACTATTCTTAAAGAAGCTAAAGAATTATTCCTCCAACCATTTCAGCTTATGCCAGCTAGAGCTTTATATTATGTCAACCCAAACTTTAATCTATATAGCTACAGGCTGAACCAATGACCTGAAAGTCAGCTCCACATGCCAAGTCGAACCAGATCAGCACTCATTCACAATTTATGACTGCCATGTTTCTACTCATACACAAAACAACAATTTTGAAACAGCCTCAGTTTCTGTGAAAATCCTACAGCTTCCTTCCATTGGTTGGGAAAAGTTGTGCAATTCAATATTAGTCTGCAACCCTAAATACACAAACCAGAGGTTTTTCTCCCCTGTTATGAATAGGACATAACAAATATACCGCACATAACTCTAACATTTTCTGAGAATTGCATGTCTTGTTTTGATTGTTCATAATAGGAAGTGTGTCTCAATAAATGTACAGACATCTTATTATGAGGGGCCACCAGCAAATATGGGTACAATTACTATACATTTTAAAACATAACAAGAGAAGACTGGAAAATGTTAGCACCACAATGAAGGGAAAGAAAATGAGTTAATTACATTAAGAAAAATCTTTCCTAAGCTACTCTATATCTCAAGAACAGAGTTTTTTTTCTCTCCGCTCCATTGTAAATAGTAAGCAACATCTGGGCTGAAGCGTCTATTGATTGATTGATTGATTTAAAGCATGAATGAATTGCACAATTAATGCCACACCAAACTCAATCCTCCAAATATACTCATGCACATTCAAAATGGGAAAGGACTCCAGTTCACAACTTTAGCTAAGCCACTTAAAAATGAAATTAACCAAACTGGAACAGGGCAAGGTAGAAGGGTAAAACTCATTTCAATTTCATATGTTTATTTCTATTTTAAAATGACTAATACATCCATTTTTTTTAAAAAAAAATCATGGTTACAGCATACTATTCATCTCTACAGGAGATTCATTGGAAGCTGGTATACACTCAGTGTATATCAATGAGTGGCTTCATTCAGTTTTTAAAATTATGGACAGCACGTTTCACCCATTAATTCTAGTACCCTTTCACTCACACATACAACTTTTTCCCCTTAGTCATGCATTAATTCAACCACGTCTGGGAGAGACAACAATGATAGCACTACAGCAGCTCCCAGGCATAATGGGACTACTACAGCATAACGGGGCTACAATTCTTATCATTTCTTGTTGCCAAGGTGGCTTAAAGGTCGTCGCTATACATAGGAAGAATATTGCTTGGCTTACAATGAAGTCCAAGCCAGAAACCTCACACACTGTGCCATAATTGTGCAAAAAGAAAAGGGAAATTTCAATGGTCGTACATATATATACAAACACACTATTTAAAGGCACGGCTTTCACAATAACTTATCTCCCCAGTTTTGTTTTCTTTTACTTTCTAATGTTCGGTGTTTTCAATCTCCCTCAGGTGTGGGAAGCATCGCATCTTTTACAGGTGTTTTGCCCAACAGAGGCAGTAGTAGGACTCCTGTATGATAAAGAGCACACCCTACTGGCAAAGGACAATTGTTACTGGTTGTGGTCAGCTAAAAAGTTAAAACCCTGTAAGGTTTCCTCCAGTTTCATGCTGAAGAATTTTATTCATACGTTCCATAGTATCCTGGGAGCTTATGAATTAATGCTGGACTCATGGACAATGTTATCCAAGTTTGTAGAAGAGACCAACTACTTGTATTCCAGCTGCTGAATTCTCTGAAGCCAACTAAAAACTTCGAAGGGGGGGTGTGAGTCCCTGCTGGGAAGAAGGAAAGAAGAAAAAAAAGGAAGGAAAGAAAAAAGGAAGAAGACGCAAACAGGGAAGGAAAGAAGAAGGAAACAAGGAAAGAAAGGAGGAAAGAAATCCTTCCTTGTTTCCACCTTCCTTTTTTCCTTCCTCCTTTTCTTCTTTCTTTCTTCCCAGCAGGGACTCCCCCCCCCAAGTTTTAGTTTTAGAAAAAAGGAAAGAAGGAAAGAAGGTAGGAAAAGAGGGAAAGAAAGTTGTTGCCAAGCCTCTCCACTCTCTCATCCAATTTGTCCATCCCCTGAAAGTCGCTTTAGAAATTTTCAAAAGGATTCATGGCACAATGAAGCAATTCATGGCTTCAACTGCTCCCACAAGCGCTGCTCGGAGGGGAAAAGGCACCACTGCTCTCTCTTCTAGGGAGGAAGGAGAGATCCAGGGAAGAGGCAAACCCAGAAGGTGGGCAAAGTCCAAAGGAAACCCTGCCGCCGCCAAAGGCACCCCAAAAAGAGAAGATCGGTGGCCCCGCGCCCGTCCGCGCCGCCTCCCCAGGTGCCTTACCTGCGATTTCCTGATAGGGGATGTTAACCAGGCTGAAGCCTTTCGTTTTGTACGCCTCCCGCACCTCGCCGCAGCTCCGCGCTTTCACGTCAGCGGCTCCGGCCCGAAGTGACAGCAACAGCCCGAGGGGAGCCCAAAGCAGCGCCCCCATCCCAGCGACCATGGCGCTCCCCAAATTTCTTGCCACGAGAAAAACCCGGCTCCCCCCAAAAGACCCGACCCGCTCGCTTTGCAAAAACAGGGAGAGACGCCAAATCCACTGGAAAAATAAATCCCCGCGAAGCGTTCCTCTTCTCCTTCTTCCTTCTCCTCTTCCTCCTCCTCTTCTTCCTCCTCCTCCTCTTCTCCTTCCAAAAGGCGCCGAGCGGAGCCCTCCAGCGCGAAGTGCCTTCCCAGAGACCCCACCCGCGCGTGTCTAGGCGCCACGCAGACCTCCTCCAGCGAGCCCCGCAAACTTTGAGTAGCCGGCTCTGGGGAAGGCAGCCCGCACCGTTAGGCGCAAAGAACCGCCGTCTTTTCGCTCCCTTTCGCCCACGCCTCCCGATGCTCCTCGGCCGGTGGGTGGTTCAAGTCACTCTCTCTCTCTCTCCCACCCACCCGGGTTCCGCGGGGCCGTGGGTGCCCTTATGGTGGGAGCCGCGAAGCGCTGAGCCGCGCTCAGGTTGAAGGCAGCGGGAGGAAGCGCCGCGCGGCAAAGCGAGGATTGGCTGGCGCGGCGCGACGCGTTTCGCCCGGGTGAGAGGCAGACATCAAGGGGGAGGAATAAAAAAAGAGAGAGAGAGGGGTGGGGGGAGAAAGAGGCTCGCCTCGCCGGAGATCAGAGGGAAGCCGCGCGCAAGGCTACCCGGAGCAGCCGAGCGAGCTGCGGGCGCGCACAACGCAGCGCGAGCGAAACGTGCTCCAAATTGCAGAGCCGGCTTACAGAAAGAAGGGCGGGAAGGAAAACCCGGGCCGGATTTCTTGCTCCCTCCCTCCTTCTCCTTCTGTGCCCCCTTCCCCCAAATGGAACAGAGGGGTCGGTGCATGGGGGTGTGTGCGCAGGAATGGGAATAATGTCTCTTTCTCCCGTCCCCCCCCACGCCCGGGAATGAACATTGGACGCTGTCTTTGGCCAAAGAGCCACCTCTGGTCTCGAAAAGGTTGGGCCGGTGGGGTGTCTCAATCGGGGCAGCTCCAACCTGGTTCCCTTTTTGGACGGGATTCATAGAATATTTCGTAAGATAACAGAGTTGGGAGGGATCTTGGAGGTCATCTAGTCCAACCCCCAGCTCGAGCAGGAGAGTCTATTCCAAATATTAGCCTCTACTTAGGATTCGGCATATCTGGGGGGTGGGGAGGACAGCCTAGGAGAGGGATGCTGAAGGGAGGCTTAAAACTGCCAGGCTTGTTTTAAGGTGGGGGACAGCAGAGGGGCAACTTCTCCTCCTTCTCCTTCTAGCAGAGTCCTCTGCCCCTCCTTCCCCACCCCCCAATAGGACAGGCCAACAGGGCGATGGCAAAAGAAAATGCAGTGGGGCTGCATCTCCTTGCCCGTTTGTTTTCTGGTAGCCACTGGGCCAAACCAGATGTGGCAAGCATGGTTGGCTTGAACAGCCTCCCTTACCCAGCCTTCTCTGAGTGGCCAAGCCAACAGAACGCCTTCCCCATCCGAGTGCTGTCCAAGAGGAGATGCCCCATAAGCAAAGAAGAGGGCCAGGGTCACCCAGAATAGCTCCATTTACTTCGAAGTTCCCAACCCCATTTCAGCCCAGGCTCTCCTAAATATTGTGGGAGCTGAGAAATTTAGGCTGAGAGCTACGCTTGGAAGTCATAAGACATCTCAGAAGAAGCCAGAGGAAAATTTTCCTATACGGGAGTCCTGAAAACTTAATAGGCACATGCAGGAGGAATCCAACTCAATGAAAAGCAAACACTTATACAGTCATGGAGCGTGACTGTGAAGGGCCCAATCCACCCAGCTGCAGGGCTTAAAAAATGAGAAAAGACAGCTGTTATTTTCCCTTTTCTAAGGGCTTCCTCCCATACCTGAAGAAAACTAAGAGGACACAATCTGATCCTCAGGTTTGCTTTTTTGGGGGGACAGAAAAGACCCCAAGTCTCATGGGCTATTCCCCCACCCTTCCACCCTGCAGCCTCCTTTCAGCTGCTGGGGCAACTGACCCTTGGGCTACCAGATTTAAGGTGCAAACTTTTACCCAAACATTAGAGGGCACCAAAGAGCCTGAGTGCTGGGTAGCTTTTTGCTGCCATCCTGTGGATGAATACCCACAGTTCAGATCTGATCACTCTTTGAAATTAGAATACAGGTAAGCGATGATGGTCAGGTTTCACATTTCTCAGAAAGAAAGAAAGAAAGAAAGAAAGAAAGAAAGAAAGAAAGAAAGAAAGAAAGAAAGAATGCTGATAGAAGGGTGCATTTTCAGCTGTGGTATTTATCTGAAAGAAAAAGGGAACCTGAATGTAAGCAACACCCCATTAAAGAATATTAAAGAGAGAGAAAATACCTGCCTTCACCCCTATATTCCTAGCAAACCTAGAACCATGCTCCCATTTCAAGACAGATTGGGTTTCTATAGATGGGAGTGGGAGGCTTTCTTTGACTAATGCCTGATTCATGTTAAAATTTTGGCTTCTCTCCCCTTAAAAAGAAAGGCTGAGGGAATCAAGGCTGCCATGCTTCTTTACCCTTCTTTTGTGCCTTTAATAGCAGCTGGCACAGTAAAATTAAGCAAGAGAGACTGTCCTCATTGATTTACCACCATACAAAATAATACAAGATCTATATCAAATCTCCTCCATCTTTTCTGTAGGAGTAGGCACTGAACTTAAAGAAAAGGAACAGAAGTAGAAGCAAAGCTAAGACTGCCTATAAATAGGACCCCATTTCTTCCCTCCACAATTCTGCTGTTGACACTGACATACTTTTCAGAAATTAAGTGGTGTCTGTGATAATGCTTATGCGTATATCGGAATACAGTAACTTACTTCAGCACAGTGACTAAGATTAAAAACACAGGAAGAGAGGTCAACTGGTTTTTTGATCAGTCGATTGCCTTATATGTAATTAACGAAGTAGTCCCAGGAAATGTGCATCCCCCACAACATCCTTCAAATCCTATATACCGCACGTAACTTGGCTCATTTCCTTGAGTCACTTCTTCAATCGCCATTTGGAAATTAATGTGTTGCTTTTCCTTATGACTTGAAAAAAAAATGAAATGTCTACTGCAGGAGTATAAGTCACCTCTGTTTGGCTATTTTAAGCAGAATATATTTGGATACATTAATTTGCAAAAATAAAAATAATGGGACTGTCATGGGGGAAGAGGACAAAGAAATAAAATATGAACAAATGCAACATTTCTAATTACCCTGAATATTTCCCCAAACTCCCTTCAGGTATTTTTATTTATTTCTGGTGCATTGTTTAAGTTGGTGTTTATCATCATTTAATTTAGTCCTACACTCCCCTTTCAAAGCAGTTTACAATCCAATTATTAACTTACCTTAATGAATTCAACAAAATTAATTAATTCAGCAAAAAAAATTGGGATAAGCATCATCACCATTATGGATTCATAACTGAGGGGGTCAACTTCATACAACATGTAGTTCTCAATGCAACTGCATCTACATGGAGAGAAGTCTTAGGCTGCATTAACAGAGGGATACCACTAGTATGATGAAGTGTTAGTATTGGTTTATAAAGCGTTGGCAAGATCGCACTTGGTATATTGCATCCAGTTTTGGTCCCCATAGTACAGGGGTGGCGAACAAGTTCGACACAAAGAGCCAAAATTTTAAACTGTGAGAGTCAGAGAGCCACACCACACAGTGACCTGCCAAAACAGACAAACACTCACACAAAAGCATATAATTTTAACAATAATATATTAAACACATAATATAACATGCTCAGTCAGGTGTTTTTTGTTACCTTGTTTTCGTTTAGCTTTGCATTTTGCCATTTTGAGTGAGGGTAAAAATCCTGCAGTGATGGTGAGGGTGTGCTGCGTCCTCCACACTAAGAACAAACAGCAAGATGTGGCAACATGTGACACACGTGTCCCCCGCCGCTGGCCCGTGCAGTTGTTTCAAGGGATGGGAGATGGGATGACGCAGCCTGGGGCGGACTACGCTCGAAATCTCTCCTCAGAGGTCCCTCCTCAGAAGCAGCATAACAAAATCCAAACTTGGCAAAGAGCCACAGTATACAAAATAATGATAAGAGGCAAAGAGCCGCATTCATTTTGGCCGGGAGCTGCATGCGGCTTGAGAGCCACGTGTTCGCCACCCCTGCCATAGTATAAAAAAAGATGTTGAGACTCTAGAAAGAGTGCAGAGAAGAGCAACACAGATGATTGGGGGCTGGAGGCTAAAACATACGATGAATGGTTACAGGAACTGGGTAAGTCTAGTCTTACAAAGAGAAGGATGTGATAGTCTTCCAATATTTGAATGACTGTCATAGAAAACGGGACCAACCTATTCTTCAAAGCACCCGAGGACAGGACAGGAAGTAATAAATGGAAACCTATGAAGGACAGGTTGAACCTAAAACTAAAGAGAAATTTATTGACGATTAATCAATGAAATGACCTGCCTATAGAAGTTGTGGGTGCTCCGTCACTGGAGGTTTTAAAGAAGAGATTGGACAGTCATTTTTCCAGAACAGTATATGGTCTCCTGCTGGAGCAGAGGATTTAACTAGATAGAAAACCTCCAACTTGCCTTCCAACTCTTTTATTCTGGACTCTGCAATGTTGAAAACATCTGTCAGAAGTTCTGGTCCTTCTGGGTCAAAACCAAAGCCATGAAATGGTGCAGAGCCAAGGTAGTTGCTTCAGCAAAGTTATAATCATGAGCTTTTACCCTTTCCTCCTTCTGTATCTCTGCTCCCCTGCCTCTATTTTCTCCTTCACTGCATTATCCTAATTGTAATGACAGAGGTGGTAATCACAGCATTGTAGAGTAAATCATATTTGGCACTATAGCATCAACATGGATCAATGAAACAGAATTCCTGTCGGTGGAAGGACTAAGGAGGACAGAGGATGTGGTCCCTCTTTGCTCATTAAAATTTGCCATTCTTCCTAAGTTGCGCATAAGCACAATGCAGGAAGTAACATTGTTTTGTTGCCTAAGCCACTAGGGACATGCAGGGCTCCCCAGATCATTGGTGAATATTACAGACTGTCCTATTATCAGCAAAGAAAGCATTTTTGAAAAGTAACACTAACTTATTAAAAGGGCAGTGACAAGGGGACTACTGTTGAATTATGATGTGGTATGGATAGAGAGATTTAATGTGCCCTCTGGAAAATACGGCTATGTGACTATTCAGTTCAGATATTTGATTCAACAGCAGCTCAATCTAATTTCCTAATCAAATTGGCTTTCTGAACTGAATCTCCAAATCATCCTACTGAATTGATTTGGAATGATCTGGACTGATTTAGCAGATTTATAAGTTTTTGTATACTTGAATTGATCTGATTTTCCAAATTGACATGAATGCTTGAGTAACATCAATGTTTTGAGCTGAATAAAAGCAAACTTAAATCAAACCAATTAGACTGTTTTGATTATTTTCAACATTTGAGACAGACTTGGACCCATTGCATGCTTTTGCTCTCGTTCCGAAGGATGGTACCATATTGTGACCTCGCTTTTAGCAAATTTCTTTTTTCAGTGAAAAGCCCCAGTCACAGATACTAGAGCTTGGACGGGCATGTCTAGCCATCCGAGGTTTTGGGGTGGGGTATCATCAATATGCCGATGATACCCAGCTTTATATCTCCACCCCAGGCCAGATCAGTGATGCTCTCTCTGTGATGTCCCGGTGCCTGGAGGTGGTGCAGGTCTGGATGGGGAGAAATAGTCTCCAACTCAACCCGACCAAGACGGAGTGGCCGTTCTTACCGGCATCTCAGTTTTCCGGTGATGTTCCATCTTTGGCCATAGGGGGTGAGGTATTGCCCCCTGTGGATAGGGCGAGGAACCTGGGCGTCCTTCTGGATCCACAGCTCTCTTTGGAGGAGCAGGTGGGGGCTGTGGCCAGGGGGGGCTTTCGCCCAGGTTCGTATAGTGCGCCAGCTGCGCCCTTACCTGAGCCGAGATGCCCTTCGAATGGTCACTCATGCGCTCGTCACCTCTAGGATCGATTACTGCAACACTCTCTATATGGGGCTGCCCTTGCGGACTACCCAGAGGCTACAGCTGGTGCAGAATGCGGCCGTGCGGGCTGTGATGGGAGTATCGGGATACTCCCATGTTACACCCCTCCTGCGCGACCTGTATTGGCTGCCAGTGGCCTTCCGGGTTAGCTTCAAGGTGCTAGTAACCACCTATAAGGCCCTAAATGGCTTGGGTCCAGGGTACTTGTGGGAACGCCTCCTGCCAGTATCATCATATGCCGATCGTCCTGTTCGCTCCCACAGGAGGGGCCTCCTGGTGATACTGTCGGTCAGACATTGTCGGCTGGCGGTTCCCAGGGCTAGGGCCTTCTCTGTGGGAGCCCCCGCCCTCTGGAACTATCTCCCCGTGGATCTCCGTTTGGCCCCTGACCTCCGCTCCTTCCGCCGGGACCTAAAGATTTGGTTATTTCAACAGGCCGGCCTGGAATGACCCGAGTGGGATTTTTACTGTTTTAATTATTTTAATTAATGTTTTAATGTTTTATTGTTATTTATTCGGACTTGTTATATTTAATGCTTGTTTTATGTAAATTTGGTCTTGTTTTATTGTTAGCCGCCCTGAGTCCTTAGGGAGAAGGGCGGCATACAAGTCGAATAAATTATTATTATTATTATTCATAGCAGCAGAATCTGTGATTCAGCATATTAAAGTACCCATACAAACTGAAACAGAAACTAATAACAGATAACATAATCAGAGTTGGAAGGGACGTTGTAGGTCATCTAGTCCAACTCCCCGCCCAAGCAGCAGACCCTACACCATTTCTGGCAAATGGCAGTCCAATCTCTTCTTGAAAGTCTCAAGAGATGAACCTCCCACAACTTCTGAGGGAAAGCTGTTCCATTGGTTGATTGTTCTCACTGTCAGAAAGTTTCTCCTTATTTCCAGGTTGAATCTTTCCTTGTTCAGTTTCCATCCATTGTTCCTTGTCTGGCCTACAGGTGCTTTAGAAAATAGCTTGACCCCTTCCTCTCTGTGGCTGCCGCTCAAATTTGGAAGACTGCTATCATGTCTCCCCTGGTCCTTCTCTTCACTAGACTAGCCATGCCCGGTTCCTGTAACTGTTCTTCATATGTTTTAGTTTCCAGTCCCCTAATCATCCTGGTTGCTCTTCTCTATACTTTTTCTAGAGCCTCAACATCATTTTTATAGTGTGGTGACTAAAACTGGATGCAGTAGTCTAGGTGTGGTCTTACTAAGGCTTTATAGAGTGGTATTAGTACTTCATTTGATCTTGATTGTATCCCTCTGTTAATGCAACTTAGGATTGCATTAGCTTTTTTGGCGGCACATTGCTGGCTCATATTTAGCTCAAAGTCTCCTTGGTATGTTTATTGAAGTCACTCTGTGCCCCACCAAGCTTATTAATTGGAAATCCAATTTTCTGTGATAAAACGAAGGAGTATTAGGAGCCCTGATGAGCTTGTGCTAAGTAACTCTGAGTTGTGATAAAATATATGCCAAGGCATCTGGAAGCACTCAGTCTCATTGTAGGAGCCCATAGTTAGAAGGAAAATAGCCAGGCTCATACGTGAAGTGAGGATTCTTGGAGTGCAAAAAGCCAGCCAGCACCAACAGTTCTGCAAAGCTTTGGACAAGGAGAAAGTTGGGTTGGCATGTTGCCTCTTGGCCAAAGGAAGATACGTTAGAAGAAGAAGGAACAGTCCAAGTGTTGACCAGCACCTGTGCTGGACATTTTTCCTGATCCTCTCCACAGGCCGACTTACAGCTTCAGAGCTAGAAGGAGAAGAAACAAAAAAGACATTGAAAAGCAGATCTAGTTATTTTCATATTGTCTAAATTCTTTGGCTGGTTGAAAGAAAAAGAACATCTGCTGTTCTTATTTTTTAAAAAAAATATTGCTAGTAACAACTGCATAAAGTTGTACAAAGTTGCAAATTATTTTACCAAATTGTGGTCAGTTTCTTTCTTTTTGTCTACTTCTTAAAACTGTACATTGGTGTAAATTGGATACAGTACAGTTGTTTAAGAAAGAATGAGAGAGAAATAGGAAAAACAGAAGTAGGACTGTCTGTTTGTAGTAATGACTGAGAGAACATATTTGTCTTTTTGCATCCTTAAATATTTCAAGGAAGAATATATTATCACGGTAGGAGCTGTGAGCCCCTGTGTTATAGTCTTCTTTCTTTTCCTTCCTGTCTGCTTCTTGGTCTAGGAAATAGAAACTATCCTCTTCTCCCAGGAGAACGAAGCTGAAGACACCAGCCTGAAGATGACGGATGAGATTTCGTCGAAACGTTGCCAAGGTATTCTCAATCTTACACGGGACAAGACCCGAATACACCAAGATCTACATATCCTAAGTAGGTTCCAACAAGCAATTTTCCATGTACTAAAGAAGTATGAAATGCATCAGTAATGCTGGAAGGAACATCTCTGAAAGTAGAAACCAAGACATGCTAAGTGTTAAGAACAAATTATTAGATATTCAAATAAATACAAAATAATAATAATAATGACAATAACAATAATAATAATAATACTTTATTGTCATAAGTAAACCTCAGCCTATTTCCTGGTAAGATAGAACAATATGGGATAGATTGCACCATCACGAGAAGGATTCGCAACTGGCTGACCAATGACACCCAACAATTAATGGAATTGCATCTACATAGAGGGAAGCATGCAATGGGAGACCTCAAAATTCTGTTGAAGAGCACTGGCCCTTGTATGTTCTAGGTTGCAACAACTTGTGTTTAATTTCACATTATATTAAGGAGCATTTGGAATACCTTAGATCAGGGGTGTCAAACTCAAGGCTTAAATCTGGCCTGTGGGACCACCCTGGAAACAGTGAAGGACTGGCCCACCGTGCCTCTGCCAGCAGGAGCCCAGGAGGGCCTCCTGTACTCCATTTTCACTGGCAGAGGGCTGCAGGAGGCCATCTCCGAAAACAGAGCCTCGATGAGTGACACTGAGCTGGCCACACCCACCCTGGCCATGCCTCCCCCAACCCACTGAGGTAAAGCACAACCCTGATGTGGCCCTCAATAAAATCAAGTTTGACACCCCTGCCTTAGATGGCACCCAAGTAGCTATTTAATCACACTTAAAACATAGAATCATATGGCTGGAAGGGACCTCAGAAGTCTTCTACTCCAACTCCCTGCTCAAGACAGGAGATCTTATACAACTTGCAGCTCTGGAGCCACATGCGGCTCTTTTGGCCCTGTGCTGCAGCTCCCTGTCAGCTGATACCACCACTGGCTGGCCCCTCCCCTCACTGTCACTCCTCCCCTGGCCTGAGAAGGTAAGAATGATAGAGGGGGGAATGGAGACTCGCTCCATATTCCAGAGCAGGAGATGACTGGTGGGAGTGAGTGACCTTGAATTGGCCACGTCTACCCAGTCACACCGGTTGTTAAATTATTGGCTCCCTGTGGGAAATGGGTCCAAATGGCTCTTTGAGTGTTGAAGGTTGCAGACCCCTGCCTTATACCATCTTGGTCAAATGGTTGTGCACTCTACTCTTAAAAACCTTCAGTGTTGGAGACTCACAACTATGGGAGGCGAGCTGTTCCATTGATTAATTGTTTCTCACTGTCAGGAAATTTCTCCTTCTCGGTTGGATCTCTAATGATCTTCCATCGATTGCTTCTTGTCTTGCCCTCAGGTGCTTTGGAGAATAAATATCTGTGACAGCCCCTTGAATATCACAAGGCAGGTATCATATCCTCCCTAATTTTTCTGTTCAATGGTCTAGACATGCCTAGCTCCTACTCAAGATTGTTCCTTTTTCAGAATCAGCCATGCCTACAACAATAGATTAGCCCAGATTCCTTTTTCCACAGTCATTTGTTCCTGCAATTCAGATCCAACAGAAACCACCCAAGATGTAGCGTTATACTGTTCGTATTATCAAGCCAACTATCAGTCTCTTACCTCCCTTGTTGGAACATATGCATAGGTGAATTAGAGAAGCTTTTGACTTACCAGGCAACAGCCTAGCATTACATATAATAATATAGCTAATATTTTTTGTCACGGATATTAAAGCACACAAAACAAATTATTACTGAATTAGATCTGTGCCTAATGAAGAATAAATATTTTTGCCCGGGTGAGTTATGTTACATGCTATGTCATTAGAATTTTACATACAGTTTTTAAATCGGGTTTTTTATGACGCTATTTTTTATCGTTCTGATCATCGATCAAATAAATCTGTGTGCATGAACATAAAATAACTCTGCCACAGGATTCAGTGGAGAGAGTGAATTGGGGTGATCCACTAATAATGACTCTCTGTCTCTGCCTCTCTCTCTCTAATTACATGGCTTAAGTTAGCAGCAGCAAATAGAAATGTGCATCAAACCCATCTCCAAAAATAAAATAAAAGCCCCCAAAAGCAGACGTTTGTTAGAGATGTAGAAAATGTTTCAAGATCAAAGCCACCTCTTATTGGAAGCAGTCCAGCTTTGCAACATGGCATGTTGACCTTACTGGAAGAGGCTTTTTCACAGTGGGAGTGGTGTCTTCTAATATCAATAAACTTCAAGCAAAGTCAGAACAAAATCTGGAGGGTCAGAATGCTTTGACCTCAATCCTTCATAATCCTCTTTAGTTTTGGGAAAGGTGAATTCAGAAAAGCACTACCTTAGGGAGACTTATGTACAAAAAACAAGTATGCTAGAAGCACTTCTACAGTTTTTTTTTAAATACAGTATTTATTGGGGACAGATGTAAAATCTCTGAAAAAAGTGGAATGTTTAGTGAAAATGGTATACATATATCAATATTTGTATGTTGGAATATTGGAAAAATACGTTAAATGTTATATTTTAGTACTGAATAACAATAAACAGATTGACAAAATGAAGCAGACTTTTGATAAAAATGGGATAAAAATGGGCAGAATTGAAAGGGACACTCCAATAGAACAAATTTCGGCTGAATCCTCTGTTGGAAGAAATATCCTTCAGGGTTCAGTTCCAAGTGGGGAAAAAGACACTGGAATCATGGAAGTTGCTTGGAAAGAAGGTTTATTAATGAACAGGATCACATGCCTTGGAGCTCCTGTGGAGAAAAAGGGAGAGAAATGCTGAGAATCCCTTGGTTTTATGCCCTCTGTTGGGATTTGAATTTGAGCATGTATTCTGATTGGTTGTCAGACTCCCATGGGGTCATGCAGGGGCAACTCTGTAGGATGTCCTGAGTCCCAAGCTTGGTTGACTCTTGCTGGATGATAATGTAAGGAAAGGGCTTTGGGCAATTCCTATTATGGCTCTTCCTGAAGGAGGTAGATCTTTGTTATGTAGATTAGACTGGCCCAGGCCTTAATGGCCCATTAACAAAGGTGGTGGGGGAGGCTGAGTTTCTGCCTCTCTACATTTCTTTTAGGGGAATATATCCTAAAATATTTCATTTTTCTAGGAGAGGGGTGGGTTACAACTTCCAACACCTCCATATGACATTGTGAGTCTCATGACTTCATTGCCTGTGATGTCACTTCCTCCCCTTCTTTTCTCAGAAGGATAAATAAACATACAAATCTATTCCTTACAATTGCTGCAACCTGCTTTGCGTTTGAGGTGAACAAAAAATGACCCAAAGGGTAAGGAATCAAAACAGTCTTTATTCACATAGGATAATCCATAGTTAATTGAATCATGATTTATTAATTAACGCAATTGCTTGGGTGTGCATAATACACTGCTTTATAATCATGCTGTCTGGTTGTGAGTAATAGCCCAACCATATATCAGATGGGCATGTTGTGTGAACGAAGGACAAACAAAGCATTTCAAATTGAAAACAGTTCTCTGGAGCCCAAGCAAGAATGCTGCAATGGTGCAAGCTGTGTTTCTAGGGCTAGGCTGAAACAGGCCTTTCTACAAAACAGAGTTCAAAACTCTTATTGGAGTGATTGAAACAAGCCGTTTAGAGTGGATTTTGTGCTGGAAATGAACCAAGGTATATTCATCAGTGTAAAATGAAGAAGAGTTGGGATAGGACATTCTTCCCCTCAGGTTAGCAAATGGCACTGGTTTGAATTAGACTATCCGTGATACTGAAAGTATGCTGAGATGTATCCTTTGCATTTTTTCTTTTCTCTTGGCTCCTCAGCTGGAACATTTGAAGACATATTTCTTTTTTTTTTTTAATAAACTTTATTAGTCTTTTATATCTTTAAAAACCAAACCAAAAATATACATATTATGACATTAACAGTATGTGACATCTATCTCATAAACTTCTATTTTGTGCTTATTTACAAATATATACAATTTATGCGAATGTAAACCTTCCGTCTATAGTTGCTTATTATTAATTCTTTCATCATCCATTTGTCTTAATTCAATCCGATCATACCATTTTCCCCAAATTCTATAATATTCAGAGTCCTCTTTCTCTCGTAACATCAGGGTTAATTTATCCATCTCAGCACACATATTTCTTTTGGAGAAATTATATGCATGCTTGGGGAGGGAGATATACAAGTTATAGGTCATATACAATAAATGAATAGTAGCAGAGGCAATAATCCAGTACTATAGTAAAACACATACAACAATAAAACAACTTGTAGAACTTTTAATTTCTGGACTTTTTAAAATAAAAGGTGCATGATTTTTTATTTCTAGCCAATAAACTCTAGTCCATATTTGTTTACAAGAGCGTATTAAAAAGATTGGATGCCCCTGTACGGTGCAAAATAACGCAGGGATCACAATGTGTCCTGTTAAGTTTGCATGAAGAGACAGACACGGAGTGCTTCAAGCTCTTTGTTTATTAGTGACTACAGCTCAGAACGAACCCACTTTGGCTGGGCTGCGGCTGCTACTTATAGCCAGCAGCCGCAGTTGCCAGCCAATTAGAGTGCAGGGTTTTCCCGCACTTTTTAAACCAATCATTTCTTACATTTTACAAGAACAGTTCAAACTAAACCAATGACTTTAAACCTGCATACATAACACCCCTCCCCACTAGGTTCAGTCCATACTCAAACCCCAGCCTATCTAATGTATTCTTTTACATAGGTGGGGCTCTTACGTGTACGTTGAGACCTACGTGGTTCAGATGTTTTAAGGTTCTCACCTTGTGAGGGAGGAAATGTGTCTGCTGACATTTCCTTACTAGGACTTGTAGTAATGGTAGAACCTGTTTGGTTACTACAACCTGGTCTCTCCTCCCAATGCATTTCCAACCCAATGTCAGCACCTAAATCAGGTAATGATGTGCAATCTTCCATTTGTGAAAATGGTTGTTGGTATTGTGACAGGTTTTGGGATGGTTCCTGTCGTGTTAGCTCGTTAGACATGGGGTTGATTCTTGCTTGTTCATTACACTCATGATCCTCCCCTTCCCCCCTAGAAGAGGCAGTAGGTATGGGAACCAGAGAGGAGCAAAAGCAATGCTCCTGAGGCAATCGGGATCTTAATTGATCAATGTGCTGCTCCAGAGGACACCATCCTCCATTTGTACCCTGTAAGACCTGGGGCCTGTGATTTGGGTTATCTCAGCAGGAATCAATAATGGTTCACCCATAAGGTTCTTAGCATAAACAGAATCACCCACAGTGAATGTTTCTCTCCCAGGAAAAGCCTTTGGCTGCAGAGAATCAAGTCCAAAACGTGGTCAACAAAAACTGTAACTATAAGTCCAATCAAGGCAAGATGAGGTAATTAGTTCGGCAAGGCAGGAGCAAGAATTCCAGACATGAAGGCACGGCAATAACTCAACACCATTGGGCAGACACCAGGAACACAGATAACTAAAGACAACACAAGTTAAAACTCACGTTTGCTCCCAGCAGCTGCTGCACTCAGCATGCATTTCTTTTAAACTCTCTTCCCAGCTGTGGCTAATGAAGGGAATCAGGGCCCTTTCCTCCCCCATAAGCCATGCAACCCATGTTGCTCTCTTCTCAGTTCCTCCCTGTGTGCCCTAGGATGAAGAGGGGGTGGGCCTGGGTCTTCCTCTGAACCCCATCTCCCTTGTTCTACCTCTCCCCTGGACTTTGCCCTTCCCCAGTTTCCTCCACAGCCAATGGAGCCACAGTCCCACTCCCTGTCAACTGTTTGTCTTCTTTGTTGGATTCAGACTCCAACAGGGGCATGACGGAGGGAGGGAGGGAGGGAGAGGGAGAGAGGGAGAGACAGAGAATTCCCCAGCCAGCATTTTCATACCCAACTAATATCAAATTATTTGTCAACCTTCTCTCCTTTATTTATGAAGATATGCACCTTCTCTCTCCCTTACTTCTCTTTTTCTTGTGCTTCAGCTGTTCTTTATATCTAACATGGTATTATTTAGTAGGCATAGAGAAACATTCCATCATGTGAATCCCTACCTAGCTTGGTCCTGGCATGGCTTTAACTATGTGATCCTACATCATAAATTGAGGAGAAACTTAGGTTGAGGCAATCTTCTCATTGACAAAAGAGCAGTAAAACTATGCATGTATTATACACACAAATACACAAGTGTGTATGTATGTATATATATATCGTTTTCTAAATTTTATAATATGTGTGTGTGTTTTGAATAGTCTTAGTGTCACAAACTACGTATTGCTTTTCATTCTTTTGTTCTACATGTAATATGTGAGCCACAGATTCAAATGAATGACCTATTCACCTTACGTTCTTGTATAATGAAATTTCAGTACATTTTCTCTTTCTCTTCTATAAACCAGAAGAAGGAAAAGACAAAGAAAGGTATAAATTAGCAAATCATTTTTATTTTATTCCAAGGACAGAGTTTTTCCTGTTCTCCTGAAATGTTCTCTCAACAAATAAACCCTAGCAAATAATAATCCCAATTACTCTTCCTACTCTCGCAGCATTTGACATAACCTTTCTATATTTCATATTTGTCAAGGATTCTTTGTATATTCAGGGAAAATGAATTAAACCCTGGTTCAAAAGAATGACAAAAGTGATAAAACACTAGAATTCTAACAAGAAGAATGGAAAGAGATAGGTTTTATGTTTATGTGTAATCAGAATGGCTCATGTGCGTGATCAGCATTGGTCTGATCCAGCATCTGTTCCTCTTCTGCCTGTTGAAATTCACCTTGAGCTGTACCAGTTTTCTACCCCAATAAAATTTGTAGGAGCAAGTGATGTATGGATGATTAGGAGACAGCCTCTGTACTTTATGTCTCCTTTCCTTGTCTAAAAGACTTAGTTGGCCTGTCTCTACATAGCATGCTTCCTATTGGTTAGACCTGGGACTTAAATCACTTCTTTCTCTCTGAGTTCAATTCTCTTTTTCTTCTAACTCTGACCTGTGCAGTTCCATGTTGTCTCCTCCTTGCTTCAATGATCAAGGAGAACATACAATAAGCTCTTAGCTATAGACAGTTTAAAATTAACCTAAGCTTTTATACCAGCAGCCAATCTTTATTTTACATTTGCACAAGCACCAAACTCAGGAATATTTTGGGTACATGTTAATATATTTCCTTGCAAATATTTATTTTATGCTATCTTCTTTCCAATATCCTCCCTTCTCCTTTTTATTTCCAATAAGGTGATGCTTATTCAACTAAATACTATATATATATATATGTTCTTTTTGCGCCAACTCAGAAAGCTCAAACTGCTGATACAGTTCTACAGAGGAATTATTGAGTCTGTCATCTGCACCTCTATAACTGTCTCATTTGGTTCTGCAACCCAACAAGACAAACACAGACTTCAGAGAGTAATTAGGACTGTAGAAAAAACAATTACTACCAACCTGCCTTCCTTTGAGGACCTGAATACTGCACGAGTCAAAAAGAAAATTTACAGACTCCTCACATCCTGGACATAAACTGTTTCAACTCCTACCCTCAAAACGATGCTAGAGAGTACTGCACAGCAGAACAACTAGACACAAGGACAGTTTTTCCCCAAACACCATCACTCTACTAACCAAATAATTCCCTCAACACTGTCCAACTATTTACAAAGCCTGCATTACTATTACTATTAATCTTCTCATCACTCCTTATCACCCATCCCCTCCCACTTGTGACTGTAACTTGTCGCTTGTATCCTAAGGATTTATATTGACTGTTTCCTAGTATGATTCGATTGCTTATTGTACCCCATGATTATTATTAAGTGTTGTACCTTATAATTCTTGATTCTTGATGAATGTATCTTTTCTTTTATGTACAGTGAGAGCATTTGCACCAAGACAATTTTCTTGTGTGTCCAATCACACTTGACAATAAAGAATTCTATTCTATTCTATTCTATTAGCAAAGCATTCACTAAGTTGTGCTAAGTTGCAAACAGCAAGACATCGATCTGTGCCATTGTGGTCCCAGAAGCCATTATATTAAGAGCACCCAGCCACAACAGTTAGTGCAGCTAGCTGGGCATCAAGTCACCACCTACTCTTGGATTGTGGGCAGTGGTGCAGTTGGTTGAATGCAAAGCGGAAGCCAGAAGCTTCTCCTTTTCTGCAAGTAAAATAGTAAAAAAAAGCATCTGTGTTTCTACTGTTAATGGCATCAGGAACCCCTCTCCACCAGCGGTAAAAGCTAAATTTCATCAGTTCCCTCTTTTATAGCTGGAGATAGAAATAAATAGCACAGCTTTAAAAAGATTCTATGTTGTAGACCTGCACTTGTCTGCAGGAGGGGGAAAAAAAATCTCATGGTAAAAAAAAAGATTTCTTTACTGCTTTTATTTTATCTGCAAGTAATCAGCCAGAGGCCTTGATCAAGGTGACCCTCTCTTGGGGAGGGATGAATTTAGGAATCTAGAAGTGTATTGAGTCCGTCAGTTGGAGCCACTCAAAGTTAGACTGAGACTGGAAGAGTTGCTTCAATTTTATTGAGGCTCTTGTTGTTTATCTGGAAAGCATTTGATCTTGTAAGAAAATGAACAGCAATAGCACTTAGACTTATATACCACTTTACATTGCTTTACAGCCCTCTCTAAGTGGTTTACAGAGTCAGCATATTGCCCTCAACAATCTGGGTCCTCATTTTACCGAGTTCAGAAGGATGGAAGGCTGAGTCAACCTTGAGCCCGGTGAGATTTGAACTATCAAATTGCAGGCAGCTGGCAGTTAGCAGATGTAGCCTGCAGTACTGCATTCTCACCACTGCACCACTGCGGCTCTATACTTGGTATTGCTAACCCAAACACCTGAACATTAGATCCAGAAACCGATATGTTGTTGGCTCCGTGTGATGGTAAATGCATCCTTGAATGTGATAGTGGTTCTGCAGAAGGGAGTGTACCCTGATTTGATCAAGTGACTTTTGTCAAGGTCCTACCCAGGGCATGAAGGCTGTTATGAATGGATTGGGAGGAACAGACATAAACTCAACCCTGAAAAGATTAAGATGCTATGTGTTTATGGTTTTCCAGGAACCATGGATTCCCCATCTTTAGTTCTGAATGAGAACTAAAGAACCTCTCCAGATGGAACTAGTGTCCAAACTGGGGATCTTTCTAGACTCAAGGTTCCTGCTTAAATAGCAGGTGCCAGCATGGGCCAGATTTACTTAGTTCTGTAATGGTATGTCCTTTCTTGAAATGGGACTCCCTTTGTACAGTTACTCATTCCTTTGTACAATTCATGTTTGGATATTTCAATATGCAAGATGAAGTGCAAATTGTAATGTGCAGTGTGCTGTACATGGGGCAGCTGTTGAAGATCACTTAAAAGCTGTAGCTGTTTTAGAATATAGTGATGTAACACCTGTGCACTATAACAAATACTGGTTCAAGGCTAAAAAGCCTTTAATAGCATAAGCCTGGCTATCTGGGAGGGCAGATAGGTGCTGTCTTTCAGCCATTATTCACTGCCTATCTGAGAGGGTGTCCATGCTCCAGGTTCCATCTTTGAAACCTGATGGAGCTGGGTGATGTGTTTTCTCTCTTACACAACTTGCTCTTTGGAACAGTTTCTCCCAGGGGTATAAGTGACCCCAAACTCTGTTCTTTAAATGAGCTCTGAAAACTTGTCTCTCTCCCCAAGTTCTGGATTAGGAAAATAGGTGGTTCCTGTGGGGTTTTTATGCTGGGTGTATTAGCCCCTGAGATTTTGGCCTTATGTTGCTTTTATGGTATAATTTGTGGGCCACCCAGGATCATTACAAGTATGATATTCTACATGTTTGATTTACAAATATATATTTTGCACCAAATCCATCCTGAAAGACAAGCCATGAAGTTTATCTTTTTTCCTTAAGCCTGAAGGGTTTTCAAATTTTTTTCAGAATCAAACTTTGTTTAAACTAATCACTAAGAAGCAAAGCAACAAATACAATTTAGAGGCAAGGCCATGAGCACACAAAAACTGCCTGAATGTTGATAAATCTCATCCTTTCTATTGTACTTTAGAAAACCCGCTATTAACACCCCTGTATGTATTTGAATAAACATTTTTTAAAAATTGCTTTCCCATTATGTTCTGGTGGGACCCTGAGGTTCAATGAAACAAAATTTGAGCAATCCGACTGTAAGCTAAGAAGAACTGTATTTACATCAGAGGTGGTGTTCAGCGGGTTCTGACCAGTTCTGGAGAACCAGTAGCGGAAATTTTGAGTAGTTCGGAGAACCAGCAAATACACCTCTGACTGGCCCTGCCCCTATCTATTCCATGCCTCCCGAGTCCCAGCTGATCGGCTGGGTCTTCTTTTGTTGCCCTGCACAGGAGAATGGGGAACCCTGCGGCCAGCAACGACTTCCCAGCATCCCATGCGCTCCCATAGGCAGGGCCTCCTGGGAGTGCCATCAGCCAGACAATGTTGGCTGGCGGCCCCTAGGGGTAGGGCCTTCTCTGTGGGAGCACCCACCTTCTGGAATCAACTTCCCCTGGAGCTCCGGGTGGCCCCTGACCTTTGATCTTTCCACTGTGGCCTAAAGACACGGCTTTTCCAGCTTGCCAACCCGGACTGACAAAGGATGGGAATTTTTAGTAGTTAGTTTTGTTGTTAGCTTAGTGAGATTTCTTATTTAAATTTAATTCTGTTTTAATTTTTGTACTGTTCTTTTAATGTAAGCCTCCCTGAGTCCTTCGGGAGATAGGGTGGCATAGAATTCTAATAATAATAATAATAATAATAATAATAATAATAATAATAGTAGTAGTAGTAGTAGTAGTAGTAGAAAGCAGGTTAGTGGGGTGGGGAGGGAATAGGGATTTTGCAGCATCCTTCCCTTGCCATGTCCACCAAGCCACGCCCACCAAGCCACGCCCACAGAACAGGTAGTAAAAATTTTTGAATTCCACCACAGATTTACATGTATGTGATAGACAAAGATGTTAGTGTTATGAGTCTGATATGGACTTTTATATAGTATTGTATTGCACCTATGGCCCAATGAATGAATTGGTTGTGGGGGGGCTTTTACTAATAGTGGCTGTTATCTAAAAAGTCATTGACATGTACCTTCCTGAAACCAAGAGAATTGGTATTCTTCCCACAGGCAGGTCCTCTGAGGGACATCCTTTTGAAAAGGTCTTATCCTAAGTGAATGCTAGCAGTTTCTTTAAACAGACTCTGTTCATCACAAGATAACATTAAAAAAGAGCCAATTATTCAAGCAGAGTTTCAAGAAAAGCTAAAATTCGGACCTATACACAGAAATAAAGACAGTGAACTGGACCCTTTACCAAATGAATTCATGCTCATTTCACTTTACGAGCCACTGATCAAAAATGTGGTCAGCTGGCAGATGGAGAGAGAACACGTTTGAAATAAGCCATAGAGGCCTGACCAAAAAATCCTTATCAGGCACTCATAAACAAACCCAAACCTTTGTGCAATTTAATTAACGCTTATGGAAACAGGTCAAGAGGGTATATTTCCTCCCTGAACTTACAATTATTTATTTGATTCTTTGTTAAACGCCCTCTGTGTTGTAAAATCTGAAGGACTGTATGTAAGTTCTCAGATCCTCCCCAACCTGTTACCAGATAAACAACTAATTAATTAATGTGACAAAAGGAGGGAAGAGGAGAGGAGAAGGAAGAACTGAGTTTGAAGATAATATCTACAATTTAAAACATTTCAGCACTTCTGAAAGCATTGTATTTAAAAATCATCCAAATATTTGGATGTACAGGTAATTTCTATATATGTATATTTGCCATTACAGACTTCTGAAAAGAACAAGTAGCATTAGGTAATGGAATGTTTCAACACACCAATCACCCATGATAGACAAGCTGATTTGCATTGCATCTGAGCCAGAACAATGTGGAAGCGAGAAGTGAATCAATTTAAGGCAATTTACCATTATGGCTTGCATTCAATTAAAGCTTTAATATTTCTGACAATTACAAAGCCCATAACAAGTAACTGCATCCAAATTTGGGCATTAGACATATACAAAAACATTTCTCAGAAAATAATAGAAACCACACATTGAGGGCTTAGAGTTTTAAAATGATAATGTGTTTAAAAGTATATGGGACATTTTCTTCTTTCAAAAAAAAAAGACAATCAAAGGGATTAACATATTTTGTAAATTACCCCTGTAATGCTTCCATTTCAAAAGGATATAATTTGCTGTCCTATTTTCATAATGAATAGAAGCCCAATGAAACCAGGGTGTGTAGTTATGTTTTGTTTGTTTGCATTCAGTAGCAGTATATGGAGCATCTTAATCCAAATGGAATCATTAATTCTAACAATGATTTGAAAAATAACCCATCCCTCTTCCTTGCTGTCTACTATCATCAGTGTTTTTTCTTCAGTGTTTTCTTTAATGTAGGACTGGCCAAGAGCATTTTCCACCTGGCTGAATTTTTTTTTTTACAATTCAAGGCTGGCTACAGAGGCACTCAGACATGGTGATGAGATCACTTAAGGGGCACAAGTGAGAACCTAGCCCTCTTCTGCAATGTTGTTGAGATCTTTGAGTGTTGGCCACCTCTCTTTTCTCTCACTCTCTCTCCATTAGAACTTATATTTCTCTTCTTGTATTCCCTTTCTTTCATAGTAAGTTATGTATAATAGGTTGTCTAAAAGTCAAATCATCTTGTGGCTGAAAGTAATACACAAACTGAGCTTTTATATGAGGATGTGGCTACCCCCCGATGAATTCTCCTATACATCAACAAAACCACTAGGAAAAAAATCAGTGCTCATGGGATGCCATGGGCATTGATAATAACAATGCATATGAACAAAGTGCTTTAAAAAGATTTCAAAAGCTTCATTGCAAGGGAATCTGGAAATTAATACTTTGTCACCCTATCTGAAAGATTAAACAATGATTCATAGAAGGATGCATGGGATCTGATAGCTCAGTGGTTAAAGACATTGAGCTTGTCAGCTGGAAAGCTGACAGATTGTTTGAGACCCAAGTGCCACACCATAGGGTGAGCTTCCATTACTTGCCAGCTCCTGTCTACCTAGCAGTTTGAAAGCATGCAGATGTGAGTAGATAAATAGATACCACTTTGGTGGGAAGGAAACACCATTCAGTGCACCTTGGAGTGTAGTCATACTGGCCACATGATCACAGAAAGATCTTCGGACCTCTTGGCTAAGAAATTGAGATGAGGCAACTCCCCCTAAGTCAAACATAACTGAATGGGGGAAACCTTTACTTCACACAGTAGAAGGTTATTTGCTCTTTTTCTCCTCATTTTTGGAAAGTTTTCTGGAGAAATGTGTGAAAAGAATGGTATTTTGTAGAACATCTGCAAGGTAGAATTTCTACCAATTTTTGTCAAGGTGGCTGCTATTTTTTCCTGTAATAATTTGGAACCATGTCAGGAATAGAAAAGATGGAGGATGCAGTTAAATTAAAACATCCTTAGAAAGGGGAAAACCAAAAGAAAAGGAGAGGAGAAATAGAAGTGGAAAGGGAGAGAAAATAAAAATCAGGTTTTCTTTCAGCTCTGTTCCTACTTGTTGTCTTTTTTCATAGTGGTAGCCAGAGCTGCAATTTACAATCCTTTCCCAATTTGTATGGAAAAAGTGTAAGTGTTCCTGTTATGTATGTAGGTTTAAATGTCATTGGTTTAGTTTGAACTGTTCTTGTAAAATGTAAGAAATGATTGGTTTTAAAAGTGCGGGAAAACCCTGCACTCTGATTGGCTGGCAACTGCAGCTGCTGGCTATAAGTAGCAGCCGCAGCCCAGCCAAAGTGGGTCCGTTCTGAGCTGTAGTCACTAATAAACTCTTCACTGAAGCACTCCGCATCTGACTCTTCATGCAAACTTAACACTGGCGACGAAGGTGGGATCCTTCCTGAAGAGACAACGGAAAACAAGCTGAGAGAGATGGCTGCGCTGAACCCCCAGCCCGTTCGATCCGACGGCAGAAGACTGGGACTCGTATGCAGATCGTTTCCAAATGTATTTGGAGGAAACGATCTCGCCGACATTCTGAGAAGCGGAAGAGGGCGGTCTTTCTTCTGCGGTCCGGCAGTTTTCAAGATGGTGAAGGCATTGGCAGGAGCTGCAGACATGAAGGTAATGGACTGGCCCTGACTTAGAAAAGCTTTTAAGAGCCATTACGCCCCACAAGTATCGTGCCTCATTAAGAGACATGAGTTTTACCATCAGGATCAAGGGGAAAGCGAAAACATTAATGACTTGGCAAGTTTAAGAGACATTGGGGTGCATGAGTTTAACAACTTGGAAGAGGCCATGCGCGATCGATTTGTTCTAGGCCTCAAAGACAAGTGCTTCAGAGCAAATTATTATTAAAACCTAAGATCACGTTGAAGGAAGCCATAGAAGAGGCCTCCTCAGCAGAAGCCACCAAGTCCTCAGCAGCAGCCATGAAGAAAATTAACAAGGCCTCAAGCCATCCTGATGTGGAAAAGTCCACAACAACTCATTGCGAGCAAATAGATTCTGAGTCAGACTGTAGTGAGGTGGAGGAAGGAATTTACAGACTCAGAATGGAGAGGAAAAAGAAAGACCTAGGAAGAAAGAGGCAAGATTTCTACTGCAGAGGGTGTGGGGGAAGCCACCCCGCACTGAATGCAAGTTTTTAGACACCATTTGCCTCCGTTGTGAAAAAGAGGACACCTAGCAAGAGTCTGCAAATCATCCAGAACTCCACCCATCAGAAGAAATTTTGCTACAAGTAAAGACAAAGAATTCAAGCCTAACAATCTCAGTGAGAAAATGGGGTGCAGCACAGAAGCAAATGGGAAGAATGAAACTCATCAAACAGTCACCATTGGTCATTCATCACCTTTAAGAAGCAGAAAAGTGCATGTAAAGGTACTGATTGAAGGAAGGCCTTGCCAAATGGAAGTGGACTCAGGCTCATATTTATCTATGGTGTCATGGGACACTATTCACAGACTACTCCCAAACATTCAGAAGAAGCATTTCCAGAAGCAAGCACTGACTCTTAAAGACTACCAAGGGAACAAGTTTTCCAGTAGTTGGGACAAGAGAATTCAACTTGAAGTTCAAAGGCCACACCAAACGTTTGCCCCTGACCATCGTGGACAAGGATCGCCCAAGCTTGCTGGGACTTGAGTGGTTCAACCCACTGGGCATCGAGGTGACTGGCATCAATCACGTGAACAACACTGAATGGGAGGAGGCTTTGAAGTCTGAGTTTCCAGAGGTCTTCAGCAACAGATTGGGCAAGTATATGGGGACCCCTATCACTTTCAATCTAGACCCCAAGGTGCCACCAATCCGTTTAAATGCCAGAAGGGTCCCATTTGCCTTAAAGGAAAAAATTGATGCACAATTAGATAAACTAATAGCCCAAGGGGTTTTAGAGCCCACTGACCACTCCAGATGGGAGACACCCATAGTCACACCAGTCAAGACTGATGGGTCAGTAAGAATCTGTGGAGACTATAAGGGGACATTGAACCATGCTACAACAGAGCATATCCAGTTCCAGTGGTGCATCATTTATTACATTCCCTTGGCAGGGGCACAGTCTTTACCAAATTGGATCTGGCCCAGGCATATCAACAATTAACAGTTGATGATGCCACTGCAGAGGCCCAAACCATTGTGACTCATAGAGGTGCTTTCAAATGTAAAAGGTTACAGTTTGGAGTAAGTGTGGCACCAGGTATCTTCCAAAGCCTTATGGAAAGAATGCTCCAAGGACTGCCAGGGGTAGTGCCTTACTTTGATGATGTGTTAATCTCTGCTGAAAATGACACTCAGTTACATGAGAGACTCAGAGAAGTTCTAACCAGATTCAAAACAGCGGGGTTAAAGGTCAAAGAAAAAAAATGCACTCTTAGAACTGACAAGGTAGAGTTCTTGGGCTATATGATTGACAAGCATGGCATCCACCCTACAGATGCCAAGGTTCAGGCAATCAAAGAAGCCCCCAGGCCAAAATGCAAAACAGACTTGCAAGCTTTCCTGGGACTCATTAACTTCTATCACATGTTTCTACCTCAGAAGGCAACCATTGCAGAACCACTACACAGATTGCTAAACAAAAAGTCTGTTTGGGTCTGAGGCAGAAAAGAACAAGCTGCCTTTAACACTATTAAGAGACAAATCACGTCTGATGCTGTACTAATACAGTTCTCTGAGAACTTGCGGTTGTTCTGACTTGTGATGCATCCCCTTTGGAGTGGGGGGTGTTGAGCCACATGCTTCCCAGCGGAGGGAAGCCCTATTGCATTTTACTCTCACACTTTGTCCAAAGCAAGAGGAACTACAGCCAACTTGACAAGGAAGCTTTGGCAATTGTAGCAGCTGTCAAGAAATTCCATGAGTATCTATATGGGAGAACATTTACTATTGTCACAGATCACAAACCTCTGTTAGGCATTGTGGCAGGGGACAAACCAACGCCCACAATCCTGTCACCAAGAATGCTGAGATGGACTGAATTTCTTGCTGCTTACTCATACAAACTCATCCACAGGCCTGGAAGAGACATTGGGCATGCAGATGCTTTGAGTCGCTGCCCACTTCCTTCACACACTGAGGATCCTGCTCCTGAGACTTACACCTTTTCCTAGAAACTGTTGCCAAGCTTCCAGTACACGCTGCTGAAATTGCCAGAGAGACTGCCAAAGACACTTTATTGGCTCCTGTTATAGGCTGGATTAAGAAAGGTTGGCCTCTTCAAGATCTACCTCAACTTGCCCAACCTTTTAAATCCAGGCAAACTGAATTATCTGTATTAAGAGGATGTATTTTGTGGGGTAACAGGGTGGTTATTCCTGCAAAACTGCAAAGAGGTTTTGGAAATGTTACATGAGGGTCATCCTGGGATTGGATGAAAGGTTTGGCCAGGAGTTATGTATGGTGGCCACGTATTGACAAAATGGTTGAAAACTGGGTTGCATCTTGTCCCAACTGTCAGGTAGTCAGGCCTGCCCACCTCTCGCCCCACACAGGAATGGGAATGTCCTAGGGGCCCATGGTCCAGGATTCACATTGATTTTGCTGGCCCTACCAGAGGGCACATTTCCCTTATTATAGTAGATGCATATTCCAAATGGCTAGAGGTCATCCCAATGGCATCCACCACAACTGATGCTGTCATCAAACAGCTTTTTTGTAACTCACGGGTTACCTGATGTACTCGTTTCTGACAATGGTCCTCAATTTACATCCAACCTTTTTGAATCATATCTAGCACAGCAGGGTATCAGACATGCCCTGACAGCCCCTGGGCACCCTTCGGCTAACGGCCGGGTTGAATGCATGGTACGTTTTACCAAGGAAAAACTTCAGCAATTGGGTCCTGGGGACATCACTGAGAAAGTTGAAAAACTTCTCAGTGTCCAGCATATCACTCCTAACCCATCAACTAACTTATCCCCAGCAGAGTTGTTGATGGGTAAGAAAGGTCTCCCCTTGACCGCCTTCATCCCACTTATGCACCCAACGCACCACTAGATTCCACTAGCAAAGTTCACACGTTCACTGTGGGTGATTCTGTTTATGCTAAGAACCTTATGGGTGAACCTTCATGGATTCCTGCTGAAATAACCCAAATCACAGGCCCTCGATCTTACAGGGTACAAACAGAGGATGGTGTCCTCTGGAGCAGGCACATTGATCAGTTAGATCCAGATTACCTCAGGAACATCGCATTGTTCCTCTCTAGTTCCCATACCTAATACCTTTTCTAGGGGGGAAGGGGAGGATCATGAGGATAATCAGCAAGCAAGAATCAACCCCATGTGTAACGAGCCATTACGACAGGAACCATTCCAAAACCTGTCACAATGCCAAAATCCATCCTTACAAGTGGAAGATTGCACATCACTACCTGACTTAGGTGCTGACGTTGGGTTGGAGATGGGTTGGGAGGAGAGACCAGGTTGTAACAATCAAACAGGGTCTTCTTTTACTAGAAGTCCAGGTAGGGAAATGTCAACAGACACATTTCCTCTCTCACTGGGTGAGAACATTAAAACATCTGAACCACAAAGGTCTCAACGCACGAAGAGCCCCACCTATTTAAAAGAATACATTAGATAGGTTGGGGTTTGAGTATGGACTGAACCTAGTGGGGAGGGGTGTTATGTATGTAGGTTTAAATGTCATTGGTTTAGTTTGAACTGTTCTTGTAAAATGTTAGAAATGATTGGTTTAAAAAGTGCGGGAAAACCCTGCACTCTGATTGGCTGGCAACTGCGGCTGCTGGCTATAGCAGCCGCAGCCCAGCCAAAGTGGGTCCGTTCTGAGCTGTAGTCACTAATAAACTCTTAAGCTGAAGAACTCCGCATCTGACTCTTCATACAAACGTAACAGTTCCATTAATTACAATTCCATTTTAGTTGCCTGCCAGCTTTGGACAAACTCAATAGTAGGGACTGATTCACAAATAAAACTGAATAGGTTCTACATAGACTATTTATAACAACTTGGGATGTCTTTTCTGTAGATATGGAAAAATAAAGATCAATCTCTACCAGTTAAATTTATAATAAATCCTACGGGAGAATCTGCCAGATACTTTAATATGAGGCTGATAGCAGAGGTAATTTATTCTGCCTCCCTCTCTCCCCCTTTCCCATCTTATATGATTTTGGAAACAAACATCTTTTTGGTGTTCACTGTTTATTGAAATAGTTCTTGACCAATGATTATTTCTCATTTATAGTATTTTAAAATATAGTTTCTTCTCCCTTCATCTTCACTGTCTTATACTTTTCCCAATCTTATAACCATTGAGCTTGGGAATACACTGTGAAATTATTAATAAAAAAAAGACAGAATTCGATTTCTTTCGCAAAATTCCTTTCAGGATTTATGTTCTTCCATGGTCTTCACAGGGACGCGGTGGTTCAGTGGCTAAGATGCTGAGCTTGTCGATCAGAAAGGTCAGCAGTTTGGTGGTTCGAATCCCTAGCACTGCATAATGGAGTGAGCTCCCATTACTTGTCCCAGCTTCTGCCAACCTAGCAGTTCAAAAGCATGTAAAAATGCAAGTAGAAAAATAGAGACCACTTTGGTGGGGAGGTAACAGCATTCTGAGTGCCTTCAGCATTTAATCGTGCCAGCCACATGACCACAGAGACGTCTTCAGACAGTGCTGGCTCTTCAGCTTTGTAACCGAGATGAGCGCCGGCCCCTAGAGCTGGAAACGACTAGCATGTATATGCGAGAGCACCTTTACTTTTACCTATGGTCTTTTAGGATGTGCATTAAAAAAAAGAAAGAAGACAGATAAAAGCAATGTCGAAACCTGTATGGACATTTACCTGAACATGTAAAGAATAAGTATTTAGCAGCAAATGTCCATTTAACCTAGTCCCAGACAATAAATAGGATAAATTTGGTATTGTCAATAGTTATATTACTGACGTTAATATAATACTCAATAAGAAAATAATAATAATAAGTAATAATACCCAATAAGAAAAACAAGTTGTTTATTTTCTTTTTTAGAAAGATAAGGTTCTTTTTCTCCAAATAACGTTTTTATAGAAAAAAATGCCACTTACATTTTGTGAAGAACAAAATATGTTACGTGAACATTGTGTGAGAGTCAGTTTGGTGCAGTGGTAAAGATGCCAGGAGACTGTGAATTTTAGTCCTCTGCACCTGGATAAATTTGAGCTAGACCCTCCCTCTCAGATCAATCCATCTCCCAAAGTGGCTGTTGTAGGAAAAATAGGAGGTGGGAGAATTAGTTAAGTTATGATGCTTTGAGTTGCACAAAATGAAGATAGGATACATTACAACCTCCTAAGTTTTTGAGAAGAATACAGATACAGATAATCAGAGTTCAAAGGGACCTTATAGGTCATCTAGTCCAACCCCCCCACCTAAGCAGGAGACCCTACACCATTTCTGACAAATGGCAGTCCAATCTCTTCTTGAAGGCCAACATCAGTTAAAGACCTGGCAGCTGTGACTTCATATTTTGTGAATAAATAATAAGTCATTGACAATTTTCAATTCAGTTATTGACAAACAACATAAGAATTTTTTAGCACAGATAGCATTGAAATTTGGCCTAGAAACATGTGCTACAATAACAATAAAGTGGGGTGGGGGAATCACAAACACTGGTGGAATTGAAATGGTGAATGGCTAAAGCATCAAGAGCCATCAGAATGAAACCTACAAGTTTCTGTGCATTTTATGGTTGGATAATATCAAGCATGGGCAAGTTAAAAATGTGATTAATAAAGAATACACAAGGAGTGAGAAACTTGATAAAAACAGAAGTGAAACATGGAAACACCATCAAACCATCAATATCTGGGCCATGCCTGAGATACAATACACTGCAGGAATTATTAACTGGACACAAGCTGAACTGGACAGTTTGGACCAAAATAAGAAAACTATTACCATTCACAATGCATTATCTCCCCATAGTGATATTGATAGATTGTACCTCTTCTGGGTAATAGAGGCAGAGGTTTACACCTCAGGTATCTCACCATCACAGTATCAATTATATAGCACAAGGGTACCCAGAGCCCAGTTTTACTTAAATATGCTCAAGTCACTCCATGCAAGCAAAACTTTGCAAGCCAACTGTTGCCTCCATTCTACCAGCTAGAACAGCGATGTCAAACTCAAGGCCTGTGGTCAGGATTTGGCCCACGGAGTGCTTAGATCTGGCTTGCAGGACTGCCCTGGGAACAGTGAAGGACCGGCCCACAATGCCTTTGTCAGCAAAAACAGAGCCTTGGTGGTGCAGGCTGTTAAATGCCTAGCACTTAATTCCAGCTGCCTGCAATTAGTGCAGGCTCGAATCCCACCAGGCTCAAGGTTGACTCAGCCTTCCATCCTCTCGGGTAGGTAAATTGAGGACCCAAGATTGTTGGGGGCAATAAGCTGACTTTGTAAAAATGCCGCTTAGTAATAAGCAAGCATATACAATGGAATGAAGGCTATTGCTGAGCGCATTGGGTTGTGCTCAAAAATTGTAAGACGCCCTGAGTCTCCGGAGAAGGGCGGCATATAAATATGAACAAAAAAAACCCCTTGAGGTCGGGAGGGCCACAGGCATCCCAAGCTCCATTTTCACTGGCAAAGCACTTGGGCCACCACAGGCACCTCCAACACAAATGATGTTGAGCTGGCCATGCCCCCTGGCCATGCCCCACTGAGGTCAAACACAACTCTGATGTGACCCTCAATGAAATTGAGTTTGAATATATATCCCTGAGCTAGAATATATGCAGTTCAGTGACAAACTTTTAAGGTGCTTTGTCTATGTATATCGCTCTTTTCTACCTACTCCATCTTTCAGTCGAAATTGTTCTTACATGCAAGGCTATCTTCCTTTGGGGTAAAGATAGGAATACCTTTCCATAAATCCAAATGCATTAAAATAATTGATGTCGGCCAACTTGTGCAAGCCATATGGAGCATATCGTTTGTCAGGCAAATGACTTTTTAATGATCTAGGATGTACTGAGAATGATTCACTTATAGAGAGAAACCACTCTAGAATTCTAGAATGTGAGACTTACTGTGGGAATCTATCCTCTCTTCTTTCGTCCCTTCCTTCCTTCCTAAAGGGCAAAAATCATAGCTTTCTGGACTCTACAAATTGCCTGCATATTTGTATTTATCTGCTAGCATTCATCTTTCTCCAGTGAAAAATCTGTAAGCAATTTTTCTGAAAATACAGGTAGTCCTTTACAAGAAATATCCCTGTGAAAACAACTGCCAAATCGTGTACTGTATTATCATTTCAAGAAAGTTTTCTATGCTGAGTTTAGTCAGTTTAACACACATTAAAGAAGATAAAAGTGTGGCTGAATTTCTCTCTTGATTCTTAAATGAGAGATTAAAAAAAAAAGTCCAATGAATGCATGGCGAGTCTGGTTTTTGTTTATACTTTGAAATGCCAGTGTCCACCTGTAAGCAAAGAGACTTTGAAAATGAAGGGGCTTCCTATAGCAGTCTGAAGGACATGCTCAGTAACCATAAATACAGTACATGTAGTCCTCAATTTACAACAATTTGTTTAGTGACCGTTTGCAGTTACAACAGATTCAATTAACAACCGTGTTACTCATTTAACAATTGCAGTGATTCACTTAACAAATGGGGCAAGAAATGGGGCAAAACTGACTTATCAAATTTCTCACTTGCATACATGTTGGGCTCAGTTGAGGTCATAAGTTGAGGAGTACCTGTAATAGATTAGTTATATTTTTAAAAAGCTTACTTTGGCAAATTTACATTTTAAAAGCCTCCTCAATAAGGTAGATTCATTTCCTTTTTTAAAAAAAGTATATAATCAAAAATCCTCCAAATTCCAACATTATTAACTTGGACAATAAAGCAGAGTTCTATTCATATAGACATCCCTAACTTATGGGTAAGGAAAATATATTTTGCAAGTGGTGATTTTACAAGGCGACATCTTCAAACTTGGTTCTTTTTAACTTTTATTTCTAATTTCAGTCTGAAACCAGTAAGTGGAAAGTTAAGTTGCATAATTAAGTTTGTAGAAATCTTCCTGGTAAAGGAGGAACATGTTTGTACTGAATGCATTGTATATCAGAGGTGGTATTCAGCAGGTTCTGACCAGTTCTGGAGAACTGGTAGCAGAAATTTTGAGTAGTTTGGAGAACCGGTAGCGGAAATTTTGAGTAGTTTGGAATACCATCTCTGACTGGCCCCACCCCAATCTATTCTCTGCCTCCCAAGTCCCGGCTGGGTTCTCTTTTGTTGCCCTGCACAGGAGAACGGAACTGGAAAGCAGGTTAGTAGGGTGGGGAGAGAATAGGAATTTTACTGTGTCCTTCCCTGGAGTGGGGTGGGAATGGGCATTTTATAGTATCTTTCCCCTGCCATGCCACCAAGCCACGCCCACAGAACCGGTAGTTAAAAAAAATGAATCCCACCACTGTTGTGTATGCTTTTAAATCACCCACATGCCACTTTAAAGCTGTCTTCCCCTTCACTTGGTTTAAATGTGAACTTTTGCTATGGTTAAAAAGAATTTCTACTTCACTATTTGCTTTTCAGAGCTATCATGTCTTGGGTTATTAATTTCCACCTTTGCAATAAAAAGCTAAAGAGACAGCCTATAACTTTCTTTGTTAATAAAATATTTGTTTTCAATATTAACATGGAACTTTTGTGGACTAATTCTGAATGAAATGTATTTGCAAATTTCACAAGGGAAAAAGTTATAATCTCACCAATTTTATGTCTTTAATTTAAAAAAAGTATACCGGACAAATAACACTGGTGAAGCAAGGATATTTTTTGGGAGAACATGAGGGACAATAGATTTTAAGAGAACAGGAAATGTCTATGGGAGAAGAAAACTATTTTGCCATGAGGCTAGAGTAAAGTTCTTTTACTTAGGACATCCTTCTTTAACTTGGTGGCGCTTACCAAATTTACAGTGCTTTGATCCTCGTAATTCTCAGCTAGCAGTGGCAAAACTGTGTTTCTTTGGAATTGTGAAAATTGAAATCTCATATATCTGCAGAGCTTCAGACTGAGGAAGGCTGATCGAAGATTTCTTGTCTATACTATAGCTTTCCTGCTGTGTATTTTGCAATTGGATGTTTTTCACTATTTAAATCAGTGGTGTTTACTTGTAGCTCTTTTGATAGTTGTTGAACTACGACTTCCAATAAACCTCCAACGAAAATGCTAGTAAGGAAGGATTTTTGGAACTGTAGTTCAACCATATCTGAGGACTATGGATTTTCATTCCTATATATACAATCCGTGGTGAATGAATGAGTGAGTGAGTGAATGAATGATACATGTATTCTGTTTCAAAATCTGATACAGGTTTAGGGTCCTTAAGTATATTGATTGTTTATAAACTTCAACAAACTACACCTTGAACACAGTCTTTCTTCTAGCTTGGAAGCAGACTGGATTTTTCTTCCAACGCATCCAAATTTTGATCATGTGACTGGGGTGTTGCTGCAATGGTCATAAGTGTAAAAAATGACCATAAGTCAGGTTTTTTTCAGCCCCATTGTAACTACAAATCATCACTAAACAAAAGATTGTAAGTTGAGGATGACCTGTGTAGGAATTTTTTTCTTCATTTTGCTTCTTAGTTTTCACCTGCACTACAAGTTTCAAAGGGAAATAAGTTTTTTTTTTTTAGCTGCTAGCTTAAACAAATCACTCGAATACGTTGCATGCCATTAGACAAATGCACACAACATAAAATAAGGATATGGGCAGGGAGATAGAAATTCCTTTTATTTTTCCCTTCATTCTTCCCCATGGAGAGAATTTTTATTACTCCTGGAGCTGTCTCAGCTCAGAGAGGGCAACGATTAAATGAATTTCTTTGCTCTTTGTTCTCAGTGTGTTGATGCAGAAGTAAATATAATCGTAGATTACCTTCAGGTGGCTTTTGTGGGATTGTAGAGTGGTATCTAAGGCACTGTAGGAATATCCCGAGTTAAATAGACTAGGAGGATTGAAAAGGAAATATTGAGGATTATTGAGGAGAAATCTGGTTTTCCTTCTAATCCTTCTGAGCCAATTCACTAAAGAGAGAAGTAGAACATTAATAAACTTCGCTGGTTTGTCAAGTGACCTTGATAAAAGCAACGTAGGTGAGTCCAAAATTAGTTTAATTAGTGGAATTTTAATATCATCTAAGTCGTTCAGACCATTTACCATGCTGACCATTTAAGTCAATTTCACTAATGGATGAGGAGACAGGAAGGTACACAGTACAAAACGGTGTGCAGATGTCTAATTCAATCATTTCTCTCTCTCTAAGCCCCTTTAGCAAATTGCATATCTTGGAAGTGAATTGCATATCTTAAAATGGAATTTCATTTAGCATTCTTACAACTGCACAGAAATGCAGTTATTTCTGACCTACTTGCAGAGTGAAAATGACATCCCAAACTCTGTAGCATAGGGATTCAAAAAAGCTGGATTGGCGAAAGGGCTGTTTGCAAATCTGTGAAGATGTGTAAATGTCTTCTCTTGATGCATCATACAAATAAGGGATAGCAGGCTTCTACACTGGTAAGAACTCCACGTGCCAGCAGTTTGTGAAGGAATCGGAGATATTTTGCTACCTGACACAGTGGATTAGAAGCAGTGGTTTGGCAGAGCTTCAATTCCATCATTGTAGCTGTCATTTGGAGATTTTGTGACCATGCCTTGTGGTCACCCCTGATCTGAAAGTACCCTGACTTCAAAATTGATAATGAAATTGTGTTCCTCATGATGCTAAAGGCAGCAGATGAGCTTAGTCAGATGTGATATTAGAATACACAGCTTCTTTCTCCAAAGAGGAGGAAAGTGGTGAGTTCAACAGCAACAGGCAATCATTACTGCTCCAAAGACCCATCCCTGTGCTTCCTGTGAGATAAACTAGGCATCAAAACTTTCAGGAATTTAATCATAACAAATTTTGGTTGGTCTGCTTCCACAGCAATTGCCTCTCAATGTATATGTATATTAAGTTAGACCTCCTTTTATGGGGTATGTTAGGTATGCAGGTTTAAAGTCATTGGTTACTCAAATAGATCTTCGAGTTCTGAACCGCAAACCATAGTCTAACATTGAGGTCTCCAAACTTGGCAACTTTAAGATTTGTGGACTTCAACTCCCAAAATTCTCCAGCCAGCATAGGGAGTGGAAGTCCACAAGTCTTAAAATTGCCAAGTTTGGGGACCCCTGGTCCAGCATCTACTTTTATGGCTTGGTTGAAAGCTTCAGTGAGCATGTTATTGAAAACTTTCACTATCTCTCTTGAAAAGTTTTTCACAGAATTTTCAGACATTCCAGGATTTTCCCGTATTAAAGCTAACTTGCAATACTTTTGGGATGGAAATAGAGATTGAAATGTATGTATGTATGTATGTATGTATGTATGTATGTATGTATGCATGCATGTATGTATTTGTTTATTTATTTTTCATATTTCTAAACCACCTATCTCCTTCATATCTTTTGTCTGCCATTGTGCATGTAAGCAGCTTCAGTATAAGGTACAGCCTTTAAAAGTTTTGTATACCATTTAAGTAAAGGCATTCTTCAATGGGATTGAGTAGGATTAGCATACACAATTCGTACTGAAGGCTTAAGAAGAGATCACACAGTGGTACTGTCAAAGTTGAACAGCTGTTGAACAACATGTTTTCTGAGAAGTGCCATCTCTTGCTTAATCCTTTACTTAAACTGGATGGATGGATGGATGAATGGATGGATGGATGGATGGATGGATGGATGGATGGATGGAAGAGAGATCTTTCCTTGGAAGATGAAAGCAGCTGTTGTGGTCTCGGTCTCTCGGTCTCTCTCTCTCTCTCTGTCACAGAGAGAGAGAGAGAGAGAAAGAGAGAGAGGGAACATCCCTGGTTTCTGAGCTGTTGTGCAGGCCAGATGGATAAAATTGGGTTCCCTGATCTGTGGAGAAGCCAAATGAATACAAATAGAAAAATCTAGGGATTTTCTGCTGGCCTCCAGGCTGAAGGAGGAACAGAGCAATGGGAAGAAAAAGTGAAGCAAAGGGGAAGGAGGCAGGAAGAGCAGTAACTCATCCCAATACTACTACTAATAATGTATCAGGGAAGAAATTGATTAACCAATTGTTATAGATATTCCTATTTACATTGTTTGAAAGGAAATTGAATAAGTTAAAAGCTTCAAATCTTCAGGGAGAGGGCTTCGGCCTAGAAGTGCCGGGAAGATTTATTAAATTTATATGCCACACATCTCACCATTGCACAGACTCTGCACATTGATCAAGCACAAGGGAATCCAATAGCTATTAAAAGTTTTGGGGGAGGACTCAGAATAAGGAGTACCACACAAGCAACTCTGAAACTTTTTACAGCGAAACTCTGGGCCCAAATGTTGTGTGGTGCTCAGCAGGGACTATTCCCTCCCTGTAAATCATTTGAAGCCATCCAAATAAAAATTTTGCAAACCCCTTTTTGAGAGGCCAGATGTGTATTGAATGTGATGCTCAGAAGGAAAGCAGGTCACCCAAAAGTGAGAAGCTGAGACCATGGCTGTCAATACTCGCATATCAGGTCAAATGCCACTTTCCCCCATCATCAGGGTAGACTCCATTTGTCCTGACAGACCAGTTTTGATCTCTATGGTAACAGGCAGTTCTGAGGGACCTTGTCCATTACGGCTTGCCACTTAAGCAACTGCTTCCTTTGGAATACACTCAGGCTAAAAGAATCATTAGGGAAAAGGTCCTAGATATAGAATTCCAGAACAAGGTCAGTCAAATTCTATCCAAACTTAAGCACAAGCTATTCCAGGTGGGAAGCGGGGAGATACCTGACTAATTTAGTCTCTCCAGCTCAACAAACAGACTTTTTGACTTGATATTTGACCCTCTTTGGTTCTTAATGGGAGATTTACCAAAGTTCACATGTGGGGAAAAACAGGGGTGGGATTCAAATTTTTTAACAACTGGTTCTGTGGGTGTGGCTTAGTTGGTAGGTGTGGCTTGGTGGTCATGTGACTGGGTGGTCATGGCCAACTCGACATCACTCGCGTCAGGAGGCACTTCTCCTTGCCTGGCCTCTCATGACAGTGGGGATGCTGCAATGGTCATAAGTGTGAAAAATGGTCATAAGACACTTTTTCAGTGCCATTGTAACTTTGAATGGTCACTAAATGAACTGTTGTAAATCAAGGATTACCTGTACAAAAATACAAAAAGCTTCTTTGCTTGAAAAAAGCTGCCCTAAATACCAGTCATTAGACTAAAAATTCCTGCAAGCCAGAGTTACAAATCAAGCAGGATGCCAGAGCACCTTGAGGAATTAAAATAGTTAAAATACAGTGATAACTATCAGCAGCCAACTCTTGCTCATAAAGTGAAACCCTTTAGCAGAGAGGTCATTTAAGCTTTCCAGAAAGAGCACACCCAAGAGAAGCAATCCCTAGATCCATTTGTACCACTTAAAGATACCAGCTGGTCTCACTCACCTCACAAGATATCCTAAGGAAATCATCCAGATTTAAGGAAAGGTCACATGCCCCCCAGAAAGGCAATAAAAAAATCAGTGCCAAGCTTGCATCCTGTCTCTTGGAAGTACACCCCAAAGGACAGTGCCAGATACCACTAAAGCACTAAAGGAAGAGCCCCTCCCCAGATATTAAAAAAAAACATGAGGCAGGAAAAAATTCAAACACAATACAAATAATTAAATCACAACTATTGCTTGTTAAACCAATTACCAGAACAAATAGGCACAGGAATTAGCAGATTTCTCAAACCAGTTTCTTTTCAGGAACAGAGAGTAATCTCTTTCCTTCCAAACAAAGCTGAATAGGGAAAATTATCCCATCAATAAACACAGGATTGGGACTTCCGGGTTGAGCCTTCTCGCTAACGGGTGGCGGTTTGCGATCGTCTGTGACCGCAGCCCGGCTCTTGCGTTGGAGAGCTCTGATCCTTACGGTTCGGGGCTGAAGCTGCCTCGGAGGGGTGGCGGAGAAAGGGAAAGCTGCCAGACAGAGTGAGGGGAGCCGCATCTCCCCCCTTTGAGTCTGGTCTTTTCCCTCCGAAGACGACAAGAAGCGGTGGTCAATATGGCCACCTCAAAGAGAAGGTCTCAACTGGACTAAGATCAGTGCAGGAGGAAAGAAAGAAGTTGACAGCAGAGGAACCGGGAGTATCGGATGGTAAGATCAACAAAGGCACCCCGGGATTAAGATAAAGATGAGTTTTTAAAAAAAGAAGAAGCAGCAGCACAGTGTCAAGTGAAGGAAAAAATAGTAAGTAAAATATCTTTGACAGCTATAAGGGGCTTCGAACCAGGAAAGGAAGAAGCCGGCGTAAGAACTTAAGTTTGGGGCTCGAAAAATCCTGAATATTAAAATAAAAGGAAAGGGAGAATATTTCGTGTAACAGAAAGTGCCACTTTGTGGATAAAAATTGGAATTTGAAGAAGAAGGAAAATATCTTGTTCCTTTGTGAATTGGAGTTGTTACAATTTTAAAGAGACACTGAAACAAAAAAGCAAGATCCATAGAAGGTGAAAGTTTGAATTAAAATAAAAGACAGACTGCTGGATTAGTTGGTGATATTGATCTAGACTCTGGACTTGGGCTAAGATCTTAGAAAATTTAAAAAGGAAGAAATAAGGAAAATAAAAACTTTGGTGGCCATCCAAGGAATTAAAAATGGAATTTAAAAGTATGAAAGAACTGCTACAGGAAGTGACTGAACTAATTTGGCTTGTTGCAGAAGACATGGGCATGGAAATGGTGAACAAAGAACAAGAAGAAGGAATCTTGGAAAGGGAGGAGCCAGCCCAAGGGAAAGCCATTTTAAAGAGACAATTAACACAAAGATTAATACAATTAAAAGGGAAAGGGAGGGTGGTTAAAAAAACAAAACCTAAGAAAGTAATTAAAAAGGGGAACATTTATGAAATTAGGCATGCTAGAAAGGTCCAGAAGAAAAGGGAGCAGAAAGGCAAAGAGAGGGGGGGATTCAAATTGGATGGAGAAGGGATATAGCAGGATAAAAGGGAGGAGAGGGAACAAGAAACAAGAGCAGAAGATAGAGAAATACGGGAATTATATAATGAAGAAAGAAACTCGTTTACATAGAGATAATGGTTAATGTATTAAGAAGGGTTCTGCATGGAGAAAAGGGGTAATAAGAATATATTGTAATCATAAAAATGTAAAACAATAGGAGGTTACTGACAATTTTTATTAGATAAAGGTTATACTTTTACTTTTTATTTATAAAAGAAAGGTAAATGTTGATTAGATAAATTGAATTAACTGAAATGATTTTTGAAGATGTTTAAAAACCAGATTTGTCAGTAACCAAGGTTAGTTATTTTTTACTATTATTTTGGAACTATAAACAAATTTTAGGGGGGATATGTGTTGCAGAACCCAATTGAAAAGAGATATAATGTTATGTAGCTTTTCTTTTCTCTTTTTTCTTTTATTCTATCTTTTGCTTTAAAGGGAATGATTATTACTATGTTAATATGTTAACCACTGAGGTGTCACTTTCAAAGTAGTAAAGGGGGAGCAAGTCTAGGTTTTTTTTATTCTTTTTTGTGTTAAAGCTTGTATTGATTTAGAATTATGGAGAGAATATGTGATGAAAGGGCAAATCTGACGGATAAAAGAAATGTAAATGATAAAAGAGTATTAACAATGTGAAGATAGTTAAAGGATAGATATGGACAAACTTTATTTTCTATATGATGGGCAAACATATTGTTATTTTTAAGATATATAAATATTTAAAAAATATTTACAACTAATTTGAAATGAAATAGGGGGTTATGCAGATTGAGATTAAGATTTGAGACTAGGATTAATTTGTTTGGCCCTTTGTTTGCCAAAAAACGGAATGGAAGTAAAAATGGGATAAAATAGGAAGTTAAATGTCAAAAATGAATATAGAACTATTGTCATATTTGCATGTAAAAGTGATGACCTGGGAATATGCTGTCTACTGAAAAGAGCCTTATTTGAACCATTAAAAATTGAATAAAACTTGTTTAAAAAAAATAAAAATAAACACAGGATTAAAAGTCACCAAGCACAGAATTAAACTCACCAAAAACCAGTTTTAGACCAAAACTCAGAAAGCATATGTAAACTCACCTTTGAATGTCAACCTTTCTAGCTAGCCAAAAAGTATTTGCAGGAGAGTATTTCCTCCCAACAGCAGTGTAAAAAGCTTAAAACAACCCTTCCCCTTTAAGAAAAAAAAACCTCCTTCTGAGACAGTAAGTCTAGGCTGTCTGCCAAGAATCTAATAAGGGTAGAAAAAACAAAAGGAGATTTCTTCCAACAACCAGTTCTCCAAACTGCTTAGAAAGTTAACAAGGGTTCTATAGAACTGGTCAGAACTGGTAGAATCCCACCCCTGGGAAAAACTTGTCCATGTAACATGAAGGCTGTTGAGATCACCACACCAGAGGTGGTGTTCAGCAGGTTCTGACCAGTTCTGGAGAACTGGTAGCGGAAATTTTGAGTAGTTCTGAGAACTAGCAAATACCACCTCTGACCGGAGATTTTATAGTATCCTTCCCCTGCCATGCCCACCAAGCCACGCCCACAGAACCAGTAGTAAAAAAATTTGAATCCCACCATTGCACCACACATGTGTTTCTACATTGTTTGTGTTACTTGTGCAGTTGATAAACTTTCCTCCTTCTTTTATTGACACTTATTATAAGGTCATAATGAAAAATTTAGTTTTGATTTCCTTCTCTCAGATAAAGAATCACCTGTTACATACAACACAGCTAGATTTTGCCAGGTCACAAATAAAATTTGCAAACAGATAATTAAGCTACCCTTAATTATCCTTAATTATTGGGGATGAGTACTTTTTAAAATCTTTTTTGTCTAATCTTTGCCTGTTTTTATATCATTTTGTGGCCTTCAGTAGCCTTTTTAAGTTTACTCTTAGTACCAATATGATAAATTTTATAAAGCTATTTTAGTGCTTGAATGTTACCGTCTTGTATTAGCAATCCTAGTTTTTAGTTATTCTTCATCGCTTACAGGTTTAGAATTATTGAACTGGATGTAATTTTCCTTTGTATTTTATGCTGGTCTGTGATTAAAAAATAAACATCATTGTTGGATAGAGATGTATATCTTATGTATAATTTATGTTTTAACTGGAATAAAAATATGTCACTTCTCATTTTTTCTAAATCTAGTTTCCAGGAGTTTAGAAATACAAAACTATGCAGGCGTTTATAATTCTTTTCCCAAAAATTCTTTCTTCTCTGGTCCAAAGTTGCCCAGGGCGGCCAAACTGTTACTTTCAGTTCTGCCATCTTCAACCTGATGCCTTGCTGGCATCTTGCCATCAAAAGCTAGGGTGGAGGGAGCGAGGGAGACAAATGGGCAATAAACATTTATGCAGATGTGATGGGAAATAGGGAGGGGGGATGACACTTTGACGAAGACCAGGGAAGCCGGAACTGTTTGTGCCAGTCTTCAAGGTCACACACATTGAGAATGGAATGTGGATTACCCCAAACATCACAGCAATTCTCAAAACACCTATGCAGCTCCTTATTGGGTGAAGATGAACTGGTTACAGTGGGAGAGCTGGGATGAAGGGAAAAATCTGTAATCATTTGCACCAGAATCTTAGTTCTAGCCTGACTTTATTGCAACCAGCAACTTTTAGTAAAAGAACCTATCATTTCACCTAAATGGAGTCGAGGGTCTTTCTTTCCTAAGGGACTTGACTGGGGCAGGCCTGACAGTTACTGTGAAGACTTTGTGTCTTGCACATCCACTTCTGTGACCTAGATAGAATATTGCCCACAGATTTGTTCATAAACTCACTGCTTGGCTTTTCATTGTAGGGTAGAGCAATTAGGATTAGCCACTCATTTTTATGTAAAAAATATGGGTGTCCGCAGAGTATGGTCAAAAATGGTCAAATAGCATTCATAGCAGTAGAGTTAAAACTCTGCCAACTTTTTACGTGCAGTGCACATAAAATAACTTGTTGGGGGAGAATTTGCCCATCTTCTGTGCTCACATTTGGACCAATATGTAGGGATGATATCAATTTCCAAATATTGCCAAAATTTTGGCAGTATTGCCAAATATTGAAAACTGCAGGCTCAGGTAGGCAAACATATCTGCACATTCTTACAGTCTCTTTGCTGAAGGCTTGTTAAATTCATATTTTACACCATCATCATTTATATGACATATTACAATATAGCAGGGTGGCAAGCATTAGTATGTCTATGTAATTAACCTCATGCTCATGTAAATAAGATTAATTAGCCATTTTCTCCCCTAATCTGTTGGGAAACATGGATAATTATAGTTATATTGTTCATGCAAATTTCACTGAAATATGCAGAAGGACAGAACAGGTTGCAAAGTAAAGTTCAGCTAAATGACTATCCCTGAATATACCTCCAAAAGACAGATAAGCTAATTAAGTTTTGTCAACTGCATAAGGGTGTGTGTGTGTGTGTGTGTGCATGTGTGTGCGTACTTACTCTGCATGCTCCCTGCCATTTATTTCCAGCTGTCTAACATGGTATGCAAACATCCTGAGATCAGTCACTGAAAATCAGATGTATTTAGTACTGTATTTAATACTGCCATTTCAGTGACTCGTATGTCTTCTGCTGACTCTGTCCCTCACAATGCGGAAGAAAACTAGCTCAGGTGTAGAGCAGTGACAATCCTAGGTGAATAGCAGATATTGCAGCTTTCAAGCTGGTTAGAAATGTTGAAGGAGAAACAGCAGCATAAATTGATTCGCCCCTGAATGTATATTTAAGAGGAAGCTGCAGGCAAAGAAAGAGAATGTCTTTTCTAGTTCATATTTTTTATTAGTTTATCAAAATATAATATGTCAAAATATAAAAAAGATGAAAATATTGGAAAACGGGGAAAGAAAAGGGGAAGAGGAAAAAGTATAGGATAAAGGGAAAAGAAAAAGAAAAGCATTGACTTCTAGCTCCTTCTGGTGTGGCAGAATAAGGTAAACAGAAAACCTCTACTTTTTGCTTTTCTATGATAATATGCTTTAGCTAGGTCTGTAACAACAAACCTATCTAATCAGCAAAACCCAAAATCAAAGCTTCCTTTTTCTCCCTCCTCAAGCACATTGGGAAAAAGGCAGAAGTCATACTTCTTTCTTTTTTCTTACCTTAATTTATATCATTTTTCTTTATTTTTAATACTTCTATTGTGTGGAAAAATTCAAATTAATTTTTTTTAAAAAAAGAAAGAAAACATAAAGGTAATAGTCCACTTCTAGAAAATAAAGGCTCTAGCAAGACATACAGAAAACCAAGCTCCTTCAGACACTGAGGTGATGCCAACCGCCCTGTGCGGGCCCACAGGCAGGGGCTCCTTGGGGTGCCTTCTGCGACTCAGTGTCGCTTGGCAGTCCCCCAGGGAAGGGCCTATTCTGTGGCAGCCCCCGCCCAATGGAACCAACTACCTCTGGGACTCCGTTTTGCCCCTGACCTCCATACCTTCCACCATGATTTAAAAACTTGGCTCTTCGAACAGGCTGGGCTGTGCTGACCTCCGTGAGGGAGTTAAATTTAATTAGGATTGGTGGGTTTTATTTCAATTTGGCTTGTAATGTTATTTTTAACATATTTTTAGGTAATTAATTTATTGTTGGTTTTAGTTGTTAGCTGCCCCGAGTCCCTTTGGAGAGGGGGCATACAAGTCAAATAAAATAAATAAATAAATAAATCTGGGCTGACAGTGTGGCTTTTCTCTGATTGATCGATTGATGTGCTATTTTTGACTTATTTTTTTTATTATTCCTTTATTCATTCACTGCAGGTCTTTTATTTTTTTCGTTGACTGTGAATGTTGTAATTGTATTGTATTTGCTGCCAGGAATCTTCAGTGAATTATGATAATATATAAATGGAATGAACGATTGAATAAATAACTAAGTAAATAAATACACTGTCCTGAACACAAAACATGGTAGCAATTTATCTTTCCCTTTCTTGTATAGAGAGTGGATGAGCAGCCTTTTATTACTCCAAGAATAGCTATGAAGAGCAGCTTTGGCTGGCCTTTACTCTTATTGGTTGGCTCAAAGGAGATCTGATTGAGTCATGAAATTCCCCACCTGTTCTTAGTGTTCTAAGATTAAGATAATCTTATGATTAACTCCATACAAGTTTTGATGGATTGGGAACCTGAAATGAGGCCACGTAGAATGAATGAAAATATTATTCATACCTGACAATATAGTTTTGTTTGAAATAAACGTATTATTCCAGAAGGATTATGATACACATTTAATTGTTTTATTTAGGAACTAGAGTTCCTAAATACAGATGCAAGAGTTTGGGAGAGGAAGAGAAGCAAAGGGGACACAGGCATACTATTTACACGTCCCAAATAGGAAAGAGGAGAGGCTACAATGTCTTACCTGTCAACGACTTTTTTTTTTAATTACATTTATATGCAGCCCTTCTCCGAAGACTCAGGGCGGCTTACAATTTTTCAGAGCACAACCCAATGCGCTCAGCAATAGCCTTCATTCCATTGTATATGCCTGCTTATTACTAAGCAGCATTTTTACAAAGTCAGCTTATTGCCCCCAACAATCTTGGGTCCTCAAGACTTCTTCAGCCTCAATCACAACAATACAGGGGCCAACAACCGATACAAACTCAATTGCAGAAAATACAACTTCAACTACAGAGTGGTCAATGCCTGGAACGCCCTGCCAGATTCCATTGTTACAGCCTCAACCCCTCACAGCTTCAACCTCAAACTGTCTACCATGGACCTCACCCCATTCCTAAGAGCTCCTTAAAGGGGGCGTGCATAAGCACAGCAGCGTGCCTACCATCCCTGTCTTACTGTCCCCATTTATCTGTATCTACTTCCTTTGTTCTACTTATACATACTTATACTTAGTTATCTTGTGCATGTTTGACAAACAAACAAATAAATATTTGGAATGAAACAAAAAGGAAGAAACAGGTGGATAAGCACAGAGAAATTGATGCAGGGCCATTGGAAAAGGGGAGAAAGGAATGATAGAAAGATGGATGAACATAATGGTAACAAAGGAAAGAGTTTAGGTCTTTGCATTTCTCTTTTTATAGAGTTTCTTGGATCTTATCACACCTGGCTGAAGTTGTGTGACAAACTCCCACCCATTCCAGATTCTCTTCACTGGGCAGAGAGGCATTTGTTCCTCACCCTATCTCTTTAAATGTACCACAATAAAGCAGGAAATAAATAAATAAAATAAATAAAGCTTATTTGCAACGGAAATCCCAATTGCTAAAGAGCTTTCAACAAAGCTCTAGCTACAACTCCTCTCTATTTCCCTCCTCTCCCGTCCCCTCCCCCCTCTCCTCCCCTCTCCAACAAATTGAGAGCACACACAAGTGGTTTGAAAGCAATGCAGAAGAAGTAGTTAATCTTCATTTGTGAGCTCTCCATTTTCAGAAGGATTTCTCCTACAGATCTTAATATCCTGGCAGAATATTAACAAAGAAGATCCTCCAGGTTGCAAATCTGTAAACTATTTAATATTTTCTTAAAAATAACCTTTTTGAATTGAGCCTAAAAAAGTAATTAGCAATTGAATCTTTTTGTTCAGACATCTTACAGTGCGATTTTGATTCCAAGCAATAGTTAATATAGCTTAATATCTATATTTTGCAGCAATTGGTATAATAACATGACATTCTGGCCATGCTTCTGGAGAATACCAAACAACCTAGGATTGGAGTAAGAGCAAATTCCTTAAAAAGTTAAATTTAAAAAATAGCTACTGCTCTCACTAATGTTAGAGATTGTTATGTGTTAAGTTTGCATGTTAAGTTTGCATGAAGAGTCAAACGCGAGGAGCTTCAGTAAAGAGTTTATTCGGTGACTACAGCTCGAATGGACCCGAGTTGGCTGGGCTACGGCTGCTTCTTATAGCCAGCAGCCGTAGTTGCCAGCCAATGGGAGTGCAGGGTTTCTTCCTGCACTATTTAAACCAATACCATTTAACATTTTAAAAGAACAGTTCAAATAAACCAATAACATTCAAACCTACATACATAACATTATGTATGTAGGTTTGAATGTCATTGGTTTAGTTTGAATTGTTCTTGTAAAATGTCAAATTTTAAGTATTTTAATTTGGTTTTATTGGGCTTTAAAATTGTTTAATTCTTTTTAAATAATTATTGTATTGTATGTTTTAACTGTGAGCCGCCCCGAGTCTTCGGAGATGGGGTGGCATATAAGTCCAATAAAATAATAAATAATAAATAAATAGGATTGGTTTTAAAAGTGCGGGAAAACCCTGCACTCTGATTGGCTGGCAACTACGACTGCTGGCTATAAGTAGCAGCTGTAGCCCAGCCAAGTTGGGTCCATTCGAGCTGTAGTCACTAAATAAACTCTTCACTGAAGCTCTTCGCGTCTGACTCTTCATGCAAACATAACAGAGATGATCCACCAAATGTTAGAAACCCTCACCTGTAAAAATGGATGAAACTTCTCATCAACTGCAATGAAACCAGTAGCAGAAAGTCTTTAGGCATATATTAAAACAGTGTAAAACCTTTTTCAAAAATAGCTGTTTGTGTGTCTGGTATGGGTGTGTTATAATTCTTGAATATGATTTGAGGAACACTGTAAGAGCAAAGTGGTTGTTAAAGGACAATCTCTGCCATTTTGCTCCTTCATGCTTACCTCCCTGTTTCTTGTCCCAGACCTTTGAGATTCATACCAGTCAGACTGTCTTCTTTTACCTACTCTTAACTGGGAATGGTCCTAGTGGGAGAGCTATCTCTCCCCACCCTCCACCCTGCCTTCCTTTCCCTGAAGAGGCCAAACATCTGGTGTTCTCTTCAGGAAGATAGCTCTCAAAGCTCCTAAAAAATTTAAAGGAAGAGCAGGCAGACCTCTTTGCACAGCTCTGGAGGAAATTATACATAAATTAATAAAAACTGGCAAAACTGCATACATAATGCATCATAAAACATCATGGATTATGACAAAAACAAGAGGAGGAACTCTTCTCTGCAAGAAGACAGTGCAGAAAGAGTATTTTTCCACCCAATCTTTTTCAAAAATATGGTGAGGTTGAAAGAGAGGTCTCAGAAGGAAGCATAATAAAAGAAGCCATTTTCATCAGTCCACTGAACAAGTACTCACCATATCCCTCTGAATAAGTGGGAAGATGCTTAGATCGGGAGGGGTGATCAGTGTTGGACTGATCTGTAAGAGAAAATAGTTAACCCAAAGGTGCTTTTACAGAAGGCAAATACTGCACTATTTTCTATAGATTCTCAGTCATCCAGGTCATGGTTGTCCCAAAGATGCTTTTTCGGGTGGCAACTGGACTTTTTTTTTTCTTTTGAAGACATTTCACTTCTCATCCAAGAAGCTTCTTCAGCTCTGACTGGATGGTGGGGAATGGAAAGAGTTATATTCCTTGCAGAGAGCTGGTAATCTGCATTCTTTTAGCAGGTCGTTGAAGCACTTCGAGGTTTATCTGTGTCCTCAGGGTCACCTGAATACTGCTCCTGGTTCCTGCATTTTTCCTCCAAATTTTTCCTCCAATCATTCCTATTCCCACACTATTCATACACAGGTGACCCTGTGGACACAGATAAACCTCCAAGTGCTTCAACAACCCTCTAAAAGGAGGTTGTCTGCAAGGAATATAAATCCTTCCATTCCCCACTAGCCTGTCAAAGCTGAAGAAGCTTCTTGGATGAGAAGTGAAATGTCTTCAAAAGAAAAAAAAAGTCCAGTTGCCCCCTGAAAAAGCATCTTTGGGACAACCATGACCTGGATGACTGAGAATCTCTACAGAAAATAGTTAAGTATTTGGGCTGTACAGTTGTTTGGGTTCAAAGGTCAAAATGTACTTTTGAGCACATGGAGGTGTCACATTACCTCTCTCGGTCATTTTTCAAGCAGCTGAGTCTTCTCTAAGATAGTGTGCTGCAGGTTGATCCCCAAAATTCGTGCTTCACTAGGTATTCAGAATGTTATGCATTCATATATTGTCACCTTTACTCTAGTAAAGCCTTACTTTGAATTTGGATTCGTTGCTCCACCAAGATCATGTGGAGTGTTTTTACCACTTTATGATTCCTTGGTGAGCTTGTCGATCAGAAAAGTCGGCAGTTCAGCGGTTCGAATCCCTAGCACTGCGTAATGGAGTGAGCTCCCATTACTTGTCCCAGCTTCTGCCAACCTAGCAGTTCGAAAGCATGTAAAAATGCAAGTAGAAAAATAGGGACCACTTTGGTGGGAATGTGCCTTCGGCATTTAGTCATCCTGGCCACACGACCATGGAAATGTCTTCGGAGAGTGCTGAGATGAGATGAGCACACCCCTTAGAGCTGGAAACGACTAGCATGTATGTGCGAGGGGAACCTTTACCTTAATGCCTTGGTAAGACAGCACTTGGAATACTGCATCCAGTTTTTATTATTTTAGAAAGAGTACAGAGAAGAGCAACAAAAATGATTAGGGGATTGAAGGGTAAAACATACGAAGAACAGTTGCAGTAATTGGGTATGTCTAGTGTAATGAAGGGAGGAACTATGGGTGACATGATAATAGTCTGCCAATATTTGGAAGATATTTGAAGAACAGGGAGTCAACCTATTCTCCAAAGCACTTGAAGGCAGAACAAGAAGCAATGGGTGGAAACTTATGAAGGAGAGAACTAACCTAGAAATAAGAAGAAATTTCCTGACAGCGAGAACAATTAATCAGTGGAATGGATTTTTGGAGGTTTTTAATAAGAGATTGGACAGCCATTTATCTGTATGGTATAGGGTCTCATGCTTAAGCAAGGAATTGGACTAGAAAACCTTCAACATCTCTTCCAACTCTATTATTCTACTGAATTCTGTGCCATATACTGTACTTATAAAACTAAAATCCAGTTGTCCGCTATCAAACTAACTTTATCATGGCTCATTGATAGGAAAAACCTGGTCCAGAAAGAAAGAAAGAAAGAAAGAGATAATATCTGAACTATTAATAAGCTGCTCAACATCAAAATGTCCCTGTAGAAAATAGCACCTAATAAGGTATACCTGCAGGGTTTGGTAATACAAATCCAAATAGTAGCCATGTTGATACGATTTAAAATCCTCTTGTTTTTAATGTACATTTTTATCATAATCTGCAGAGACCCCAGTTTGATAAACCTTGATAAAACTAAGCAGGGATTGGATCTAGTTAGAACTTAAGAGAGAGACCACCAATGATGAAATGTCTGCAAGAAAACAACCAAACTCAGAGAGAACCAAGCATGCTTCATTTTAACCCCGAACTACAAGTATTCTCCTTTATCACCACCAGGAAATCTCAAGAGTTGGTCTACTCCAAAGAGGAAAAAAAATGCAGTCACAATTCAAGGTAGAACATGTCCTGAGTTTGCTTAGCTTTATCTATTTCTCTACTGTTATGAAGAATACTATCTGGATGTATCCAAAGACTCACTGGTCATCAGGTATCTCTTAAGGGAGGTTTCCCCTCTCCCCACTGGATCTATTGCTAGTTTTGTACCTTAAATTGTAACTGTATGTTGTCCTCAGCCAGATCATAGTAGGAATAGGAAGAAGAAACACATATTCAGTTTTAACTATGGCATTCCCAAAGTCTATGGCACCAATATATAAAATAGTAGTCATTGGATGGTGCATTAATTAAATAGATTTAAGCATCAAATAGAGGACAAAGAACACAATACAAATCAGGGCTATTTAGATTTGGGATGTAAAATTCCAGGCAAGCAGTGGATGGCAAGATGGAAATACAGAAAATGCATGCTATCTATCTTTTGGTGGTTGCCCCATTTTCTAATACATACTCTACATATCCTCCAAACACTTGTTTAAAAATATTTTTGATAAGGTCTTATAACAGCATTTGAATATCAACAAGAAGACTTGATATCTCACATTTTCCCAAAGTTCATTTCAAACTTTCATGGTATGTGAAATTCTTCTATTTCCTCTACTTCCTTGACCTAGCTCATCTCCAGCAAATACTCTACACTGGTTGCCATAATATGAAGTCCCAAAGGTTGCATGGACTGCAGGCTTACTCCAGCTTAATTTAGTGCAATTGTAAAAACTAAATGCATGAATTCAGAGAGTTCACTCGTTTAGAGGTTGATGATGTACTAAAAAGTCTTGTTGATGCTTCCCTGGGACATAATATTTGACATTTTCTGGGATAAATACTTTATGATTATTTTCTTTGGAGTCAGTAAGTGTCTGGCAGACAGCAAGTTTAGCGTAGTGGTTTTAATGAACCAGGATAGAAACTAGACGTTCTAGTCCTGTCTTAGGCACAAAACTAACTGGGTGACTGGGCCAGTCACTCCTTCTTAGCCCTAGGAAGGAGAAGACAATGGAAACCACTTCTGCAAATTTTTCCAAGAAAACTGCAGGGATTTGTCCAGACAATTGTGTCAAGAATGTCTGGAAGGCATGCATGCGCAGACACACAAATTCACAAAAGTTATTGTATGGTAGAATCACTGTTGAGAAGCTTTAACTGGGTTAGTGGCTGATGAGATAAGAGTGTAGATGGAACAGAGCCAAATAGACCCCTTCTGTTGTAGCTTAATGACCATAGTTGTTTTCTATAGTTTCCTAATGTTAGGTAAGTGGTTGAAATGGTAAAGACCCTGTGATTTTATTTCTAAACACATGAAAGCTAGATGTAAATAATGACACTGGGTAGATGTTCCAAGTGCTGGCAAGGAAAGCTGGCTTTTAATTTTGGACATATGTTCTGACCACCTACATAGAGCTGAAGAGTGAATAAAAGCCAGCTTCTTTGGCAACGGGAAATATCAATGAAGAATGTACCTGGCACTGTTTGCATTTGGGCTGCAAAGAATCTTTGTGTTACTACAAGCACAAAAAGTGATATAAGAACTCCCTTATTTAAACTGGTGAAATTTCAGACCAAAATAATGTGTGAAATAATTATACTAAATATTTATGTTGGGAATTATTTATAATACATTTACATGACTGTAGTCCTCTGAGATAACATGATGATTTTCTGTGTATCAGCACGAATGGTTTAAGGATGTATGTACATGGGGTTTATTATGCATTTCTTCAATGATGACCTTGGCAAGTGTCTTCTATGACATTTAAGCCAAGTTATGTCAATGTTAAATATAGAGTTTAGCATTTGTATAAATCTTAAGCACTACTGGAATACACTTTTACCTCACTATATCAACCAGACTGTACAGCCTTTCATTATGAGGCCTATCTGGGGTATGCAAACTGTCATACAGATAACTTTCCACTTACAATTGGGCCTGGAATCTTGGTTGTTGAGTGAAGCGGTTGTTAAGAAGGATGCATGGTGAGTTCTTCACTCAACACCCACAATCCTAGGTCTCTCAGTTGTGGTCATTAAATGACTGTGCAGGTCATTAAGCTGAGTGCTGGGGAATGCCTTCCAGGCATGGTGTGGCTTGGAAAGATCCCAGCCTCCTACCAGATCCAGGAAGCCTGGGCCATCTACATGCTCTACTGATCACAAGAACATTGACGTTTGCTAGCATTTTCAGATTTGAGGTATGTTCCGCCAGGGTGCCAAAGGATTTCCCCAAATGTTATAGATTCTGTTTATATAGCCCTACAGATCAAAACAAGCAGAATTTCTAACAAGTTATGGGCCCAGAATAGAGGAGAAATGTAAAGTTTAGCACAGGACAGAGGAATAAGTTGTTGTGTGAGGATGATGGAATACATGTTGGAATGTATTTTGTATTGCAACAACTACAGAAGTATTCAGCCAGTTGATGCCAGTGTTTGTAAGTTTGCTAGGTATAATCTATGATATATACACTTTTTATTCTGAGGAGAGTTTCCTGTTACAGTTAGTTAAGCAGCAAGGCCCATGTTGACTGTACACGTTGCTTGATCTGTAGGGCTATATAAATAGAATTTCTAACACAAAATCTGGTGAAAAAGAAATCCCTTGGTTCACTGGAGTAACGGACCTCAAATCTGGTGAACATCATTGTTCTAAAAGGATCAGAATACAGGCATTCACTGATATATTTCTCTCCCCTTCCAGAGCCTTTCTGAGCCTTCCTGGGGGACGGATAAAATGCTAGCAAACACCAGCTTTCAAAAAGACTCAGAATGCAGGTTTGAGGTCCATTCCTACAATATTGTATGTGGGAGGATTTTATCTCAGATCCATTTCCTCCCTGCATGATGCACTGGGGAAATGGACCTCAAATCCAATGGCCCAGCCATTTGCAGCCTTCCCTTTTGGCTTTCCCCTTCTGGGGAAGCTAGCAGAGAAGTTTGCAAATGGTGATCACATAATTGTGGGCACTTGGCAACCAATTATAAATGCAAACAGGTTGCCAAGTCTCTGAAATGTGGCCCAACACAATGTCCAGAAGTCCTTTATGGAATGTGAAACACCCATTCTGAGCTTGGTGTGTCTGAGAATGGTTATTAAATAGTCATAAACTGAAGATTACCTGTACTCCGAAAAATGGATGGATTCAGGGAAAAAAAGATTTAATTTAATTATAATTTAATCTCTCTTTATCCCCCTTTTTGTTGCAAATTCGTTCCCTTTGGGGAATAATTAGTTGATTTATTATGCTAATCAACATAACTATAGGGACCAAAGCCATGCTTTGGAGGGCCTGAAGCTAATGGGTGAACTCATGAAATAGAGGAACTCATGAACTCATGGCAGCTGTTCTGATGAATCTCAGGCACAATTTGGCCAAATGTACATATTTAAGAATATCTATGCATGTATTATATACACAGTATATTCACACTGTGTCCTTTTCATAAACTCAATGCACTTTGCAAATTTGGGTTCAGAAATAATTAATAGAAGACTTTATGCTTTAAATCAGCTGTCTATGTTAAAAATAATTATATGAACCATCAGTATAAGCAAGCTACAGTTTACAGTATATTAGAAATAAGTCTTCTTAAATGGTATGGATATTAATGTTTATAATTTTTGGTTTAATATTTTGAAAATGTTCAAGATTTTATTTAGCTTTCCTTCTTCTTTAAATAAGGATAAATTAATGAAAGATGAATGAAAGGGGAAATGAATGAATGAGATGAATGAAGAATGAAAGATAAATGAAAGGGAAAATACCAAAGAAAATGCTAATGAGTCTCCAAATTCAGAATTAAAGACAGTTATAGGAAATATTCACACAATTTAATTTGCTTGTAACAAACTATATGAGTTTATATATATAATCCTCATGCAGTGGGTGAACAGCCATTCCAATTTTTTTAAAAATACTGAGTAATCCAATCAAGGTTGAGTATTGAACTACTTCCTTCAAACAACAAATGAATATACTTTAGAATTATCAGGCCAAATCAGTTCTGTTTTGAGTCCTTTTTTTTACTTTTTCTATTGTCACAGAACTGAGCAACCAATTTACCTCTTCCATTTTCTTCTCAAGATCAGAGCTAAGCTGGATGTAGATCAGCATGATACAAATTAAATATGATCCTGGAATAATGTGAATAAAGTATTAGCAATAGCAATAGCACTTAGACTTATATACGACTTCACAGTGCTTTACAGCCCTCTCTAAGTGGTTTACAGAGTCAGTATATTTTCCCCAACAGTTTGGGTCCTCATTTTACCCACCTCGGAAGGATGAAAGGCTGAGTCAGTCTTGAGCTTGGTGAGATTTGAACAGCCAAATTGCAGGCAGCCAGCAGTCAACAGAAGTAGCCTGCAGTACTGCATTCTAACTACTGTGCCACCGCAGCTCATTACCTTTCTGTTTTTTTGAAAAACCTACCTGACATTCTTTCTATTTCTGATTACAGAAGCATTGCATCATTGCAGCAGCTGGTACTACTTGGAAGCTAGGTAGAACTTGGGCCTAGGTAGAACTTGGATGGAAGACCCCAAGAAACCTTGAATGGTGGACTCAATCACAGAAAAGGGATTGAGAACAACAGAACAACTGCATCTGTTGTTCCTCTGTAAAACAAAAAACAAAACACCTGCATGGATGTCTCCATATAGTCACTGCTAGATGAGCTGGATTCAAAATTGTTCTTACTTTTTATTATTGTAGATGTCTGACACCCAATCAGCGCCCCAAACATATCTTACAATAAAAATAAGGCCTCAGATCTTTGCCAAATAAATTGATAAGATGAGACAATATGTAACATTTTGCAGAGATGACAAGACATTAGATCATTGTCTGGATGAACAACATCTTTTCCTTTTCTCAAATGATATTTTTCCCAAAAGGCTCACAAAATATTGCTTTTATAAAAGATGTTGGCCTATGATATCACTTTTTATATTGTCAAGCGACAGGCTTTGATCTTGCTAGGATAATCTTTGCCATGTAGTTTTAATCAAGTGGCAAGGAAGATGGCATTTAGGACCCACAAACTAAATTATTCATTGCATTTCAAACATTAAATTGTCATCAAATGCTTTTCACATCAGGTTGAGTATCAGGACTACATTGCCATGGTTGCTAATGTAATAAAAACCTTCAAAGAAGCTTTTCAATCACCCTCCTACATTTGAAGAGTATCAAATAAATTATTTTGAAAAACAATGCCACTGTAGGGCATCATTCTTCTTTTTTGTGTCTGTATACATTCCAGAGAATCATAGAAATAGCAGTTAGTCCCAGCTAATATTTCAGATGCAAAAGAACTTTAGACACAGAAGAATTTATCCAGACAATATTATGTATGCCTAAGGAATTGTCAAAAGGGAAGTTTTACTTCAAAAAAGTTTAGATCACGGATGTCAAACTCACAGCGTCGCTTTGCCATCACTTGACATTCCTTTGCGGAGCTGGTATGGGTGTGGCCAGTGCGTGATGCATGTGACCCGTGGGCCACTGGTTTTTCACTCCTGGTTTAGATGAAACTACTACAAATTGCTCTTTTGAGGAAGGTAATTCAAAATTTTTGTTTCATGTTTGCATTTAGAAATTCTGATGAAGTTTTTTAAAAAAAAAACATCCTATCACTCTGCTAAACAAATAATTAACTCAACACTGTCCAACTATTTACAAAGTCTGCACTACTGTTACTATTAATCTTCTCATCAGTCCTTATCACCCATCCCCTCCCACTTCTGACTGTATGACTGTAACTTTGTCACTTGTATCCTTACGATTTATATTGACTGTTTCCTAGTATGATTTGATTGCTTATTGTGCCCTATGACTATCATTAAGTGTTGTACCTGATGATTCTTGACTGTATGTATCTTTTCTTTTATGTACACTGAGACCATTGCACCAAGACAAATTCCTTGTGTGTGTCCAATCACACTTGGCCAATAAAGAATTCTATTCTATTCTATTCTATTCTATTCTATTCTATTCTAGAAATCAAATGACTATATTGTGATGCAACAGTAACCTTAAAAGGCTTGTTAGCTTGTGAACAGTTGAAACTTTATTTGCAATTAGGTTGAAAGCAGTAAAGAATTAAAAAAAACTGGGGGCACCTTATCCTTATTTAGTGTCTGGAATATCCCCAAATGGTTGAGAAAAAGTCTGGAATGAAGTTCTAGATCAGAGAGGCAGAACTTTTGGTCTCTGCATCAGGTCTTTGAAGGTGTTCTTTTCCCCAAATATCTGCCTCTTCTTTCTCTATGCCAAGTCAGTTGCATTCTGTTATACTTTGCCAGTCATGCGATTTTGTTATCCTTTGGGTACTTGGCAGATTTGATAGGACCCTACAGGTAGTCACATTTTCTCCAGCTAAGAAAGATATGGAGAAATATCTGCCAATTCATTTGTGAGCGGGGAAAAAGTGCACTAGAAAAGTTCACCTCATCCATTTCAGGAGTTTTCCCATATCTTTTCTAAGTGAAGAAGATATTAGGCAATCCAGTATGTGACTTTGCAATGGAAGATACTTGTATCAGATGAACTTTTTTTTTCTCCCTGTTCTGTTGAAATCAATGACTCCCCACAATTTTATGAATGATTAAACAAATGGCCCATGGGAGTAGATTTTTCCACGGATGCTACTTTTACTGTATGTCCAATAAGCCTGACATCACCCAGGCTTAGATGGTCAGTGACTGTGAGTCTGGATTTGCTTTTCTGGCAAAATCCAGTTTGTTACTCCTGTTTCTTTTTTTAAAAAACAAGTTTTATTTCAGTTTTCCACATTTCAAAAACGTCTCTTACAGGTTCATCTTTACATACAAATATGACCATAATTACATATTCAATTTTTATATTCAACTTCTGATCCAATACTTTTATACATTTTCTACTTTGTTATCTTATTTCAAATGCTTGCCTTTTTATTTAATTCACCTATATTTCACGTATCTTCATAGTTGCTATACTTTAATACTTTTAACTGTCATATTTGCATATGTTTCTTGAGAGATATTGCAAATGAGTAGCCTTGTGTGATCTCGTTGTTTCAGAATTTGATTTGCATTCCCTTTGATTGTGATTTTTGCTTCACTTGGAGCTGCTTCATTAATGGACTTTAAGAGTTCTGTAGAAAGGACTGAAGAAAATCTGGTTAAAGCAGCCAGAAGATATGGCTGCTTTAAGCATTTTTTGCTCTTGTGAAATGGTTCTCAGTACTGCCTTACTAAATATTTGCATTTTTAAAGTAAGTCACTGATACTGTGCTACTAATGATAGACACCAGAGAATGATAGATAGTCATGCTACACTTTCCCCTATAAATCTACTAAACATTACTTGTCTTATATAAAATAACCAAGGACTGTGAGAAAGTTATTCAATATCAGCAGGTTACAAGAACTTGGCCAAACTCAATGCTTACAAGATGTAATTAATGAAAAACTCTCTTGCAATTTACCATTTGTAGAAACCTGCTCTGAAAAGTGGATGCAGTTTATTGATTGCTACAACTGTACTTGGACTGAAAACCCAGGCACACCAAAACTGGTTGATGCAACACCAGATACCTTTGTCATTTCCAAAGGAAACAGGGTTATTATGGTAGCTCCAGTCTTGTTCAATCTATTCTTTGCTTGCATGCTATCACATGCTGTCTGGAGTCTGAAGGAGGAAGTGTACTGACTAGATGGCTCTCTCTTTGACTGTTGCTGCTTGAATGCACAGACAAAGTGCCTTAATACATCATTCAAGAAACTCTCTTTAGTAGATACCCTGTTTTCCCCAAACTAAGACCTATCCTGAAAATAAGCCCTGGCATGGGGTTTTTGCACTGCACCTAATATAAGCCCTACCCCCAAAATAAACCCTACCTAAGGGATTGCACAGTCAGCCTCCCCTTCCATTTCCTCTGGTTACTCATGGTGCTGCCAACATCAAGTGAAGTAAGGAGGGGGTGGAACCTGCCCCATGCACCCCTCACTTGCTTACCTCAGGGCCCTGCAGCCAGGCCATCCATGCCCCAACAACTACCTTGTGGCTGGTATGTCACTAAGCTTTCTGCTGTATTCTGGCTATGAGCAAACAGAAGAAGTGGGCTGGTGACTATGCAGGGTCCTGATGGACAGGCTGCTGGAACTGCAGTGGCGAGGTGGTGTGGGTAGCCTGGCTGGTTTTGGGGTGCCCTCTGCTTCATGGCGACAACACTGGTGTATTGCACAGCCTCTGACCTGCCACAAGCCAAAGAAGTGGGCCTCCTATATATAGAAAGAAAATAAGTCATTCCCCAAAAATAAGGCCTTGTGCTTATTTCGGAGTGCAAAAGAAAATAAGACTGGGTCTTATTTTCGGGGAAACACAGTATGTGATGTATGAAGTAGAGGGACAGAAATTGATCCAATTGTGTGGCCCTAAAAAACTGCTCCCTCTTTTTATTCTGACTCCACCCAATATCAGATCTGCATCTGTAGTCCTTAATGATTTTTTTCCTCTAGATCAATGATTCCTCATAGGCAGATTATCCCATTTCTCAGGTCAGTTAGCTATGCCCACAGAAAAGATAACAGTAGTGGTAACTTTTTTAAAAATGTTTCATGTTCCTTATAACTATTTCAGATGCCTTTTCTTGCTGCCCTTTCTTGCTCCAAAACAATTTATTATTCTGTATACAAGACAGGCTGGGGGCAGGGGGGAGCGAAAATTATTCCTTTACTAGCTGGATTCTAATACAAAGTACAACTGGCGATTTCTAAATCTTGTATTACAAAGTATTCCGCTGTAGGTGACAGTTAAAGGTAATCTTTTATTATAGCTAAAGAGATGTGAATCATGAAACATTTAAGAGCACCAGTTTTAATGTTACCAAGTTAACTCATAAGGAATTTAGCTGAAGAATAGATTGCCTCTTGATGCCATTAGCCTTTGTTATTGTTGTTTGAAGTTTTTTTTTAAAGAAAAGATATTTCCTTTGCTTGGGAGAAATAAGAACTATCGTGCATAATATGTATCCTCCAGTGTATCTTTCTTTTTAATCTGAGGAAGATCCCAGTGAGACAGACTTTCCCCCCCTAACTATTCCCCCTATAGTGTTCCCATAACACTATGGGAAAGTGTTATTATCCCCTTGTGAAATTTAGATTTTAAGTGTTAAAATGAGAGCAACTAAAGATCAAGCTTATCTCTGTGATCATTCTAAATCTCCTAGGATTCCTAATTATTCCTTCTGGAGTAACTCTAAAATACCAGAAAAGGAGGTTTTTATTTGGTGTACATTTTGATGTGATCTGATGGGAGAAACAGAAAAAATAATCCCTTGGTTTTCATATTTCTTTAAATGATTCAATATAGCTCTCTAGCATATGTACGTATATCATATAATATTTCTATCATCTATCTATCTATCTATCTATCTATCTATCTATCTATCTATCTATCCTCTATCTTCTTCTGCTAACCCTAACCCTAACCCTGTTAATTGCCCACCAAAGTGGTACCTATTTATCTACTCATGATTACTCACTTTCAAACTGCTAGAAAGACAGGAGCTGGAGTGAATGACAGGAGCTCATCCCATCACTTAGCAGCACTTGGTCTCGAGTGTAAGTGTCAGCTTACTGATTGCCAGACTAGAGTGCTAACCATATGCGTCACCATGCTCCCATGTCTGCTCATCCATCTGTCCATCTGTCCATCTGTCCATCTGTCCATCCATCCATCCATCTATCTATCTCTAACCATCCATCCATTTGTTGCATCCATCCATCCTAGAAAAAAGTGACATATGAAGTAAAGAATAAATTGGGAGGAATTATACTACAATCTTTCAAATGTTTCATAAAAATAAATGTAGGCCTAGATATTTGCAGAAACTTTTGGATTTTTATGAAATCAGTCTGTCCATAATTAAAAAGATGGGAAGAAGAACAGAATTAATTTGTGTTTACCAAAATAGCAAAAGGATGGATAGTAACCCAAGGAGATTTCTTGACCTTTTATACTTGCATTTGAAAAGTCATCCAATTGCAGAAAAATGTTCACTCTGCACCTCTGGAAAAAAGGACTCTAGTCTTTGAATTGCCTTTCAAACATATAGCTCATCCAGGAATCACTACAACAGCCTTAGAATGGGCCAAAGATAAGTGCTAGAGGAGCAATTTGAAGGCAAAATATTTTAATTTCAGAATTCCAGGTAGGCTTGGAAAGAATTACATCTGAAATTCTGCAGGATAATTGCCATTTGGGGTAGATAATATTGAACTGGATAGACCACTGCATTGACACATTCATCATACATTCCTATACTCTCTAGCTCAAAATAAAGCTGAAATGCAGACTGAGATAATAAAAGCACTGTTTCAATACTTAGCTCATCCTTTACACCCCAGGTTATGCAGAACTAAATTAAGAGCAACTATTATTCTAATACTCCTCTCTACAGTTCAGGGTGAGGCATTTTAAGAGAACCATTCCCATGTTATTTTTCAGAAAAAATAAGCATCAGTTGCAGGTATGCCTATGGTAAGATATACTATTCTTTGTTCCAATGGACAAATTCAGATCTCTAGTTAATTTGCTGTGACAGAATACCATAGTACTTTGCATTTTATTTAAAAAACAAGTGCTTCAAAATGCATAGGAGTGCAAATGTAGACCTGGCTACAGCTCTTTAAGATAGACACATCTCTTCCCAAGATTGCTTGGCAACTGTACAATCCAGTTTTCCAACAAACATGGATAACAGGACTGGTGGTACTCTAGAAATCATTCAGAAGAGATGCTTTGGAGCTCTAGAAACCTCTTAAAATGTTACAAAATAGTAATTTCTACTCATTCTCTTTGGGACCATGTTCACAAAGAACATTGAGTTCTGTATGGAAGCATATGGAAGCTACCTCGAACTAATGGAAGACAAAATATGCATCTAACAAACAAAGGACATCTAATTTTATCTGAATAGTACTCTGACTTTCTGGACTATCTTGAAAATATTGCCACTAAGGAAGACAGAAATTTCCCTTGGATTATTCTGTCTTCTAGGAAACAAAAATGAGATATTTCTTCAGAAGAAAAAAACACATATAGCATGATGTAAAAGAGGGATGATTTCTATTGGCATTTGAGATTATTCTGCATTCCTGATATATTGGTCCACAAAGCCACTTGGCAAGTGGGTGCTAAAGAAGTAGGTATGGAAAAGAGAAACTGAGAAAATATAATTCTGCAAAAATTAAAGAAATTGGTCTCAAATAATCAACAGTTTTAAACATTTTTTTCAGTCAATAGGTCCCTGTAAGATTTACTTCCATTTTTTTTCAAAATAAGGCATCGGGAATGAAATAGCTGGGGAAACATAATGTTATTCTTAACATTAACAATGCTGTAGCATTCCTTTCTGATTTGTTCAAGGGACGATGATATTGGAGAGATGATTGAAGAGACACCTTTAATCTGAAAGACATTGAAAAGCAAAAGTTGTGTTTCTTTCCATCTACAACAATCGCTACAGTTTTATCTCTCTATGAATTTAGACACTCAATACATGTCCAAACATGTGAATGTGGGTGGCAATCAATGACAGGTGTAAGTTCTAACTGGTACAATTCCAATTTGTTCTATATTTTCCCATTATTACAGATAACTTCATGTTTTCTTTTCTTTTTTTCCCCAAATGTGATCCATAATATTAGGAAACAGTTTCATTTTTATGAAGGAACTCCTTTCAAGAGTAATTAATTCTTCACAAGTGGGCAATGAAACATATCATAAGATCAATGGTTTCCAGCAGCTTGGAATTAAGATTTAGGGTACTTTGAAATGAAAATTTTATTGTGCAATTGTCCCACATCATTCATAGATATTTTTTCTAGAATCCTAGAAAACATGGTGTTGCACTTTATAACCTGTTAAGGAGAGAGGACAAAGTAACTGCTGTCAGGATTCCGGCAGTTACCCCCATTTAAATCATGAGTCTCGAGCCAAACTTCCAAAGCTTAAAAAGGATTTATTGGGAATTAAACTGTCTGGCCCTGCCGGGGTGCAGCTGACTTTAAGACACATAATTCATTGTCACCCTTGACCCTCATTTTTCCCCAACCCCTGGGTGTAACGTAATTCATATTCTCCAATGGGACACATCCATAGCCAAGAGTCATCAATCATGCTCTCCAGTTAGAATTTTGTACGGCAGAAACTTTGGTCAACTAGTTACTATGTTTGAAAACATTTATGGAATGCAGTTTTGGTTTGCAAGCGGTTGCACTGCTCCCCCCTCACTTTCTGTTGGGAACTCTAAAAAGACCTTAGAAATATTTTATGAGTTGACAACTGCACAGGACCTTCGTAGATGGGAATGGAAAGTCAGGATTGAAGTACAATGAGAGACATTTTGCAGGGAAGTTCACTTCACTTTTCTTTTTATGCCTTTCTAGGATCAGAGACTTTCTCTTGATTTAGAATAGTTCCAGCCATTTTTATGTAATTAATTGACTCCTGGAATGTTCTGTTTTCAACTCCCATTGCTTCAGTTAGCTATTTAATTAGAAGACTATATCTTACTGGAATACAACTGTGTTTGGTTAGTAAGGGAAAGTATTAGATCCATGAACCTATGACATGTGTACCACAGGGGGCACACAGAGCCATTTGTGTGGGCACACGAGCCCCAGCCAAATTTACCTGCACTGCGCATGCATGTGCCTCCCAGCTGATTTTCGGCCCATTTGAGGCCTTTTTTTTTGGCTTCCCAGAGACTCAAGGGAAGCCTCTGCAGCCTTTGGAGACCAAAAAACAGGCCTGTTTCCTCACTTCTGGTATTTCTGGAAATACTGGAAGTGATGAAACTGGCCCCTTTTCAGCCTCCAAAGGCTGCAGAGGCTTTCCTTGAGCCTCTGGTAGGCTAAAAAAGGCCTCAAACAGGCCAAAATCAGCTGGGAGGGGCACAGTGCAGGTAAGATGGTGGCGGGGGGGATCATGCACATGTGCAGGGGAAGGGAGGGCCCCCGCGCACATTGCCTTCTGGCCACACACACACAATTTTCGGCACAGGAGCCCAAAAAGGTTAGCCACCACTGTACTAGATGCTTCAGACAACCTTGTGATCTAAACTAAAATATGCATTACATCTATGTTTCAATCAACCCAAGTATGCTAGGACGCAACATTTTTTTTTATCTTACTATAATGTCAGGCTTGTCCCAGCTTGGATATTCAGGAAAGAAAAACCCCTGACTCATTTGTAGCCAATCAATCAGAATAGAGGTGGAAGGAACTTTGGAGGTATTCTAGTCCAACCCCCTGCTCAAGCAGGAGATCTTATACCATTTCAGACAAGTGACTGTCCAGTCTCTTCTTAAAAACCTCCAGTGATGAAGCACTGTATTCTTCAGTAAAAAAAATATATAAAAGTATTCTTTTACTGAAGCCAAGTGGTTACAGCATAGCAAAGCCAGATCTGAGTATTTCCTGTGTAACCCCATTAATTTTTCCTTCTCCCAGGTCCTTCCCTCTTGGTCATCTTAGTGGTGTCCTATAAGGTTTCAGTTAGATGTTTTGGTTTCACATTCCATTCCTTGGATCTTTCAACTGTTGTCTCTGGATGACACCTCTGGTTTCTGTCATCCGCCACTCCTTCGCATCCCTTCTTCCCACATTTTATGGCAGGTTGTCATTAAAGCAAAGCAAAGCAGGGCTGAAGCAGTTTGGTGGCAGATCTGACAGCTTGGTTAGTAAGGGAAAGTACAAGAACTAGGTGCTCTAGGCAGCCCTGTGACCTAAAGTAAAATATGCATTATATCTATGTTTAAATCAAGCCAAGTATTCTAGGAATGGGTCTTGTAGTGGAAAAATGGAGGAGTTGTGGAATCATGGAATTAAGCCCAAAGTTATTTATTTTACTATAAAAACAAGATGAAGAGATTATAGGATAAGTTGGGCCACTGAAAAGACAATGAGTTATGTTATATAGCTAATAGCAGAACTGGAGGAAGAAAAGAGATAGACTGGTTCTGTTTTGTTCTATCTATCTATCTATCTATCTATCCATCCATCCATCTATCTATCTTTCTATCAGCTGGATAGCTGTTTCTGGTATAAAATCAGCCGGTTGGACTGGAACACCACCAAGACCTTCCAAACCCATAATTTGAATTATAATGCAGATGAAAGACATCCTGAATCATAAAATACATTTTCTTATCTGTTTTATCTTATTCCTAGCTTTCCTTATCTGTCTTTCATGGACAGCAGAATTATTGACTACTTATTGACTTCTACTTATTATTGACTTCTATCTACATGAAACCGCTGGGTGAGATCATTCATGGTTTTGGGGTGAGGTATCATCAATATGCTGATGATACCCAGTTATATATCTCCACCCCAAACCAGATTAGTGATGCCCTCTCCGTGATGACTCGCTGTCTGGATGCGATACAGATCTGGATGGATGGAAACATGCTTCGGCTCAACCCGGCCAAGACGGAGTGGCTGTGCATACCAGCATCTCGGTCCAGTCAGGAATGTCCACCATTGACCATAGGGGGAATGGTGTTGCCCCCTGTGGATAGGGCGAGGAACCTGGGGGTCCTCCTGGATGCACGGCTCTGGCTGGAGGAGCAGGTGGGGACCATCGCCAGGGGGGGCCTTTGCCCAGGTCTGGCTGGTTCGCCAGCTTCGCCCGTTTCTGGACCGGGATGCCCTGTGTACAGTCACTCATGCCCTTGTTACTTCGCGACTCGACTACTGCAACGGTCTCTATTTAGGACTGCCCTTGCATACCATCCGGAGATTGCAGCTGGTGCAGAATGTGGTGGCGCGGGTGGTGATGGGAGTTTCCCGGTTCTCCCATGTTACCCCCGTCCTGCGCTGCCTGTATTGGTTGCCGGTTGCACTCCGGGTGAGATTCAAGGTTTTAACTTTAACATACAAAGTCCTTCATGGCATGGGTCCTTATTATTTAAGGGAGCGTTTCCTGCCGACATCGAATACTAACTGCCCTGTGCGAGCACATAGACAAGGACTCCTTGGGGTCCCATCGGCCAGGCAATGCTGGTTGGCGGTCCCCCGACGACGAGCCTATTCTGTCGCGGCCCCTGACCTCTGGAACCAACTTCCCTTGGAGCTCCGCCTGGCCCCTGACCTCCGCACCTTCCGCCATGACTTGAAGACCTGGTTGTTTAACCAATCTGGGCTGTGACCCTTTGGGTGGGGTGGTTCTTATTTCTGTATTTTGTAATTATATTCTTTGGGGCTTGCTTAGTTTAATTCTTTTTAATTATTTATTGTTGTCGTTGTTTTAATTGTGAGCGGCCCCGAGTCTTCAGAGATGGGGCGGCATACAAGTCCCACAAATAAATAAATAAATAAATAAATAAATAAATAAATAAATAAATAAATAAATAAATACTGCTATATTGTTCTCAACTCTAGGTTTTTTTGCAAAATGTATTCTTGAAAACCATGAAACAAGTTATTTAAGAGTGATGACAAAATGAGGTAAACAAATTTCAGGTTGGTTTGTACACAGCCCTTCTTGTTTTTTGGTTTCCTGGTTTCCTGTAACCATTACCAGAGAAGTGATGTGGCAGTACTTAGGACCTGATGGTGATTTGATATTATGAACAAGCATGACAGAGGTTCTGTGTCATCAAATACATGAAATGTTATCTGTGGATGTTCCTGCTTTAGAGCAAGGTGAATCTTGCTAGTTTGTAGAATCAGATATTTTATAAATGGAAGCTTTTAAATCTGAACTCTCAGAAGTTAAAGGTCAGATGGAAAGCCTTTAAAAGGTTCTTACTATGAGGAAGACCTTACTCAAAAGCAGATCATTACTCAGAAGTTTTGTTTCTCAGTGAACTCTCTTCCCCTAGCCATTAGCTGAGCATATACAGTTTCTTTCCTACACTTCTAAAGTTCTGCAGTAGATCAGTTGACAATTTAGCATGAGAGGGAAACTATCTGCATTTTTAGTTGAAGGCCTTAGAGGATCTTCCCTTAGGAATATTAAGAGGAACACAGGGTTTCCAGGAATAATGATTTTCATCCAGTTAGTCTATATCTTCCCTGATATGAATCCTGCTGGAACAAGGAGATGGGGAATATAATTTTCCAACTATGCTCAACAGTTGTTGTCTGCTAACATATCAAAAGCAGTGGGGAGATTTACTTTATTTATTTCTCTAGCATTATTCATTAAATAAACAATTCAGACAATCAGTGCAGGAGAATGAAGTCAACTTTCAAAACAAAGCATATCTGTCTAGATGGTTTTATCTTTCATCCCCTGAAAGGAAACAAAACCAAAGATATATTGAACAGTTGTCAGAAGGTCTTGCCAACCGTGATAGTTGCAACTGCTCTTACACTGTAAAGTAAATATACATGTATTATAAATAACATCATAACTACTTCCAAATCTTTGGAAGATGAGCATCTCTACTGCATGCTGATCTTACAGAACAGGATCTCTCTTTCTTTAAACATGACAGCTGGATCGGTAAGAGATTTTCCAAGAGAAAAGGGTTTAATCAGCGGAGAAGCAGCAGTCTTAGTGAATAAAGAGCTTTTCTAGCAAGATGAGAGCTGTCAGTTCTCGTTGCTTCTTAGTCATCTACTTTTCTTTCTGTAAATGCAACATCCTTTTACCAGGCTGGACTGGGAGCAATACTTGACCTTCTCATTTTCTCTACAGCTTCAATATCTGGGCTGCAAAATTCCAGATCACTAGATGGCAGCAAAGGGATACAGAATGTTTTTTCAATGTTTTCTTGGCCTCTAGTGGTTGTCAGGAGGTTTGCAATTCAGACATGATAGCCCCAGTCTTCTCCAGCATCCCAAGTGCATATTGGCCTTAAGTGGACCTTTTGCCTTCTATCTAGTCAACTGCAAGGCAACCAACTTTTTTCAGAGGAAATGGGAGCTGGGGAACACCCTCTTTATGGAGAAGCTGGGAAATTCTGGCATCAGAGCATAGTGCTTCTATTAAGACACCAGTCCTGCCTATAATATTGCATGTAGTACAAATAATAGGCTCCTACATTGGCTACTCAGCAGTGGTAGGATTCAACTTTTTTTTTACCACCGGTTCTGTGGATGTGGCTTGGTATGCACACTTTGCACTCACGCAGAGGGTTTGTCACGCCCCTGTTGGAATCTGATTCCGAGTGGGAGGTCGAGCAGCTGACAGGAGTGGGAGTGTAGCTCCGGTGGCTGTGGAAGAAACTGGAGAAGGACACAGTCCAGCTGGGCCTTCAGAGGAAGATCCAGGGCCAACCCCTCTTCATCCTAGGGCATGCAGGGAGGAAAGGAGAAGGGAGCAACATGAGTTACAGGGGAGAAAAGGGCCCTGATTCTCTTCATTAGCTTCAGCTGGGAAAACAGGATTTAAAAAGGGCGTTTGCGCACAGCACCTTGCTGGAAGCAAAGCGTGCATTATTTTTGTTTGTCAAGTCTTATCTGTGTTCTGGCATCCTCCCAACTGTTTTTCATTATCTTTTAAAGTCTGCAATTCTTTATCCTGCCCTGTCTCGTTAATAGCTGCAGCATGGTTTGTTTTGGTTTTTATTTATAATCTATATATACTTTGGGTTTGGACTGAATTTCTTCCCTTTAAAAACTGTTCTTGGGAGAGTTTTTTCTCCAGCCGATGATAACTGGACATTGGGAGCGAAGTTGGAGGTATTAAAGGGACTTTACCTACTTTTGTGACTTGGTTGCTTTTGTGCCATGCCCCCAGTCATCACAGGGTTTGATACTGACTTTCTCCTGCAATCCTGCACTCTCCCTGTGTGTTCAACAGTTGACACGCGGCAATCCGCAGTGCCGCACAAAGGAGCTGAGCTTCAAAACCAGAAATAATGGTCAGTACAGAACTGGGGCAGGTGGGCAGGCCCAACAACTGATCGTCGGAATGAACTGGTTCACTCACAGATGATCCTCGGAGTTACCGGTTCAGCTGAACCAGGCTGAGCCAGTAGAATACCACGCCTGCCAATTAAAATATTGGATTATTAAGTATGGAGAATCCTTACTGGGAGGAGGCTCATTAACTCCTACTTTCTAGATTCGCTGCTGTTGATGCCACTCTAATTTTCAAAAGATCAGTGAATCAAGTTTCATTTGAACAAGAAATGATTACACCGGAGGTGGTATTCAACAGGTTCTGACCAGTTCTGGAGAACCGGTAGCAGAAATTTTGAGTAGTTCGGAGAACCAGCAAATACCAGCTCTGACTGGAGATTTTACAGTATCCTTCCCCTGCCACGCCTATCAAGCCACGCCCACAGAATTTGTAGTAAAATTTTTTGAAACCCACCACTGGATGACACCTCAGGCATGGTTTTAATGGAAATCATAAATATCTGAAGCTAAGTCTTTAAAATGTGAGAGACCAATTGCAAATGGATTGTATTGTTATAATTAAATAATGGATCAAGAAAGCAAGGATGAAGAACACTGGGGAGCACAGTAGCTGCCATTTGCAAAGAAATAGGTGGTAAATTCCACTTCCTATTTCAACCCTCTCATACTATTTGGTTTATAGATTAGTCATATGGATTTGCAGCAATAGAATTCAACACTCATATGAAATTTTCCAATTCAAATTTTAATAAGTTAATGAGTTTGACGTAATTCTTAAGAAAGATCTGTTCTACATCAATATTTGAAGCTTGTTGGATTCCAGTGCCAAATATGGGAGCTTTCATTCTCTACAATAATAATAATAATAATAATAATAATAATAATAATAATAACAACAACAACAACAACAACAACAACAACAACAACATTATTTATATGCCGCCCTTCTCCGGAGACTCAGGGTGGCTTACAATTTTTGGGATGCAACCCAGTGTGCTCAGCAATAGCCTTCATTCCATTGTATATGCCTGCTTATTACTAAGCGGCATTTTTACAAAGTCAGCTTATTGCCCCCAACAATCTTGGGTCATCAATTTACCTACCCTGAGAGGATGGAAGGCTGAGTCAACCTTGAGCCTGGTGGGATTTGAGCCTACAGCAGTTGTAGGCAGCTGGAACTTAAGTGCAGGCAATTAACAGCCTGAGCCACCATAATGATGAAGGGATGGGCATATGTGATGTCATGGCCATCAAAGACATTGCTTGTACTTTTTGGACTGTCACCTCTAGGTCCATTTTAAGCTTAGATATTTGGCATCCTCAAAATCCTTGTTTGATAGAACAGGCCACTGGGACCTGAATTGTAGACTGTCCTATTTTCTCCTGAGCAGAACTGCTAAATTTATAGTCAAGGCAGTTCACTTAAGAACGTGCTATATCAATCAGGGTCTCATATAAAGGTGATGTATTTAGCTGAATGTTGATTCTTTGAGTTTATCACAGATATATTTTATCATTACATTTCCTTTTTATCTATTGTATCCTGGAATTAGAACTTATATTTTACTTTCATTTTATTTCCTTTGATATGGTTCAAAAACTAATCAATTAATAAACTATTGTTATTATTAATTCATATGCAATTAGGGTTGAAAAACAAGGGAAAGGAAAGCTACAAAGAAGAATGGCTATCAAGTTGCCAGCTCTTGATTCTTTTTATTTATTTATTTATTTATTTATTTATTTATTTATTTATTTAGACTTTTATGCCGCCCTCTCTCCCTAAGGACTCAGGCTGGCTAACAATATAAAACTCAATACAAAAATTTACATTAAAAAACAATTACACAATTACAAGCCTAATAGTGATAAAATAATTAAGATTAAAATTAAAATTCTCTAAGGCAGAGGTGTCAAACTCGATTTCATTGAGGGCTGCATCAGGATTCTGTTTGACCTCAGGAGGAGCAGGGGTGGGTGTGGCCAGCATGATGTCACTCATGTTGGGGGGCACATGTGGTGGCCCGAGTGCTCTGCCAGCCAAAATAGGCTCCCAAGCTTCATTTTCCACTGCAACGGCCTCCTGCAACCCTCTACCAGTGAAAATAGAGCTGGGGAGCGGCATGCGCAGCCCTCCTGAGCTCCATTTTTACTGGCAGAGGAATCATGGGCTGGTCCTTCACTGTTTCCAGGGTGGCCATGTGGGCCAGATCTAAGCACCCCTCAGGCCAGATTTGGCCCCCGGGCCTTGAGTTTGACACCCCTGCTTTAAGGCAGGGATCACCAATGTTTTGGACCTCAGGGACCACCAAACTCATAATTTTAAATCCCGGGGACCACTAACTGGTTTTGGGGGTGTGGCCTAATTTGTGGGTGTGGCTTGGTGGTCATGTGACTGGCTGGGCATGGCTTGTATGTAAATATTATAAATATTTATATAAATATTGAATTTTTTATTAAAAAAGGAGCAACTTTTACCCAAAATCAGGCAAAGCAGGCAGGCAGATTGAGTTGCTCACAGAACCACAGATTCACTTAGAGATCTGTGTTTCTGCCATCGGCTAGCTCAGTCTTCATTGCTTCAGTCCTAAGGAAGATTCTGCTCATCTAAAGATTAGCTAGAAAGCAAGAAATCCAACGATTTCCTGCTTTCTAGCTAATCTAAATCTCCCGGCACAGCAGAACAGCTGATGGTCAGAAAAAGGAAAAATAGCAATTTAGCAGGCAAGTTTGCCAGGTAAGGAGTGAGTGGGTGGGGAGAGTTCCCATGGGCCATGTGGGTGACGCAGCCTTGTATTCCTGTGCAGCCTGGATTAATTGCTTTGGGTGGTGCTCTGGGGGTGACATTTCTCTGTGGACCACCAAAATTTTCTCCCAGACCACCACTGGTTGGCGACCGCTGCTCTAAGGCATCTAGTATGAAATCTTGTTGGGAATGAAAGAGCCATAACCTAGCTACATTGAACAGTGGGGTGAACCATTTAGCAAAGTAGTTCAGGGCAGGCATGACTTCCTAGCTGGAAGGAGTTTTCACACCCAAGATTTTCAAGAAGCTGAAAGGCCTGATTTTGGATACATTTTAATATAAATTGCTCCTATCTTTCACTGAATGGAATCCCTTTTGTAAAAAAGTAATTTGATATATGCCTTTAGCAAAATAGTTACCCTAGTCTTACCCTAAGTCTTGGCTGGTTTATACAATTATCTCAACTCCAAGGTCCTACTCATATTTTGTTGTTGGTGTTGTTGTTAGTTGCAAAGTTGTGTCTGACCCATCACGACCCCATGGACAATTTCCCTCCAGGCCTTCCTGTCGTCTACCATCTTCTGGTGTCCACATAAGCTCATGCCGACTGCTTCAGTGACTCCATCCAGCCACTTCATTCTCTGTCGTCCCCTTCTTCTTCTTTTGCCCTCAATCTTTCCTAGCATTAGCGTCTTCTCCAGTGAGTCCTTCCTTCTCATTATGTGGCCAAAGTATTATATAGAGCAGGGAATGTTTTAGGTATCATCTGTATTTAGCAGCATTCAGGGGTGTTTATGGGGGCTGAGGGGAAAAAAAGCCAAGAGGGTAACCAGGAGAGATCAAAGCTCCACCTGGTTTTTATGTAAGACACACATAAACCCTACCAGTATCAATTATTGTAACATGAAAACGAAGATTAGCTTATCTCCAAAATGCATTTATTATACTAAACCCTAGAGAAGACTATTACATCATATTGGAAAAATGACTGCCTGGCATTAGTTTATAAATGATGTAATACAACATTACACGGCATGCTTTTTATCTTATTAGAATGCAGAGAAACTAGATAAATATTTAAGATTCCAGCTGATATCTTCCTAATCGGAGCTGGCTCCTGTAAAGCCTGCAGGAGTTATTTTATTAGCCTTACTAGGAAACCGAGTTTAAATTCTACAAGCATGAGTACACATTTCTGAGTATGGATGAAAATTTCCCCAGGCTAAATGGTGTATCTCTGAAAAAAGGAGAAAAATCTATAGTTTAGTTTGTATCAATGTGCATAAATCAATATGCATATACATATGTGCAAATCCTGCACTGTACCAATATTCAGGAATGTGGATAAGCAAGCAAAAAGACAGAAAATATCAAATAAATCTTTATTATAGTCATAGACCAACATAAGGAGGATAGGATAAAAACAATTGGTATTTTTTTAAAAACTAAAAAAAAATATAAAAAGTATATATCCCAACATAAGGAAGTTGGGATACATAAGATTAAAAGGCAAACACACCCTTTATTAAAGGAGTTTCAAGAAATTAAAAGTCCTGTACTAAAGAAGAGGCTACATATTATAATTTAGTTTAGTTTAGTTTAGTTTATTTGTACTTATAGGCCGCCCTCTCTCCTGAAGGACTCAGGGTGGCGTACATAAAAACAAACGATACAAAAATTAAAACAATTAAAACAATTATTAAATTACAGCCAAATAAACATTCCAAGTTAAAACCCCGATCCCCTGTCAGTCCAGGCCGGATTGTGAAAATAACCATGTTTTAAGGTCACGGTGGAAGGAGCGGAGATCAGGGGCCAGGCGCAATTCCAGGGGTAACTGGTTCCAGAGGGTTAGTAGATCAGATGCCAGATTTTGCTTCCTAATTCCCTTGCTATTACAACCTTTGGTGATTTCAGGATTTTAAACAGTTGTTACTGTTTACTGATCTTTTCAACATGAACCCATTAGCTTACCATTGTTCTGGGGTGTTTATTTTATCATTGGTTAATAACTACTTTCCCCAATCTGAAATGTTAAATACTCTGTGGAACCTTTGCTTAAGGCGTATGCTACAGATCATTGAATAGTTTAATTAAGACTCACTGTTGGATGAGGTGTGAACTCTGTTATTGTGTTAAAGTAGAAAAAAAACCCTCATCACTGGAATACAATGTAGGGCTCTTAATGCAGGATAAGAAACAAAATCTATGGAGCCCAAAGATATTGCTTGGAGTTAAACTTTGCCACTGTTTTATCAGCGTAGGAGGGGAAAAATAGAAATTTAATGCATTCCAAAAGCCCTCTACCATTCAAGACTTAATTAGATTATAATTTCTAAATGCATGAAAAATTGTATTGCCTAACTCAGATAGAGCCAAAGGGCAGAATCCTACTTTCAAATTGTTGTATCCAAGCAACATTCCCTTTATGAAAAATACGCTCAGCGTTTTGAAAGAGTCTTCACTGTGGATGATTGCTATCCACATTGCTATAACTATATGAGTTAATGCAAGTGTCATGTGGGAGGCATCAATATGCTTGTACTCCTTCTCAGAACTGTGTTTTCTTGATTTCTGGAGTAGAAATGCTGGACTAGAGAAGGAGGAATTTTAAAATGGTTACCACTCACAGAGTCTGGATTATTTCTTGTTTTCCAGATTGGAATTAGACAGATTTCCCTGGTATATATTCCACCAAAGTAACACTAAATCTTTGCAGCTATGAGCTTCTTTCTAGATGTATATCATGCTATAGGGTGAATGGTGGAAAACCAGAAAAAGAGGAAGAGATTCTATAGAGGGCATCATAAGGCCTGGTGATGAAATGATGACATGCACAAAGCAAGCCACAAATCAAACCAAAAGTGTTTATTGACTATGAATTTATTAGCTGTACTGCAGGGGCCATCAATGGTTACCCTCTGCTTTGGTACCCAAAAGGGTTATGATATCCGAATTTGACTTTTTTTGAACCTTAATAAGGATGCATCAAGTACATGAGTGGTACATGATCAGAAAACAAAGATGGTCATGGAAGTTTAGATAGGATGACAGTATTTTATCAGACATTGTTTGCTCCAGTGTAGCTTGATGTGAGGGGTCCTTGGTGCTCTCTGAGCTTATTTGATTTCTTGAAGATGTTTCATTACCCAATCTAGATAACATCATCAGCACTAGTAAGGAGTGTAGTTTATAATCTAGTGGCTGGCCTTGTCAGTTTTGGTAGGGATTCATCATGCATTGTCTAGAAGCCATAGCACTTCCACAACACAAAATATGGATGAGATATATAGATGACACCCTCACCATAATAAAAAAAGACCAATTAGACAACACTCACAGAATCATCAATAATATTTTTAAAGGAACCCAGTTTACTAGAGAAGAAGAAAACAACAGCTTTGCTACTCTTCCTGGACAATAGTGGACATCCTGTTCAGCAGAGACTACAATGGCAAACTAGAAACACAAGTGTACAGAATAACCAACCATACTAACTGGATGCTTCACTACCAGAGCAACAACCCAACCTCCCACAAGAGAAGCTGTCTAAGGACTTTATTTAGATGAGCCCAAATGCATTGCAGCAACCCAGAACAACAGAAAAAGGAAATGGAGCATCTATACAACATATTCCAACAAAATGGATACTCACACAACCCTAACCCTAACCCTTTATCAAAAAGTCCCTGACCACTCAGTCCCATACAGCAGAACCTACACAAACCCTAAAAAGAATGACACTGCCATACCTCAAGAATATCTCAGAAACCGCCAACAGACAACTACAACCACATGGAATGAGCCAACTAAAGTTGGCACGCAAGCCAAGTAAAGCCCTTCAAAACATCCTAAGCCAATCAAAAGACCCAGCAACCCCAGAAGAAAAACAGAAGTCATCTACAACACAGAGTGTAATGACTGCAACAACCACTATGTAGGACAGACAGACAGAAGACTGGCATATTTGGATCCATGAACACCAACTAGCAGTCAGAAAACACGATGAAAACTCTTTAATTTCACAACATATAGACAGAGTTAAGCATAGCGTCACTTGGGAAAATGTGACCTTCCTTGACCAAGCCAAGTCCCAAAATGCCAGGGGATTTCTAGAAGCCTGGCACTCTGACAAATTAGCAATCAATAGACACATAGGCATTAACAACATATATAGACTATGAAAAAAAGACAACCAACCAGCCAAAAAGGGAACAAAAAGACCCAAGAACCTCTCCACCAGCAATCAGCATCAAGATCAGCATAGAGTAGCTCCAGTATTAACATCAGACCAATAATCAATTATACAATACCCCAGTGAAGAAACTGCCAATGAAGCCAGCAGCAAACAGCCCAAGCAAAGAATATCTAAGACAATCCCAGAGGTGGTATTCAGCAGGTTCTGATCAGTTCTGGAGAACTGGTAGCAGAAATTTTGAGTAGTTCAGAGAACCAACAAATACCATCTTTGACTGGCCCTACCCCCACCTATTCTCTGCCTCCCGAGTCTCAGCTGATCGGCTGGGTCTTCTTTTGTTGCCCTGCACAGGAAAACAGAGCTGGAAAGCAGGTTAGTGGGGTGGGGTGGGAATGGAATTTTGGAGTAATCTTTCCCCAGGAGTGGGGAGGGAATGGAGATTTTACAGTATCCTTCCCCTGCCATGCCCACCAAGCCACGCCCACAGAACTGGTAGTAAAAATTTTTGAATCCCACCACTGTTCATCATGTTTGGTGGGACCCGTTTAGCAACTTGTAGCAATTTGTAGTAATCTAATTTGTAGTAATCTAAAACCTAATTTGTAGATTTTGCAGTAATCTTCCCCTGCTATGCCCACCAAGCCATGCCTACCAATCCACACCATGTCCACCAAGCTACACCCTGGTAGTAAAAAAATTTGAATCCCAACACTGGACAACCCCTACCAACACTGACAGGGTGAGCAACTAAAATATAAACTGACAGCAAATAGCATCCCTTACTAGCACTGAGGATATTACCTAGTTTGGGTAATGAAATGCCTGCAAGAAAACAAGCAAGCAACCAAGGACCCCTCATTTCAACCCTGAGCTATAAATATTCTCTTTTATTGGTAGCTTGGTGTCATTGTCAACATTCCTAGGCACCTAGCCACCTCAACTAGAATTTGCAAAATATATGGGTGTTTAAGATTTGAAAATAACTTTGCACAAGCCCCCTAGCCTCTGGCACTAAGCCTCACAATATTACACTTGGATTCCTTCTGCCATCTTCACCAGATGCTATTGCCTGCTTATCCAGAAGACTCCTAAATATCAAAAGTGTCACCCTTGTGAAGCTCAAGTTATTAGTTACTTTTTCTTCTGGTTGCACTTTCCATTCACTCTAGGAATGCTGCTGTTGGGAGTGGGATTAATTGTCCATCTTTCTTGGGCATGGCTTATTGGAAGTTATACAGCTTGTAATTTCTCTCCTTTTCCTCCCATGCCTTCATCAACACCTTCCTAGGAAAACATGTTAAGAGGAAGTGGGATTGAGGAGCTAAAGTAGAGCAGCATTTACTTTGCTGGAGCCTCCAAGCAGCAGGAGACCTCAGTGTTGAGGTCAGCAGGGAGCTGTTCTGAGCAATGGAAAACACAGATATAGGGAGCAACAAGGAGCTAGTTGCTCTTTCTTCCTAGTTGTGGTAAAGTTTTTGCTAAGCGAAACCAGGTCTGTGCTAACAAACTTCCCTCAGTTTTGCTTTGCTTTGCTTTAAGAGCTGCAAAGATCCTAAATGCAAGGACAGGTTGCAAAGGTTTTTTTTCCCATCGCTATTGTACTTGCGAACCATCACTAAATGAGGCATTCAAGAAATGGGGACTACCTTAATTCAAATAGAAAGGTATGCATGTTGCCTGCCTTCAAGAGTTGCTTGAAAATGAAATTCTTTATAAAAAGCAAGAGGGGAGATTTAAATATTGTTTGTTTGTTTGTTTGTATATTTATTGATTGATTGATTGATTGATTGATTGGATTTCTAAGCCGCCCCATCTCCCTGAGGACTCGGGGCGGCGTACAACCATAAAAACAATACAAAATATACAATTAAAAAGAGATTAAATAAGAAATCCAATTTACAATCAAAACACTAAAAACAATCATTAAAACTCCCACCCCCCCACTCAGTCCAGGTCAGTGAGTTGGAACAACCACATTTTTAAGCCCTGACGGAAAGAGCGGAGGTCAGGGGCCACCCGAAGCTCCAGGGGCAGTTGGTTCCATAGGATGGGTGCTCCCACAGAGAAGGCGCTGCCCCTAGGGGTCGCCAGCCGACATTGTCTGGCTGATGGAACCCCAAGGAGGCCCTGACTGTGAGAGCGCACAGGATGATGAGAAACAGTTGCTGGCAGCAGGGTCTCTGGTAAATATGCTGATTATCTTTCACTCCAGTACAGGGGTGGGCTTCAAAAATTTTAGCAATGGGTTGTCTGCCTGATTGCTGGGTGGGCGTGGCCATGGCGGGCATGGCCTATTCGGCCTCGTGCACCACACCGGGGGAGGCATTTTTGCCTTCCCTGGGCTCCGGAGGCTTTCTTTGAGCCTTCAAGAGGGTGAAAATAGCCTCCCTGGGCTGCAGAGGCTTTCTGGAAGCTGGAAACGGGCCCATTTCTGGCATTCCTGAACTTCCAGGAGGGCCAGTTTTCACCCTCCCTAGCCTCCATGTATGCCCTTCACTTACCTGCATCCAAAATGGGGCACGTGGGGACTCCTGGGAGGGGAGGGGCAGGGTGGGTGGGTGGGGCCAGCCAGGAGTGGGATTTGGGGGTTCTCTGAACTGCACAGAATCTTAGCTAGGGGCTCTCCTGCACCCCTGCAAACCCCCAATAGCCCAACCCTGCCCCAGTAGTTTGTTCATCATGTTTGGTGGGATCTATTTAGCAACTTGTAGCAACTTGTAAGACTGAAATCCATGTCAGTTTTGTTTCCTTTCTTAAAAAAAGACACAGATAGACATGAACATGAAGGTCTTAGGCAGTAATCAGAAAATGTATCCTATAGGGTTCAGTAACTATCTAATAAATATGCTTAGGATTGTAGACAAATAATTGCTAGTTGCAACTAAGCCAGCAAAATCCAATTTTTGATACCTGACTAAGCAACTTCAATGCTTTGTGAGTGCAAAACCTGCTTTTGTGAAAATGAAATTTGTACCAATTAGAATTTCATTAAAACAATTGCACATTAACAATTAATGTTACATTTGCTAAACTGCCATGTTAATGGAAACTGTTATATTTTTTAAAAAAAGGTGGATGAAATTAATTTACATCATTTAGGTTTTCACATCATAAAGAGCATAATATATAATATATGAAGAAATAAAAAGAAAAACCTGAGCTTACATGGTAGGTGGAATTATTAATTCATTTTAAATTAATGTGGTACTGAGCATTTAAAATGTCTTCATATCATAATTCTATGTGTTCATGGAAGAATAAGAATGTCTTAGATCCGATGGAATAATTTTTGAGTTACCACTGATACATCTGGATTTAAATAGCAATTTCACTGGGCTGTTTAGTAAATAATAGAGCCTAAGTAAATAAAAATGTTTGCATGAACAAGTTGAAAACATCATTTACAGGTAGTTGCTGGCAAATATTTGCAAATATTGTTGCAAATATCTCTACTTTCCTCTTTTTACAAATGGCCATTCTGAGACTGCTAAGGATAAAAAAGGTAAAGTCCTCTGGGCCATACGAAGAACAGCTATGTAGGGAAAATTGGAAATCAAAGTTTTATAAATATTCATGGACAGACACTGAAGTAATTTACAACAAAAACTAGCATCCAGGGAAAGATGTCATCAGAAAAGAAATGTCAAAAAATAATGTATATATTCAGAATCTCAATCCTACCAAATCAGAAAGGCCATTTCATCCTTCTAATTCTTCTTAGCAGGTTTTTGACTGCAGAAGTAAACTATGCATTTCTAGTGATAGTGTTTAAGATTGTGTGGCTCTCAGCCATTTCACTCATGGGACAAGTGGCATCTCTTGACTCACTATGCAGCAATTCTGTTTCCCAGACGCTGATTTCTGAACTGAATGGAATGGAATAAACTGAAAGGATTTGGGGATGTGAGAATGTTGGTCCTGAACGGAGAGACAAAGGTGAAGGTAACGGAGGAGAAACTGGACAAATTTCACAGTGTTTATATTGCTATCTTTAACCATCAACAAAAGAGATGGGGTAAAAAGTGGGGGGTGAATGGGTAGGGCAAGACCAGTTAAGCGCTCCCAACTGGCCAGTAGTTCAGAGGGCTTGCTTGAACACTTGAATGACCAGGCCATGCATAAAATTTGTGGAGCGTGCCTTAATGTGTTTCTGAGAGATGGCACTCCAACATCATTTGCTAATGATAGCCATCTGGTACCCAGCAGCTGGCCATACTTTCTGGCCTTCCTAGTGGTACAATTAAATTTACAGGAGTTGGAGGAATCACTCCAGCCTTCTTTTCCCCACAAATATCATTTGTTCTAACTTTTCATTTAACAATGTTTGAAAGATGGTTGAAAGAGATGAAATGTGAAAGCTTTATTATTTTTTTTAAGGAAAGCAACCTTACAGGATGTATAGTTTTGGAGACATATGACTTGTCCCCGCTATAGTATCAGCAGATCTTGCTTGACAGGGGGATTTGTGTGTCAGTGTGTTTGTGTCAAACTCTGGAAGGTGATGGGTGCTGTGTTGCAATTAGCCCTTCCCCTCAATGTGGATACCAAAGAGTGGGGGTTTCATTATGATGCCATACCTGACATCTTGGCAGGTCTTGTACTCTTCTCCCTAATGCCTAGTGGTTTGGATGGACAATTCTGACCAGCAAAGTCAATGGGGAAACCAGATTCACTTAACAAACTGTGTTACTAATTTAACAACTGCTGTGGTTCACTTAATAAATGTGGCAAGAAAAGTCGTACAACGGAGCAAAACTCACTTAACAAATTTCTCACTTAGCAACATAAATTTGGGCTGAATTGTTGTTGTAAGTTGAGGTGCTTAGGCCTGCATTTATATGAAATTACTTTTTTCTAGCATCAGAAAGACTGGTTTTTCAGCTGCGATATTTTTCCAGCAAAACTTAATTTTCAAGAAAAATATGTTAGCAATAATACACAATTGAACGAGAGGTCTCAAAGGTGCTTTTTTCTTCAAAAGGCAGCTGGACTGTTTTTTTTACCCTTGGGGAAGAAGAAAACATTTAGTTTCTCATCCAAGAAGCTTCATCAGTTCTGATGGTGAAGGGGATGGAAGGTTAGGTACTGACAGTTGAGACTGGATGGCGGGGGAAATGGAAGGATAGGGGGATGGAAGGATTGTATTTCTTTGCAGTCTTCTGGTCATTAGCGCTCTCTCTGGGAGCTATTGAGGCCACTTGGAGGTTTATCTGTGCCTTCAGGGTCACCCGAATCAGGGTGCTTTTGGATGTGGAATCTTCTTGGAACTCACAGTAGTTTATTTTTGGCTTGTGAAATTTCCCTTCACCGAATTTTTTAAGACAGTAAACCCGAAACATTATTGTCTAAGCCAAAAACAGGTTTAATGTTATTTATAAAAACAGAAGTAAGGTTCTACATTTTAGGCAAGAAAAACAAAATGCACAGGTACAGTATATGTGGTACCTTGCTCAATAGTAGTAACTGTGAGAGGGATCTTGGAGTCCCAGTGGACAACCATTTTAATATGAGCCAGCAGTGTGCAGCAGCTGCCAAAAAACCCAACACAGTTCTAGGCTGCATAAACAGAGGGCTAGAATCAAGACAACATGAAGTGTTAATATCGCTTTATATTGCCTTGGTAAGGATTCCACACTTGGAATCCTGTATCCAGTTTTAGTCACCACAATGTAAAAAAAAGGATGTTCAGGCTCTAGAAAGACTGCAGAAAACAACAAAAATGATTAGAGGACTGGAATATAAAGAACGGTTGCTGGAATTGGGTATGTCTAGTTTAATGAAAAGAAGGACTAGGGGTGAGATGATAGCAGCGTTCCAATACCTAAGGGATTGCCACAAAGAAGAGGCAGTGAAGCTATTTTCCAAAGCACCTGAGGATATAGGACAAGAAGCAATGGGTGGAAACTAACCAAGGAGAGAAGCAACTAGAAATAAGGAGAAATTTCCTGACACTTAGAACAATTAATCAGTGGAACAACTTGCCTCCAGAAGTTGTAAATGCTCCAACGCTGGAAGTTTTTAAGAAGAGATTGGATAACCATTTGTCTGTCAGAACAAGTTCCTTGTGCTTGCACGTGCTGCTACTCAGGAAAAGCTATCTTTACCATGCAGTGGTCTGGTCCCATAGATTCTGCATTATGGTCTGTTCTGCTGGGGCCTTCATTCCTCCAGGACTGTTCAGTGCAGACTACAGCCAGCCGACAGTGATCCAGTTCAGCTCAAACCTGGTTTGAATGGTGGTGTTGCATAATGCAAGCTTGTCAGGGTAGATTGCAGGAGGCCAGCACACAGAGCATGATAACAACTGTGAGAGTGGATTGACATCCAGGTTAGAAGAGCTGCAGAAATTACTAGGCAGCCTCTTTTCCCAAACATTTCCTGACCCGCTAATTACAAAGATAAATATTGGATATCCTAATCCTGTATCTTCCAAGTTGTTGTAAATCATAATTACCCCAGGAAATCCCTTTGATTTCAAGGAGAGTTAATTGGAGCTAGATTTGGCAGGATGGCACGCACATAATGGCAAGATCAGATGCTATATAGGCAATATAGCTGCAGCTGCCATGCCATAATATCCAAATGTATTTCATAAATGGATGTGGAGTACGTAAACGGAAGAATGATAATTATAAACAGCAGACTACAAATTGGTATGCTTTGAGTAACTTGTCTGTCCTTCTGGAAGCACAATGCATTAGAAAAAGAAAAACAAAAATCAGAAGCTGCTTGCTGGATTTTTGGGGAAGTTTTTTTTTAATCCTCTTTTCTCTTCGTTTCTTGTCTTGTGGGATCTTCACAGTAACCATAAGTTATAGCAGACATTTGGTTACTGCCAGCAGAGCTTCTTCTTGCCTTCTAAATTAATAGCATTACCAATACGCCCCTGAGTAGAGGTCCACACATCGTCAAGAAGGAAGATAATGCAGCTCCTGCCTAATCAGATTTGACAAGACCATGCGCCACCCAGAACTTGCTGTGTGAGCAGACTCAGCAGGAGCCTTGAATAGAAGATTGCACGTCATGTTTGTGACAAATCAAAGAACCATTCGACTGCAAAAGAATGTCATTGACTCTGCCATGAAGGCTGTGTATGAATGAAGCAGCCTTGGTAGAATGCAAGAAGTTTATCCCCAAATTTGCCTTTAAGATTCAAGGTGCTGGTAATCACCTATAAAGCCCTACATGACTTAGGGCCCGGGTAATTGCGGGACCATCTACTGCCAGCAACAACTTCCCAGCGTCCCGTGAGCTCCCACAGACAGGGCCTCCTCGGGGTGCTGTTGACTAGACAGTGTCACCTGGCGACCCACAGGGGGATAGCCTTCTCTGTGGGTGCGCCCACCCTGTGGAATCAGCTGCCCTTGGAGCTGCGGATGGCCCCTGACCTTCAATCCTTCTGTCGCGACATGAAGACTTGGCTTTTTCAACAGGCCGACCTGGACTGAGGGGGGGGGGTGTTTTATTGTTTTATTGGTGGTATTGGCTGTTGCCCCTTTTAATTAGAACCATTGGGATTTCGATTTAATAATTTTTTAATTTTAAATTTTGTACTTGCCTTTTATTGTTGTAAGCTGCCCTGAGTCCTTCGGGAGATAGGGCAGCATATAAATCCCATGAAATAAATAAATAAATAAATAAATAAAGAAAGAAAGAAAGAAAGAAAGAAAGAAAGAAAGAAAGAAAGAAAGAAAGAAAGAAAGAAAGAAAAAGAAAGTAAGTGTTTGGATGCTGTCCAGGGATGGGTTTCAAAAATTTTTCCTACCGATTCAGAGAGTGTGCTTCACGTACACATGCGCAGGGCTCAAAGACTGCCCTTGTGTCAACACTGGTGAGCTGTGCAGGCATGCCTAATGCATGCGTGCCTAACATGCACTTTGTGCATGCACAGGGCTCAAAGACTGCCCTCTGTATCAACTCTGGTGAACTGTGCAGGGATGTCTAATGCATGTGTGCCTAACACACACTTTGCACATGTGTGCACAAGGCTCACAGATCTCCCTCTGTATCTACGCTGGTGAGCTGTGCTATTTTTTAGCTCAGCTGAGGCAATCCGCTCTGCCATGCAAATCAGCTGAGCTAAAAAACAAAGGAATATAGGAGAGGTAATGGTGGGGGTGGGTGGGCAGAGCCAGTCAGAGGTGATATTTGCCAGTTCTCTGAACCAATCAAATTTCCACTACATGTACGCCAGAACCAGTCCAAACTGGCTGAATACCACCTCTGGTGCTGACTCTTCCTAGTCATAGAAATAGCCCTTAGACTTATTTTCCACTTTACAGCCCCCTCTAAGCGGTTTACAGAGTCAGCATATTGCCCCTAACAATCTGGGTCCTCATTTTATCAGAAGGATGGAAGGCTGATTCAACCCTGAGCCCCATCAGAATCGAATTCCAAAAGAAAAAAAAATTGGATGAAAGTGCATACGTGATTTAAAAAAATAATGTTAAGGCAGCATATGGATTATAAACCAGAACCACATTGATTAGGCATAATATCAGAAAAAACAGGATAAAGGGAATGTATATTTAATATTGCACGTTTTGACAGTAGCAAGAATTTATTTGTGCAATATTGGAAAAACAAAGAAACACCTACAGAAGAAGATATAATTTAAAAAAATTAGACTGTGCAGAAATGGATAGACTAACACTGAAAGATGAAAGACTAACAAATGAAAGAAAAAGAAGACACAGAATATTTTCGAACTTGGGACTTGTTTTATCAATGGTTGGATAACAGAGGTAGAAACTAGGAACTGAAAGAATATTATTAGGTAAGCAAATTGACCAAAACAGTACACTGTTCACTAAGCACTTATTGTTATGTAAAGAGAAAATATATAAATAAATTGGAGAGGGGGGAAGGATCGAACTCCAGGCTGTGGGCAGAGTTTACCTGCACTACTGGATTTAACCCCTGTGCCACCAGGGCAGTTCATCCAGGGGTTAGGAAGTTGGCATCTGATTTTGCAGCTATGCAGTGTGACAGTGGGTTTATAATAAAGCAAAGTGGCTTAGCCAATTCTGCTTTCCCAGATGAAATAAAAGAAGAAAGTGAAATGAAGGAGGAGGGAGAATACATTTTATTCTCTTCGATGAGCTGAGATATATTTTGAGAATGCAGCCCTTTTCCAAAAGTGAAAGGTCCCCCTATTATAGCATCAAGTTGTATCTTGGAGATGTGCCCACCTTCTCTTATTTCTCAGCTCTTGCACAGACAACAGCTGGAGGATGCCCTTGAGGAGAAAGTGCTGCGGGTGGATCTTCCAATCTTACTTTTTCAAAAAGCTTTCTTTTCGATTTCCTGCCCCAGTTTGGAAAGGAACATTTTATGTTTTACAGGGTGGAAGAATATGTGACTGACTTGCATGCTTTTTTTTTTCTTTTTGGCAGACGAAATGCCAGAATTAGGATGCTTAGAAGCACTCAGTGCACTTAACTGGAGAAATTGAGATGCTCAAATTTTCCTTGGACCCTGCCTCCTTCTCTCATAAAAGTACAGCAGTTCTCTCTGTATTTTGCCAGACACTCTGATTCTACTTACTCTTCTAGTGTTTTGCTAATTCAGTTCTCTAATTTTAGTCTAATACTAAAAGAAAAAGAACATCATTTGAAGAACATCTTCCACATGAATGGATCCTCAAGTTAGTTTCCCTTTTTTTTTTGTAAAAGGCTAATTGGAATACTAATTGGAAATTCAAGAATTTCGCTTTCCTGTTTGCCCCATCTCAACATCTTATCTTCCCGGTAGGGCAGGTAAAGACTTCCCAGATCCAGATCCACATGGCCTGAATCCAGATTCAGATCCAGAAATCATGGGCATGAATAAACCTTCAGTAAAACTTGCAAAATCAAACCTGGATGCCTTCTCATTTTAACCAATATCATCCCCCTTTTTTTTTTCTGGGATGGTTAGGATCACCAAGCCACGCCCACAGAACCGGTAGTAAAAAAAAATGAATCCTACTACTGGGTTGACCATGCCCTTGGACACATTGGAGAACCCTTTTGCAAACAGATCTGTCCTCCTCATGGCTGTCGTTATGCTGTGATAACCACAATATGCTCTCAATATTCCAGATACGTTCATCAGCTAAATAAAGTTGACCAATCTTAGTACACTGCATATCATAAATACATTCTGGGACTGTGGAACCATTCAGAGGATTGTTTGATTCCTAGCACTGTAGAATCATAGGGCTCTTTTAGTCCAACCCCCAGGAGTCCTTATTCCATTATTCAATAATTATATCTCAGAAGATTTAGTTTAATCCCCCCTTTAAGAGAATGTTCAAACCAATTTAAGACATGAAATAAATTAGGTATTTCATATACCGGTATATAATCAGAGCAAATGTACTTCTCATATTTTTATAACACGATATACAGAAATGCATTTGTAACATTAGGCTAGGATTTGTATTTATAGTATGTATCAGTTTGCTCCATTTTTTCTCCAATTTATGCAGACTTTTAATGCTATCTGTTACTGGCATTCTGTAAATCCTCCTGTAAGAGGATAGAATTTTGTTCTGTGACTGTCATAAATGTATCCTGTCTTCTATTTATTTGCAGAAGAGGCTTACCTTGCCTATAAGTTATGCCTGCAATTTAAAGCACGTGGCTGGAAGACTAGGGACTCTGATTTTTGGTTTTTTTTAGCAAATGCTTTCTCAGTGGTTAAAAGACCCAAATTTACTGTTAGATGTCACACATGAAATTGATCCAGGGTGTAAATGATTTTGATTTCTAGTGCTATTCAGAAAAGAGTGATTATATTTATTCAGTCCTGATAGGCAAAATAAAGGCAGGAAGACAATTTACAACTTCTTAATGCATAGCTCAGGTTGCAAAATGCACACGCATACAGAGATACACAGAGGGACATCATGTAATCCATTCAGGGAGGTTTGGTCAATCATAAATACTTCTGCTATAGAGGAATTCTCCAACCGTCTCCAGTGCACAGCACAGTGCTGAGATACAAAGGATGTAATTTAAACTAGTTCATTGGTATAGCTGTGATTAAGCTTGATATTTCGACAAATGCTACTGAGCAGGTGTGAAATTGCAGTTATTGACTGCAAAAAACTCTGGCCAAGTACCTTTTTTTTTTCCCCTTCAGAAGATTTTCAATGCTTCGAGCCGGCATAGTGACAGCAACAATAATTAAATGGCATCCATGGAAATGTATTGCTGTCCTTCATAATTTGTAATAATTCAATCATCATCATCTTTTAATGTTCCCATAATCTCTTGCAGGGTGGAATCTGGGCAACTGAATGGAGCTAGCAGAGTGTTTAATGGCCAGATGCCCTTCCTGTCACCAATGCAGAGTTTTGTTCAGCAGATATATTCTCATTGTGCCCAGAGAGAGAAGTATCTGCCTCTTCCTAGGATTGAACCTACAGCCTCCTGATTGTGAGGCGATAGTTCCACCTCTAAGCACCGCACCACTCCTAATTTGGAGTAATCCAATAAAAGTGAATAATATATATGTGTATGTTTCCAGCCTACACAGTCCTGAGCTTTCTTTTGCCAATTGGGCCTGCAATACTTGCTGATGTTGTCGATCCATCTTGCTTTAGATCTATTTCATGGATGCTTTTGATCAAGTGGGATCCATTCTGTGACTGCCTTGGTCCACCTGCCATCAGTTCTTCTTGCTATGTGACCAGCCTGTTTCCATTTCAGTACTTTTACTCTTTTGATGGCATTGTATATTTTTGTTTATTCTCTAATCCATGTGCAGGTCTTTCTATCTTGTCTTGCAATGCCGAGCATCTATATTTTCATGGCTCTTTGCATCACTTGTAGCTTTTGTATTGATTGTGTGGTTAGTGTCCATGTTTCCCTGGTATATGTTACAGCAGATAGCACACACTGATCCAAACCTTTTCTCTTCAGGCATAGGGGGAAGTTGTTCTTGAAAATTATACTTAGTTTGCCAAATGCCTGCCAACCACATTTAACACACTGTTCAGTTTTCTTTATTGTGCCATCTTCCATTGAGATCCATTGGCCAAGGTAAATGTAATGGTCTACTACATCTAGTTCTTCTCCAGATATATATATTTTCCTTTCTTTAGTGAATTTATTAAACATAACCTGGCTCTTTTTCTCAGGTTTATTTTTAAATCAAATGGTTCTCTTGCTTCATGCAGCTCTTGTAACACACACACACACACACACACACACAGGCTTATACATATACCTATATATGTGCATATGCAATGTATGAAATATCTGTATATATACTAACGGGTTGGTCTTTATGACAGAAAATCATTATTTTGGTTTCCTTTTAAGTGGGAGCGGGAATGAAACTTAGTTTAAATAAATTTAAAATCTGTGCACCCTTAGCATATCATTGCCATTACCGGCAGTCCTTTGAAATACTGATTTTCAAAGCTCATGGATTTAAAATAGATTGTCTGGCTTACCAGCTCTCTTTTTACTGACACAAGAAAAGGTTTCTTTGACATCATTACGGATGAAAAATGAAAGGTACAATTCCTGGCAGACATCCAGAGGAATCAATTACTTATTGGTATAAGCTTTGGGGAGGAGGAATATTTAGCTATCTTACTTTTGATGCCACCCATTCAACAGAGCCTTATCAGTATTTCTTTACATGGCTTCATCAGTATCCATAATTCTTTCCAGCGTAATTTTCAGTCTAAATTTCGGTTGTCCAGAAGTCAAGAAAGGAGGAGTAGAAGGTGAAAGAAAGGGGACCAATGAAACAGAGAAAAGGAATAAAGGAAAAGAATGAAACATGAGCAAATGCAGTTATTTATTTATTTTAAAATATTCACATGGGGACAGCTAACATTATTCAAAAGAAATGAATAATGACATGCATACTGGAACTAGGAAAAGAACTACCAAACCAGATAAGCAAAGAAGTCAAAGTGGCAAATGGCCTGGAGAAATTCAATCAGGGAGATAAATATCTTCTTTTTAAAAATGGGACGGTCTGGATAGGAGGGGATGATCTTTGGGGTATTGAGCACCCTGGACTGACTTTCTAGGCCAACAGAAGCCCTCTGAAGTGTCCATATGATTTATTCATTGGGTGGACTTCTCAGTAAAAGGGAGAACAACTGGGAGTAAAGGAAATTCTGTTACACTCTGCACCAGTCAGTATTGATGCCAAACTTTTCAAAGACAACCCAATTTGATAACCCTGACTTCTCCATTTGTAAGCTTGGCATTATATCACCTGCTTTCAAAATGATATTGACCTTGTTCAGCAGAACAAGCCCATAGGTTCATTTTTTTAATATATGTATTCTAAAGTCGGGTGCCTTAGGTGGGAGTGCATTACTCAACATTGCTTATTGAAGATGAACATGCAGTTCAGAAGCAGATGAATGCAGAATTCTGGGCTGTGTTTGCATATTCTTCTAGTCCAAGGACAGGCAGCCTGTGGCAGTTGTTCTTGAATGACAACTTCATCACTCACCGGGGTGTGCACAAGGAGGTCAAAAAGGGTGATCCATCTGAAATAAGGGGCAAAGTTTCAACACAATTGAAGTTTTGACATTTTTGGCATTCCCCCCAAATCCTCTGCCATTGGCTGTTATATCCTAACGATGGCACAAGTTGTACTCCATCAATATTTGGAGGGATAGTTCTGCACTAAACTAAATCCTAGTTTCTATTACGTTAAAATTGGTTGGGCTTATAGATTGAAATATAAATCATGATGTACAAGCACAACAGCAGTGTTTATATAACACAGTGAGTCAAAAATATATATAAGTCAATATGACACGGCATGGAGTGTGAACCTTCTATATGGCCAGAAACTGTATAATAGCAATGAAAACATAGAGACTGTTTGGAATTTATTTTGTCCATGGTTTACTCTATACATAGCTCCTGAGATGGGCTGGCAGATCACATTAGGAACATGAGTAGCTCATGTATTCCATCTCCAGAACACTTTATGCACTCATTCAATAAATAAGTCCATTTTTCTGATGTAAGCAAAAAGATTTTGGATTTTAGGGAATTTATGTCATACCATGTACAGTCTTTTCCTTCACACTAAGGCATCTGATGGAATTCTATCATCATGAAATTCTTTTTGAATTATATGACTCCACATTTTGGGGATTTTTCTCACAACAGCATGTGCTGTTGGAAATATTGAAGCTCTGTGGACATTATAGAAAATGAGAGACACATATAGAAAAATAAATATCTATCTCACTTACCTAGATGAAACTAGCAATGATTAAGTTAAACATTAGAAGATATAGTTGCTTCATTGGCCCTGTGGGAAGAACAGCAAACTGGAAATGAACGCAGAAAATTATTCAGGGGAGTAAAAGCTAATGCCTGCAGAAATGATTTTTTAAAGAATGCACTGCAAATGAGAAAAATCAAAACAACTCCTTTTTAAAAAAGAAAACAGAGCTATTTGATCCCAATCTATAAAGATGAATGTTCTATTTTAGTAGAAAGCATAATCTATGTTTTTGATTTCTTATATTTTATTTTTAACATTCATTAGTGCTTTGAGTTTTCTGCACAACACAAAAACATGTTGTATACTGCGTAAAACAAATAAAAGACAAGCAACTAATCAACGAACATGCCAAGTATGTTAAAATCAAGTTATATGGTGTGTTGCTGAAGCTGGATTGTCTAAATTCTAGTGCAGGCTGTGAAAATATTACAAAGAGATATTTCGGCTCTTAAGGGAATGTGGACACAGCTACTCTCTATTCAAGTTTAAAACTGAAGTAGATTGCCAGTACCAATTTTAGAATCATAGAATGGAATCATAGAATTCTTGTTTGGACAAATGTGATTGGACACACAAGAAATTTGTCTCCGGTGCATAAGCTCTCAGTGTACATAAAAGCAATAAGTCATAAGTCATAGATCATAATAAACAATAACTGATAAATCATAAGAAACCAATAGAACAAGATAGCAGGAAAGATGAGAGTATGAGAAATGTTGAGAAATGAGACAATGCTGTGGGAATTAAATGTTCAGCACAGTGATGGCTCGAAGGAAAAAACTATTGCTATCTTTATATCTAGTATAAATTCTACAACTATCTATCTATCTATCTATCTATCTATCTATCTATCTATCTATCTACTAGTATAAATTTTATATATAGTATAAATATAAATAAACAAATTCCTTGTGCGTCCAATCACACTTGGCCAATAAAGAATTCTACTCTATTCTGTTCTGTTCTGTTCTGTTCTGTTCTGTTCTTTTCTACCCTACCCTACCCTACCCTACCCTACCCTACCCTACTCCACTCCACTCCACTCCATTCCATTCCATTCTATTCCATTCTATTCTATTCCATTCTACTCATTTTGACATGTAATGCCCTGTAGCAGCATTCTGCAGGGAGAAGTTGAAACAGATTATGTCCAGGATGTGAGGTGTCTAGATCTCTACTCTACTCTACTCTACTCTACTCTACTCTACTCTACTCATTTTGGCATGTAATGCCCTATAGCAACATTCTGAGGGCAGAAGTTGAAACAGATTATGTCAGGATGTGAGGTATCTAGATAGTTTCTCAGCCCTCTTTTGTGCAATATACAGATCCTCAATAGAAGGCAGGCTGGTTGTGATTGTTTTAAATGGCATTGCCAAACTAGTTCCTGAATTGAGATAACAGACTGTATTATGTTATGGCTAAATTGCTTATATGGAAGCATCAAGCTGGGTTCCACCGATATTTCATCTCATTACAAATAGAGCAGTACAAATTTTAAGGAATTATTCAGTAATAATAACTACAGTTCTAAAAGTTTGGGAAAAATTGAAAAAAGAAAAAGAATTAGTCCAGATGTATCATTTCTTGCTTTGAATTTGAAATATTTATCTTCATGAAAGAGAATGTACAAAGACATTTGTTCAATGGAGGGACAGTAATTCATATAAATTACAACACTTAATTATTAATAAGACGAAGATGAAATTCTTAGAGATTAGATTAGGTAATCAGCTCACTGGTTTCAATATCTGTAAGTCCAAAAAGAACATTTAAAAGATTTGACTGAATTAAAAAAAAACCCTATCAGCAACATTCAGATCATTTATTAGGGTTTTTTTTAAAAAATATTTTGCTGGTGAATACCATTCAGAAATTGAACAAGCCAAAATCCATTTGATTAAATGAATATAGAATTCAAATAGAACAATTGACAGGCAACAAGGAGAGTATCAATAGAAGAAAGCTCGGAAATATATGGTTTTGATTTATGCTAGTCTGTGACTGTAATTAAGATTTAATTTGATGCTTAGTATTAGACTCAGAGAAAATTAGTAGAAGATGTTTTATTGATAGTGTGGATTGCACAATTCATCATCTATAATGATGATGATGGGGGCTGGACTAGAAGACCTCAAAGGTCCCTTCCAGCTCATTTTATTCTATAATCAAATGGATGGAAATGTAACAATCAAATTGGATCTTTCTTCATATTGGATGGCAATATTGAAAAGGTGAACAGTTTTGCAGAATGATTCTGAGTAGACCAAAAGAAAATTTAAATGTGATTTATTTTCTCAGTATGCTTTTTGAAAACATTAAGCAATACTAAACATTACTCCAAAGAATAGTGAACTCTCTAATAAACAATCTGGTTTCAGAAAAAAACTATCCTATAATCTGCAACTCTTACACTGCAAAAACATATGGACTACACAACTCGATCAGGGCAAAGCAATAGACACAATCTACATAGACTTCTGTAAAGATTTTGATTCAGTGGTACACGACAAACTACTACTAAAACTAAAATCTTATGGTATCTCTGGACACCTGCATAACTGGATAGAAGCATTCCTGTCAAACAGACAACAAATGGTCAAAATTGGGAGCATTCTATCAAATTCTGTACCTGTCAACAGTGGTGTCCCCCAAGGCAGTGTTCTAGGACCAACTCTCTTCATACTCTACATAAATGACCTCTGTGATCATATTAAGAGCAGCTGTGTTCTCTTCGCTGGTGATGTAAAGTTATTCAACACCACAGACAATTCTGCTACCATTCAAAAAGACCTTGACTATGTATCAGAATGGTCAAACAAATGGCAACTTCAAATCTCAACAAATAAATGCTCTGTCTTACATATTGGCAAAAAAAATCAGAAAATAAAATACAAGCTGAATAGTCAAGACCTCTGTCAAGGACCTTGGAGTACTCATCTCTAATGATCTAAGTACTAGAGCCCACTGTAACTACATAGACAAAAAGGCATTAAAAGTTGTTAACCTAATCCTAAGTAGCTTTTTCTCTGGTAATATCACACTACTAACTAGAGCATACAAAACATTTGCTAGACCAATACTTGAATACAGCTCATCGGTCTGGAACCCGCATTACGTATCTGATATTCACACAGTTGAGAAAGTCCAGAAATATTTCACAAGAGTTCTCCACTCCTCTACTCATTGCAGAATACCTTATGCCACCAGACTTGAAATTCTAGACCTAGAAAACCTAGAACTGCCTTCGGTCCGATCTAAGTATAGTATATAAAATTATACATTGCAATGTCCTACCTGTCAATGAATACTTTAGCTTCAACCATAACAATACAAGAGCACACAATAGATACAAATTCAAGGTAAACCACACCAAACTTGATTGCAGGAAATACAATTTCAGCAACAGAGTGGTCAATGTCTGGAATACTCTGCCTGACTCTGTGGTTTCTTCCCCAAACCCCAAAAACTTTAACCTTAGACTGTCTACTATTGACCTCACCCCTTTCCTAAGAGGTCTATAGGGGGCATGCAAAGGTGCACCAATGTGCCTCCCGTCCCTGTCCTATTGTTTCTTTTTATTTTTCTTATATGTATCCATTTCATGTATTCATAACTATGCTTATACTTATACCTGTTATAATCGCTTGACAAAATAAATAAATAAATAAATAAATAAATAAATTGATGGACAGAGGAATTCTGGCAAGAGCATTGTGCTTTCCTAGGGAGGCTGCATATTCAAAGACAAGCCCAAAATAAGAGACTGCCCAGTCTTTACTGAATGGGAAAGGGGGATGAGGTTCAGGATTAGGTAAAGGTAAAGGTTCCCCTCGCACATATGTGCTAGTTGTTTCCAGCTCTAGGGGGCAGTGCTCATCTCCATTACAAAACCGAAGAGCCAGCACTGTCCGAAGACGTTTCCGTGGTCAAGTGGCTGGCATGACTAAATGCCGAAGGCGCACAAAATGCTGTTACCTTCCCACCAAAGTGATCCCTATTTTTCTACTTGCATTTTTGCATGCTTTCAAATGGCTAGGTTGGCAGAAGCTGGCAGAAGTAACAGGAGCTCACTCTGTTATGCGGTGCTAGAGATTCGAACTTCAAACTGCCGACCTTTCTAATCACCAAGCTCAGCATCTTAGCTACTGAGCCATCACATCCCTTGCAGTTCAGGATAACCACATCCTAAAATCTCTCAGGGTATATCTCAGGGGTGTCAAACTCACAATGACACATTGTCATCATGTGATGTATCGCAACTCCCTCCCCCTTCGCTAAACTGGGGGTAGGCGTGGTCAGTGCATGATGCATCTGGCCCCCGGACCATGAGTTTGACACCCCTGTCCTAGAAGCTCTCAGGGTATATCTATTTGGTTAGAAGGTTACAGCTTTAATCTGGTGGGATTCTGTAGATTAGGTGTAAGCAAATAAAGACCTGGCTTTATTTGGATTTCATGGTATCGCGTAAACCACACCAAAGTTGATTGCAGGAAATACGACTTCAGCAACAGAGTGGTCAATGTCTGGAATACTCTGCCAGACTCTGTGGTTTCTTCCGTAAACCCCAAAAACTTTAACCTTAGACTGTCTACTATTGACCTCACCCCTTTCCTAAGAGGTCTGTAGGGGGCATGCATAAGCGCACCAACGTGCCTACCGTCCCTGTCCTATTGTTTCTTTTTATTTTTCTTATATGTATCCATTTCATGTATTCATAACTAGGTTTATACTTATACCTGTTATCTTATAATTGCTTGACAAATAAATAAATAAATAAATAAATAAATAAATAAATAAATAAAACTGGCTTGTGCATTGCAAAAGCCACTAGAATTATTAATGTTTTTCATTGGAGATTATGAAAAAAAAATCTTCCATAAAAGAAAGGAAAATTAAATCATTTGAAGTGTTGCTAATTAAAAAAAAACAAGTTTATTCTCTGAAAAAGTATCTGAGATTGGATTTAATTCAATATAGAAACCATTTTGGATTACAGTCTAATAAACAAGTTCCTACTATCGCCAATTTTTTTTGTCTAACATAAGTTTATAGTATTTAATTGTTTATGTTTTGCAACAGTTACTAAATGTTACAGATTTTGTAGAAATGATGCAACTCCTTTGCTTTATAATTTATTATTTGAGTCACTTGGAGAGAAGATAAGGAGAAGAAAGGAAGAAGCTACTCACAACCAGTATATTATTATATTTATTTATTTATTTATTTATTTATTTATTTATTTATTTGGCCCCACTTTTTAGGTTATCCAGAAATGTACAATTGTTGAATATGATTCCTCTGTTCCTTGAGGAAAAAGACATGGGATTTTGGGAAAGAAATAACTGAGTGAATATTGTATCAAGATTTGGGTTATATGATTTATGTTTTGATTGATTATGTTGCACCAGCTTAGTGTCCCCTCTTACCACATAGATGGAATTATTTTGTGAAAATATTTACAGACCCCTCACATCCTGGACATAAACTGTTTCAACTCCTTCCCTCAAAATGACACTAGGGAGCACTGCACACCAGAACAACTAGACACAAGGACAATTTTTTCCTGAATGCCATCACTCTGCTAAACAAATAATTCCCTCAACACTGTCCAACTATTTACAAAGTCTGTACTACTATTACTATTAATCTTCTCATCACTCCTTATCACCCATCCCCTCCCACTTGTGACTGTATGACTGTAACTTTGTTGCTTGTATCCTTAGGATTTATATTGACTGTTTCCTCGTATGATTTGATTGCTTATTATACCCTATGACTATCACTAAGTGTTGTACCTTATGATTCTTGACTCTTGATGAATGTATCTTTTCTTTTATGTACACTGAGAGCATTTGCACCAAGACAAATTCCTTGTGTGTCCAATCACACTTGGCCAATAAAAGAATTCTAATTCTAATTTTACTACCCATGCTTCCCTGAAAATAAGACCCTGTCTTATATTTTTGGCCACCAAAAATGGCACCAAGTCTTATTTTTGGAGGTGGGTGGAGATTGTCCGCTGATTCATTCCATTTGCACGTGTTGCCCACAGCCTCCTTTTCACTCTCAGAGGCCTTAAGGACATTCTTCTGCAGCCAGCAAGGCTTTCCTGAAGGCCTCTGCAGCCAATAACAGAGCTCCAGATCAAGTTGCAGTCAGGCCTCACACACCGTGGCTTCAGAGGCCTTCAAGAAAGCCTTGCCTGCTACAAAACAAATAGTGTGTGTGAGGTCTGGCTGTAACTATCAGAAGGTAAGTAGTAGGACAGTTCCATCTTTCCTTCCCCACCTAGCTTAATTTTTACCAATGAACCCTGGAGTGGGTGGGGTCTTAATTAGGGCTTATTTTGGGGGGCAGGGCTTATATTGGGGACACGTGTAAAAATCAAGCTAGGACTTACTTTCTGAGTAGGTTGTATTTTCAGGGAAACGCAATATATGAAAGCTCCCTTATTAATATGAAACACTTTATAAAAAACAAAATAATCACCTGTGATGTTAATAGATATTCAGATTAAGGCAGTTAAGGAAACTCACAGCAACCTCCATAAATATATTTCCAAAGTGGGAAAAAATGAAATTCATTGTCTCACCTTAATTGTAGACAAGCCACTCTTGTCTTAGCATCAACAATCGGTGACCTTTCAAAGTTTGTTAATAAATGGCCCTCTTATAATGTCAAAGCACTTAATCAATAACCACAGTCAAAGCTCTTCGTAAGACAATACCACATTACACACAAAAGCCATCTGTGGGTTTTGGATCTTCTGCATTAGAAATATGAGCTCACAAATCAATTTTCATTTTTTTTAAAAAAAGCCATCAAGTTTCCTTTCCTTGCACTTTTCAGTTGCAGATATAAAATCTACAAACTAAGACTGAAAACATGTTTACAGGCTGTACCTACGAGATCATAAATGCTACTTAATCTGTTGAAGTTTGGGCAGATATCATTTCCCCTGTTACCATCTCTATGTTTCAAAATAGTTTCAGGGAGAAACAGCGGATAAAACTTAAAAACCAAAATAAAAAAAGAACTTCGAGTGCTCTTGCTCCTTTGAATATTATTTGGAAATGGAAATTTAATTTTACCAGTTACCTGTCATTTGTTATGCAAATTATACTTGCTGAATACTTGTGTACATCTGGCAATCTCATTATTCCCTCTGGCTCACATTGATAGAATTTTATCTCAAGTGATCTAGAGACATTTTGGGAGATAAGGCTGAACTAGACAGAGGTTCCTATATGTTCTTTGCCTCCTATTAGCTGGAATATTTGGGAATGCAGCCCCAGAATTGGATTGAGAAATCCCAGACTAATGAGATATGCTTTGTAAAAAATCTAGGCAATATTATAAATGAAGTGTAAGAAAAATTTACACAATTACAGCGTTTGGCTTTGATTGAAAACATATGGATATAAATTTAAGGACAGGTTGTATATTCATTTTAGAGATTTAATTTGAGGTAGAGTCAATTGACTCACTGAATCAATTCATCAAATTGAACCACAAACTTGATTCAATAATTCCATGGCAAAAGTACCTTTTCAAACTGATTTGAAAAAATCAAATCAAATCAGCCCAATATTTTTTGTAATACTTATCCCATGTATACTTGTATATAAACCTGCCCACATTAATAAACATGAAACATGCAGATTAGTTTATCTGTGGATGGCATATTTTCATGGAATTTTAGTTAAAAATTCTAGGATCAACTTAGCCATGGGAGGGGCTTATAGTGAAGTCTACAGTATATAATATTATACTATAAAGCAATGCAGGGAAGAAAAAATGCAACCCCAGTCAGAGTAAGAAAGAAATACTACAGATAACATGGGGATTCGATTCAGCTGAACCATTAATATTCCATGAAAATAGATGTGAAAATCATGACTTAAATCTTATTGACTTGGTTCATATACAGTATTCCATTAAGCCAGAGTATATTTAACTGTCAATCAATCACACTTTATTATGGTTAAAGACCAGCATGAGGAGAGTTGGGATACAATGAATTTAAAACCATAAAAACTAAAATTACATAAAAAGCTAACAAATCTAAAAAAAATCTGAAAATAATTTAAAAAGAGAGATAAAAACAATAAATGGGCATTAAAACTTGCCACACTAAATGCATCTAATACAAACATCAAAATAAGCCTAATACAAAGCCTCTATAATAACAGCCTAGGTGCTCATTAAGACTGATTTCTGACAAAGGTTATCTTCTGACATATCTGAAGTGCTGTGCAGAAGCTGGCAACAGTCCTATGTGTCTGAGGATTTATGCAATAAAGGTGAAAGGAGGCTAATATAAATATCTTGGTGGTATACACACTGGAGAAATACATGTTCTGTGGTTTCTACATGGCCAGAGTCACAGGGGATTGTCTTTTTGTGTGGAAGATGTTCCTGTATTGGCCTTTAAGGACAGCTGAAAGGGGTGTGTGCCAGATTAAAGGCTCTCAGATGGTCAAGTACTTCAGCATTTGTGAAGTATTTGCCATAAGAGAGGCAGAACACTTGTTGGATCCACTGGTAATAAAGGTTGAAGAGATCCAATCGGTACTTTATGTCTGCTGTACACTGTTTAAAGAAAGCTTTTTTAAAATTACATTTATATGCCGCCCTTCTCCGAAGACTCAGGGCAGCTTACAATTTTTTGGGATACAACCCAGTGTGCTCAGCAATAGCCTTCATTCCATTGTATATGCCTGCTTATTACTAAGCGGCATTTTTACAAGGTCAGCTAATTGCCCCCAACAATCTTGGGTCCTAAATTTACCTACCCCGAGAGGATGGAAGGCTGAGTCAACCTTGAGCCTGGTGGGATTCGAGCCTACAGTAATTGTAGACAGCTGGATCTTAAGAGCAGGCATTTAACAGCCTGAGCCACCAAGGCTCATCTTTGGTCCGATGATATCCCTTGCTGAGTAAAAGACCCGGAGATAAACCCAAGGATGAGATTTTAGTTATCGTTGTCTTTTTCCATGTGGACTGAAAAATCAACCATGATAATTAGTGGAGCAAGGCCAAAACCATGGCAATGATCACAGCGTCCACCGCCTTGACTATCTTCCTCATGAATATCCACCACTGTGGTCCTGGGGCCAGGCTAGTGTCTAGGTGGGCCCAGAAGTTCATCCTGCAGCACACGGCCCACATCTTCTTCATCTACAAAGCTGGGGACAGCTTCAAGAGTGGCCCACAGAAGCTGAACCCACTACCCCAAGTCCAGAGGACCAATGGGGATGAATCCATGGGGAGAGGGCTGGTTACTGTAAGCCAGGGCATGGTTATACACATTCTAGCCTCTACTTTCCTGAGGCCTATTTCTAAAGTCAGGGTGGAATTAGAGATGCATTTGGCAGCTTGAAAGACTGATCTTAGGAATTTGAACTGAACAACTTCTAATCCTGGAAAGTTAGAGAAGGGCCCAGCTGGCACCATAGAGAAGTTGGACTATTGGCTTGGCTGCCAACAATTTGAATGCTATAGAAATAAGGAATTTAAGAATGGTACATGGGCACCTCATTCTCACCAACATAGTCAGCATGGGGATTCCTATTGTTGGCACAATGTAGAGTGTTTAACTATGGTTTCTTGACCTATGGTTTTTAAATAAGCCACATTGCTTGGATTTACAGAACATCATACACCACCAGAACCGTAATCTAAAAAGCATACCCCATGCTAAGATAAAACCAAACCAACTTCTGAATTCCACTCACTGAGTTTAGATTTCCTCAAGGGTCTTTGATAGTGCTGAGAAGGTAGGAGAGGCAAAGGGGAGCTTTTCTTCCCATTGAGATTGAACAACTTGAGATTTAGCATGTCTGGCATTATATTGACCAAGAGAAATAAATTGTTCCACAACACTTTTAATTATGCCCTGCAATTCAAATTTAGAAAGAAAAATCCAGGGAAGCAATAGAATTTTCAAATGGTATTTTAATTCAGCTGTTAAGATACCCATTCTGGAGACTAGAGAGCCAATATTTAATATATATAATCTTTTCAATGATCTCACCACTGAAACACACATCATTCTATTACATTCAGAAAAAAAAAGATAAATAACTGGAATGAAGGTCCTCGGTAATAAGAAAATTACATTGGTTGAATCTTTCAAAATGTAAACAGAAAACAAAAGAGCTTAATTCAGTGGTAGACTACTTCTTGAGTTTAGGGGCACATTTTGAATTTTGACATCATGTGATGGGATGAATGTCTAATGGAGATTTTCAATCATCCAGGTCATGGTTGTTCCAAAGGCAGTTTCCCAAAAGGCAACACACTTTCTTGTTTTTTTTTCCCTTGAAAACATTTCACTTCTCATCCAAGATGCTTCTTCAGTTCTTGGTGAACTTCTTCAGAACTGAAGAAGCTTCTTGGATGAGAAGCAAGATGTTTTTCAAGGAAAAAACAAGAAAGCCCATTTGGTTGAAGGTTGGTGCTGTCTCTGATTGGCTGTGCAGTTGATTTGGATTCTAAAGTTTGTAGGCTGGTTGTAGGTCAATGTGTCTATTGATGAAATTGCTTGGTGAACTTCTTCAGAACTGAAGAAGCTTCTTGGATGAGAAGCAAAATGTTTTTCAAGGAAAAAAAACAAGAAAGCCCATTTGCCTTTTGGAAAACTACCATTGAGCATGTGATAGGACAGTCACAGAATGTTTCCTGTGAACCAAAAGGTGGAATTGCCTTGTGGGAAGCTGCCTCTGTCATAAAGGTGAGTCCTTTGTGGTGCCCAAAGGCATCATAATATGGTGTTAGAGAGCAGTGCCTGGTTTGCATTGTGGTAGCTTTCTAATTACATTTTTCATTCGAATACAGTTTCTATTTAAAATTGAAAGTGGGTCTTACAGGAAACTGGGAAGGATCATAAAAAATGGCTAGAGACATAATGCGAGGACTAACAGAATGGGATTACAAAAGTCTGAACAATCACAAAAAAAGAGCACAGGGACTGTTTTCTTTGCAATAGTGGTGAATATCTGTAGCTTTTGTGTAGGGTGAGGATGAAGGTTCGTTCTCCAAGCTTGTGTTCTGAATGTTTCATTACCAGGCTAGGTAATACCTAGAGTGAAGTTTAGGGGATGTCTGTGTCAATGTTCTTCTGTTTATGAGGGCTTCAGGTGTGGTTATGTCAAGTGAGGGTTTTTTAATGTGTCTTGCGATTAGGAGATTATATCAGGTCAGTGTCATTGGGAGGTGAACTGCTGGTGGAGGGGAGGGTTGCGTGGGTTGATTGAGGGTTGTTGCTGTCTTTGATTGGCTGTGCAGTTGATTTGAATTCTGAGGGGTTCATTGGCTGGTTGTAATATGTCTGATGATGAAATTGCTTGTGGAGTGCCAGGCTTCGATGAACTCACAAGCATGGCAGGTGGTTACATGGCCAAAGATTTTTGTGTTGCTCCAATCAAACTGTTGCTGTTTGGTGCCAGTGTGGGAAGAGATTAAGGATGTGGGATCGTGGCGTTTGACTGCCAGCCAGTGTTCGTGGATCTTGGTTTTTAATTAATATGATCTTTGTCCCATGTGTAGATTCTGTTATGTATGCAGAGTTTGAATTGATTGGTTGTTCTTGTAAAGTGTTTAAAAGCATTGGTTAAAAAGTGTGGGAAAACCCTGCACTCTGATTGGCTGTCAACCGAGGCAGCCGGCTATATATAGCTGCCTCGGCTAAGCCAAATCGGGTCCATTCTGAGCCGAAGTCACTAATAAACTTAAGAGCTGAAGCACTCCGCGTCTGCCTCTTCATGAAAACTTAACAGATTCCATTGTTTCTTTCATCCTTCTGCATTTTGTCTTTGGTGCTGGATAATTCCTAGCAGAGTGTGGCTGTGGGTTTGTGGGCTATTGTTATTCCTAGGGGTTGGACAGGGGTGGGCTTCAAAAAATTTAGCAACGGATTCCTGCTTGGTTGCTGGGTTGGTGTGGCCATGGTGGGCGTGGCCTAGTTAGCCTCCTGCAACATGGGGTGTGTGCGTTTTTGCCCTGCTTGAGCTCTGGAGGCTTTTCTCGAGCCTCCCAGAAGGCAAAAACAGCCTCTCCGGGCTCCAGAGGCTCTCTGGAAGCCAGAAATAGGCCCATTTCCAGCCTTCCTGAACTTCCGGGAGGCCCATTTTTCATTCTCCCTGAGTCTTCAAGCGTGTCCTGTGCTTACCTGCATCCAAAATGGGCCACGTGGGGCTCCCGGGAGGGGCAGGGTGGGGTGGGCAGGCCAGCCAGGAGTTTTTTGGGGGGTTCTCCAAACCACACAGAATCTTAGCTGAGAACCCCCAACAGCCCATCCCTGGGGTTGGAGGATTCTAGCTGTCATTTCCGACACCCCGTTTGTGTTCTGTTTTCTTTATCTTTCATCTCATAAGTCTCCAGATTTTGGCAGTTCTAATGCTGCTACCCACAGCCTTTAGATTGTCTGCCTCTTCTTCTCGTTGTTCACCTTTTCCCTGGAAAACATTACCAATAGGGTGCAATTGAAGAAATGTATAACTTCTTGTTACTTGGGAAATTCCACTGTTTAACAGGATCTCCTTCCCTCCTTTCATTTCATGCCATTAAATATAATTCATTTTATGTTATTGCTATCCATTCCTTAATAAACTTTGCTTTTTTTTGGCTGTACTTTAATGAAATATTGGCAAGTTACCAAATATTGGTAACCTTGAGGGTATGACATTCATCCCTACCACATAAAACACTCTCCAAAGTGTGAAGCCTTTGGGATGAAGTTGAAATTAGTGCTCAGATGATTTTCTTTTTCCTTGATATAAGAGACACTGCAAAAGGTGACTTGCTTTTTTCAGAAATCCTGTCATTTCTTTCTTCTAAGCGTAAAACAAGTATGTTGGCTATAAATTAGCCATTTCTAGTTTAATTAATTACCTTCTCCCCAAGATGAATCTAAATTTAAGATGACCCTTCTCCTTGCCATAAAGAAAGCAAAAAATGATAATAAGTACCAGGAAATCCTGCACAATGCCCAATTTCCCCTACGTTGTCGACCTCCAGCTAAAATGTATTTGGAGAAATCTTCCTGAGAAAATGAATATTCTGTGTGTATCTGCACATAATATATAGAAGTCATACAAAACAGAAATGTATTAATTGAATTAATAATTTTATAAATCAAAATGAATGGTCTGCAAGATAAAGTATGCCATTTACAAAATTAATTCCTTTCCATCTGATACCACTATCCTGTGACATCACTGTTATTGATTTATACATGTAGATAGATTTGAAAATAGATTTACAGAAAGTGTCAATTTCACACTTTTTCCAATGCTAAGTAGGCAAAACCTGTAGTTATAGAGGAGAAGATGTAAAGTGGTACTTACTTGAATCTGGTTATACCAGTTTTATTTTCAATTGCATTCAGTATTCAAGATTTTTTTCAGTATAATTGAATCACCTATTCAATGGCATTTTCCCTCTAGCAGGCTTATCTCTTCCCTTGGCTATAAGCTTGGCTCAAACTAAAGAAGAAGATTGTCTTTGAAAGCTTTGGAGAAGCAAACATGATTAGGCCCATAAAGATTCATTTTAGATAGATAGATAGATAGATAGAGATAGATATAGATATATTTATTTATTTATTTATTTATTTATTTATTTATTTATTCGACTTATATGCGCTCCTCTCCGAGGACTCGGGCGCTTACAATTAAAATACGACAGTAAATAAATTAATTAAAAAGATATTAAACATTTAAGCCGAATTAACATTTAAAACCCCAATTAAATAACCCCAACCCAGGAGAATCAGCACAGCCCAGATTGTAAAAAGAGCCAAGTTTTCAAATCATGGCGGAAGGTGCGGAGATCGGGAGCCAAACGGAGCTCAAGCGGAAGAAGATTGCAGACGGCACCCCGAGGAGACCCTGCCTGATATAGATGATATAGATATAGATATAAAAGCCTACTGAGGAAATTGTCTAACTACACAGAAACTTGCTGCCTGGCTGTATTTAATCAGTACTTTAATACAAAATAACTTCTTTCCTGTAGCAATCATTTCAAATAATGTAGTTTTTTATTCACAATCTTATCACAAAGATTGGGTCCTTCCTTCCTTCCTTCCTTCCTTCCTTCCTTCCTTCCTTCCTTCCTTCCAACCTATGTACCAAACTGATTTATTTGATTTATCTTTTTAAAAAGTGGTTCTATACTGTAGCAACACAGCCATTTATGCTGGATGTACAAATTTCCTTTAAAAAACTTAATTTGCTCCCCAGTAGCATTATTTCAAGATTAACATCAGAGTTCAACATCACTCTAATTGTTAAGTTTGCATGAAGAGTCAGACGCGAAGAGCTTCAGTGAAGAGTTTATTAGTGACTACAGCTCGAATGGACCCGTCTTGGCTGGGCTATGGCTGCTACTTATAGCCAGCAGCCGCAGTTGCCAGCCAATCAGAGTGCAGGGTTTTCCCGCACTTTTCAAACCAATCATATTTGACATTTTACAAGAACAATTCAAACTAAACCAATGACATTCAAACCTACATACATAACACCCCTCCCCACTAGGTTCAGTCCATACCAAACCCCAACCTATCTAATGTATTCTTTTAAATAGGTGGGGCTCTTACGTTTGAGACCTTCGTGGTTCAGAAGTTTTAACATTCTCACCCAGTGAGAGAGGAAATGTGTCTGCTGACATTTCCCTTCTGGCACTTCCTGTGAAAGAAGACCCTGTTTGATTGTTAGAATCTGGTCTCTCCTCCCAACCCATCTCCAGCCCAATGTCAGCACCCAAGTCAGGTAGTGATGTACAATCTTCCACTTCTAAGGATGGATTTTGGCATTGTGACAGGTTTTGGAATGGTTCTTGTCGTAATGGCTCGTTACACATGGGGTTGATTCTTACTTGCTGATTATCCTCCTGCTCCTCCTTCCCCTAGAAGTGACATCAGGTGAGGGAACTAGAGAGAACAAGTGCGATGTTCCTGAGGAACCTGGATCTAAGTTGATCAATGTGCCTGCTCCAGAGGACTCCATCCTCTGTTTGCACCCTGTAAGAACGAGGGCCTGTGATTTGAGTTATCTCAGCAGGAATCCACAGAGGTTAACCCATAAGGATCTTAGCATAAACAGAATCACCCACACTGAATGTGTGAACTTTGGAAGTGGAATCTAGTGGTGCGTGGGTGCGTAAGTGGGATGAAGGCGGTCAAGGGAAGACCTAAGTTTCCTACCCATCAACAACTCTGCTGGGGATAAGTTATTAGAGGGGTTAGGAGTGATGTGCTGAACACTAAGAAGTTTTTCAACTTTCTCAGTGATGTCCCCAGGACCCAGTTGCTGAAGTTTCTCCTTGGTAAAGCGTACCATGCGTTCAGCCCGCCGTTAGCTGAAGGGTGCCCAGGAGCAGTGAGGACATGTCTGATACCCTGTTGTGCTAAATAGGATTCAAAAAGGTTGGATGTAAATTAAGGGCCATTGTCAGAGACAAGAACATCAGGTAACCCGTGGGTTACAAAAGTTTTGAGCTGCTTGATGACAGCATCAGTTGTGGTGGATGCCATAGGGATTACCTCTAGCCATTTGGAATATGCATCTAGTATAATAAGAAAGGTGTGCCCTCTGGTAGGGCTGGAAATCAATGTGAATCCTAGACCATGGGCCCCTAGGACATTCCCATTCCTGTTTGGGGGGAGAGGTGGGGCAGGCCTGATTACCTGACAGTTGGGACAAGATGCAACCCAGTTTTCAACCATTTTGTCAATACCTGGCCACCATACATAACTCCTGGCCAATCCCTTCATCCTTACAATACCAGGATGACCCTCATGTAGCATTTCCAAAACCTCCCTTTGCAGTTTTGCAGGAATAACCACCCTGTTACCCCACAAAATACATCCTCTTAATACAGATAATTCAGTTTGCCTGGATTTAAAAGGTTGGGCAAGGTGAGGTAGATCTTGAAGAGGCCAACCTTTCTTAATCCAGCCTATAATAGGAGCCAATAAAGTGTCTTTGGCAGTCTCTCTGGCAATTTCAGCAGCATGTACTGGAAGCTTGGCAACAGTTTCTAGGAAAAAGGTGTGTGCCTCAGGTTCAAAGTCCTCCTTGTGACAAGGAAGTGGGCAACGACTCAAGGCATCAGCATGGCCAATGTCCTTGCCAGGCTTGTGGATAAGTTTGTATGAATAAGCAGCAAGAAATTCAGTCCACCTCAGCATTCTTGGTGACAGGATAATGGGTGTAGGTTTGTCTCCTTTGCCACAATGCCTAACAAAGGTTTGTGATCTGTGACAATGGTAAATGTTCTCCCATATAAATACTCATGAAATTTCTTGATAGCTGCAACAATTGCCAATGCTTCCTTGTCCAATTGGCTGTAATTCCTCTCTGCTTTGGTCAAAGTGCAGTAAAATGCAATAGGGCTTCCCTCCTGGGAAGCCTGTGGCTCAAACCCACCCCCACTCCAAAGGGATGCATCACAAGTCAGTACAACAGGTAAATTCTCAGAGAACTGTATGAGTACAGCATCAGGCGTGATTAGTCTTTAAATACTGTTAAATGCTGATTGTTCTTTCCTGCCCCAGACCCAAACAGACTTTTGTCAAGCAATCTATGTAATGGTTCTGCAATGGTTGCCTTCTGAGGTAGGAACATGTGATAAAAGTTAATAAGTCCAAGGAAGGCTTGCAAATCTGTTTTGCATTTTGGTCTAGGGGCTTCTTTGATTGCTTGAACCTTGGCATCTGTAGGGTGGATGCCATGCTTGTCAATCATATAGCCCAAGAACTCAACCTTGTCAGTTCTAAGAGTGCATTTTTCTTCCTTGACTTTTAACCCTGCTTTCTTGAATCTGGTAAGGACTTCTCTGAGTCTCTCTTGTAATTGAGTGTCATTTTCAGCAGAGATTAACACATCATCAAAGTAAGGCACTACCCCTGGCAGTCCTTGGAGCATCCTTTCCATAAGGCTTTGGAAGATGCCTGGTGCCACGCTTACTCCAAACTGTAACCTTTTACATTTGAAGGCACCTCTATGAGTCACAATGGTTTGGGCCTCTGCAGTGGCATCATCAACTGTTAGTTGTTGATATGCCTGGGCCAGATCAATTTGGCAAAGACTGTACCCCTGCCAAGTGAATGTAATAAATGATGCACCACTGGAACTGGATATGCTCTGTTGAAGTGCATGGTTCAATGTCCCCTTATAGTCCCCACAGATTCTCACTGACCCATCAGTCTTGACTGGTGTGACTATGGTGTCTCCCATCTGGAGTGGTCAGTGGGCTCTAAAACTCCTTGAGCTATTAGTTTATCTAATTGTGCATCAATTTTTTCCTTTAAGGCAAATGGGACCCTTCTGGGCTTTAAGCGAATTGGGGGCACCTTGGGATCTAGGTTGAAAGTGATAGGGATCCCCATATACTTGCCCAATCTGTTGCTGAAGACCTCTGGAAACTCAGACTTCAGGGCCTCCTCCCATTCAGTGTTGCTCACGTGATTGATGCCAGTCACCTCGATGCCTAGTGGATTGAACCACTCAAGTCCCAGCAAGCTTGGGCGGTCCTTGTCCACGATGGTCAGGGGCAAACATTTGGTGTGGCCTTTGAACACGATGAATTCTCTTGTTCCAACTACTGGAATCTTGTTCCCTTGGTAGTCTTTAAGAGTCAGTGCTTGCTTCTGGAAATGCTTCTTCTGAATGTTGGGAAGTAGCCTGTGAATAGTGTCCCATGACACCATAGATAAATAGGAGCCTGAGTCCACTTCCATTTGGCAAGGCCTTCCTTCAATTAGTACCTTCACATGTACTTTTCTGCTTCTTAAGGGTGAAGAATGACCAATGGTGACTGTTTGATGAGTTCCATTCTTCCCATTTGCTTCTGTGTTGCCCCATTTTCTCACTGAAGTTGTTAGGCTTGAAATCTTTGTCAGGAAACTTCTTTCTGCTTGGTGGAGTTCTGGATGATTTGCAGACTCTTGCTAGGTGACCTCTTTTTTAGCGGAGACAGATGGTATCAAAAACTTGCATTCAGTGGGGGTGGCCCCCACAACCTCTGCAATAAAAGTCTTGCCTCTTTCTTCCAAGGTCTTTCCTTTTCTTCTCCATTCTGAGTCTATAAATTCCTTCCTCCACCTCACTACAGTCTGAATCAGAATCTATTTGCTCAATGGGTTGTTGTGGATTTTTCCACATCAGGATGGCTTGCAGCCTTGTTAATTTTCTTCATGGCTGCTGCTGAGGACTTGGTAGCTTCCGCTGAAGAAGCTTCTTCTATGGCCTCCTTAAGCGTGATCTTAGGTTTCATTAATAATTTGCTCTGCAAAACCTTGTCTTTTAGGCCTAGAACAAATCGATCGCGCATGGCCTCTTCTAAGTTGATAAATTCACATGCACCCCAATGTCCCTTAAACTTGCCATGAAGTCATTAACGTTTTGCTTTCCCTTGATCCCGACGGTAGAATTCGTGTCTCTTAATGAGGCACGATACTTGTGGCATGTAATGGGCTCTTAATAAGTTTTCTAAATTGGGCCAGTCCATTACCTTCACATCTGCAGCTCCCGCCAATGCCTTCGCCATCTTGAAAATGGCCAGACCGCAGTGGGTGAGAAAGGCCGCCCTCTTCCGCTTGTCGGAAATGTCGGCGAGATCGTTTCCCTCAAATACATTTGGAAGCGATCTGCATACGAGTCCCAGTCTTCTGCCGTCAGATCGAAGCGGGGCTGGGGGTGTTCAGCACAGCCATCTCTCTCAGCTTCTTCTCGCGTTGTCTTCTCTTGGAAGGATCCCACCTTCATCGCCAGTGTTAGATTTGCATGAAGAGTCAGGCAGTGCTTCAGTGAAGAGTTTATTAGTGACTACAGCTCATAACAGACCCGATTTGGCTGGTGTGGCTGCTACTTATAGCCAGCAGCCGCAGTTGCCAGCCAATCAGAGTGCAGGGTTTTCCCGCACTTTTTAAACCAATCATTTCTGACATTTTACAAGAACAGTTCAAACTTAACCAATGACATTCAAACCTGCATACATAACACTCTCCACCCAGAAGCACTGGCACACTCTAGCTGGGTAAGCTGGCACACTCTTGATAAGATAAGGAAGTACAGAAATAGCCATTGGGTGTCATCTCAGGGACTTTGGTGTTTCCTGAGGAACTTCTCATGAACTTAAAGGCCTGCAGAGGCAATGGTGACATTGGCACATATGCTTCCTCAAGACTTCCAACAGAAACATTAGATTCCTGGTCAACAGAACCATTGGTAAACTAACATTTGATTGTGTCTATATAGGCTGAGTAAAAACAAATGAATTGCACCTTAAGCCAAACAAAACAGAACCACTAGTGCTGTTGAAGTGAGCAGAGCAGTTCATGATGTCTTGAACAGACCAGGGTATTCACCTCAGAAATTCTCAGTCCCATTCAATAAATAAGTGAAAAGGTTGCAGAAAAGTGTGTTCTATGTATACAGAATATATATACCAGAATTATGTGTATATAGTTTTATTGGGTTGTCTTGGATTATGATGGTTCACAAGACTATTATGTTAAGCACAGAAGTCTTAGTGGGAGTGTTATTTGTAGAGGTCCAATCAATCAATAAGCAACCAAACATCACCATTCCATGCAAGCAAGATCTTCCTCCCTAGATTATAAATTTATATTTACATAGATTATTACATTTGCTAGACCAATACTTGAATACAGCTCATCAGTCTGGAACCCGCATTATGTATCTGCTATTAATACAGTTGAGAAAGTCCAGAAATATTTCACAAGAAGAGTTCTCCACTCCTCTATTTGTTGCAGAATATTTTATGCCACCAGACTTGAAATTCTAGTCCTAGGAAACCTAGAACTATGCTGCTTTCAGTCTGATCTAAGTATAGTACATAAAACTATATATTGCAATGTCCTACCTGTCAATGAATACTTCAGCTTCAACCATAACAATACAAGAGCACACAATAGATACAAACTCAAGGTAAACTGCACCAAACTTGATTGCAGGAAATACGACTTCAGCAACAGAGTGGTCAATGTCTGGAATACTCTACCTGACTCTGTGGTTTCTTCCCCAAACCTCAAAAACTTTAACCTTAGACTGTCTACTATTGACCTCACCCCTTTCCTAAGAGGTCTGTAGGGGGCGTGCATAAGTGCATCAACGTGCCTACCATCCCTGTCCTATTGTTTCTTTTATTTTTCTTATATGTATCCATTTCATGTATTCATAACTATGTTTATACTTAGACCTGTTATCTTACAATCACTTGAGAAATAAATAAATAAATAAATAAAAATAAGTAAATAAAATTGGCTCTGTATATCATAACTATTGCAGTATTCTAAGGATTAAAAAATCTTCCAGTAAACTCATCCACCACAAATCTGTGCATCAAGGTTTTGTTCCTTCTTGGTGCAATGCCCTTCTAGTATGCTTTGATCAGCATCAAATTTGTTTGTATAAAATGTCTGAGACATTTGAAAACCAACAGCCATCTAATGACCCTCAAATTAGATCTAAAGAGAATTAAATTGAATCAAATAAATAAAGTCAACTCCTAAAATTTTGTTTGTGGTTCCATCTGTCCTAGTTTATTGTGATCAAGAATGTAAAATCATGCTGGGCAATGCTGAGGAATTACTAGGCTAGATGAGACAGGGACAATATCTGTTCCGAGTAAATTAAGGACAGGTTGCAATTCTAAGAGAAAAGATGCTGCTAACAAGAAACTCAAATCATCAAAAAAGTTAATAAATACCAGATAATACAAACATTAGGCATGTTTTCACATATTTTGAACTGTATTTGAATGTAAATATAATTTGAAATATAAACATTCAGTTACTATCCGTGTTTCCCCAAAAATAAGACCCTGCCTTATATATATATATTTTGCCACCAAAAAAGGCACCAGGTCTTATTTCCATGGGATATCATTCACTGACTCATCTCATTTGCACATGTCACCCGCCCCCAGCCTCCTGTCAAAGGCCTTCAGAAAGTTCTTCTGTGGCCAGCAAGGCTTTTCTGGGGCTCTATTATCAGCTGAAGAGGTCTTTAGGAAAGCCTTGCTGGCTGCAGAAGAAATGGGCTGGCAAGGCAGGTGTCAAGGTGTGCAAGGCCTGGCTACAACTGTCCAAAGGTAAATAGTATGGAAGCTCCACCCTTCCATCCCCACCCTAGCTTAATTTTACCCTGGCACTCTGGAGTAGGGATCTTAATTATGGCTTATTTTGGGGGTAGGGCTTATATTGGGCTCATGTGTAAAAATCAAGCTAGGACTTACTTTCAGGGTAGGTCGCATTTTCAGGAAAACAGGTTATCACCCTCCTTGCCTAAGTAACTAAGCTCAATAAATTAGCTTGTTTCTTACTTACTAATGTGTTGTGGCTCCGCCTCGTGAGCCTGTGCTGACAGAGGAAGAGGACCTGGATGATGATGAAGAAGGAGAGGAGGAACAAGCAAGGCCTCCCTCACCAGGGCCTTCCTCCCCAGGATCTCCCTCCTTGGCAAGGTCTCCCTCCCCAGGACCTTCCTCCTCCTTGGCAAGGTCTCCCTCCCCAGGACCTTCCTCCTCCCTGGCAAGGCCTCCCTCCCCAGGACCTTCCTCTCTGGCAATGCCTCAGGTTTCCTCGGAAAGCCAGGAGGAACTGCCTGAGAGACGTGTGGCAGTAGGACCACGACAGGAGAAAGACAAGGAAGGTTCCTGGCTTGATCCCAGGCAACGTCGGAGGGAGAAACGTCAGCAGCAGCGTAGGGGGCGTGGGAGGGCCAGAGATTGAGCTGGACCACACCCCACCAGGTATAAAAGTGGGTGTGCCTACGCTGCAGACTCTGTTCGTGACAAAGTGTCATCTGCATCGGAAGCTTCCGTCTGTCTGTGTGTTTGGTTTTTGAACTCTGAAAGAAAGCAATTCTCTGGAATTACTACATTGCTTCTTGGAGTTGGCATTGAGAACTTGGGTGACTGCCAACGCTCTTGTCGGAGAGATAACGGGGATTTTGGCGAGAGGCCAGCGTGACTCCTCTGCGTGAGCTAACGCTCCTTGCCTTCAAGGGAAGGGAAGGTAACGAAACAGGCCAGTGTGTCTTTTCTGTGTTGGCTAACGTACCTTAGCTTCTGGGGAAGTGAAGGTGGGACAGAACACTAATGGTAATATAGAAACAGTACAAAGAATCAAAGCGTAACTGATTTACTGAAGTCGTGGGCTGTCTGAAAGTTGTCGATAAAGCCTTCTATCTCAGGACATTAGCAAACTAGTGGAGTGGTGAAATTGAACTAATTTAAAAAATGAAGCAAGGTGGCAAGGAGAAAGTTTGCAAATAAAAATAATGACCCAAACCCCTGCTATTGTTGAGATTCAAACTATCAATATCTGTGTTACAGAAGTCTAACTAACTGTGCTGTTATAATAATCTTCAGAAAAACATTTGTTTACTTAGTTCAGATTATTTCCCCATCTCACAATGATTACTCTGGGTGGTGTACAAGGATGATGACCTCAAAACCACAATATACAATTTCCAGTCTCCAAGGATAGAACAATGACCCCAATGAGAAAAAATGACCCCTCCAGTAGCAGAGTTCAACCAAACACATGGGTCAAAGAGTTAATGTTAGCATTGGCTCAGTGGAAGGCATGTTCTTTTCTCTGCACAGCAGACAATAAGCCATTGAGATTATCCTGCAGTCGAGTGAAAGTGCTCTCACCCAAATGGACAGGCACGCCTGAGCAGACATAGGGAGGGAAAGCGTGGTTATGAAACAGACCAGGGACATGCAGTGTGGAGCTTGCTTTCAGGTCAGGGGATGATCAGTAGAGGGTGAATCATCCATTTCTGGCCTCCATAAACACTTGCCAGCCAATTCTGCTGATGGGGCAAGAGGTTGAGTCTGCTTTAAGTCGGTGTCAGGGGAAAATATTGAGAGTGTTTAAAAAAAATGTTCCCGTCTTTAATCCAATCTTTGCTTACTTCAGCATGCACATAATTATCTGCTCCTGTTGAGTTGTGTGGCTTCTTGGCGGTGTTCCAGATTGTACAGGATTCTTCCAATTTCCCCTTCAGAGGTGTGAAATATGGCTCTACGGATGTTTACAGGACGGTGATGGTTAGTGACCGTGAAGTTACTTACCTTACCTTTATGAAGTCAGAACAAGAAGTATGGACATTGAAAAGCTGTTGAAAGTTTTCCTCTCCCTTTAAACTATGCTCAGATTTTTATCCAGTTATACTGCTTGTCTAAATATATTGTTTCCAGGAGAGCTCTTTTTTAAAAAAAAATCGACAAAATAAACAATAAACAGTGAAATAAACTGTACTACATTAAGATGCTTCCTAAAAGGCTCTGGGCTAGTTTGACTAAAAGAACTTTTCCTTCAGATTATTTTGCTCATCATTTCAGTTATATTTGGACAGGAAATAAAAATGTGATCCAAACTGTTTTTTTTTCTTTGATTGCAAGTACTTGTTCACATTAAAGACATTCACATTCAGGGATAATATAATACAAGGCTCACCCTATAGAGCTTGCAATCAACTGAAAGGCACACTCTAATTAATACTGATTGTAATAATTTTTGAGGCAAGGAGATCATGTGGCCCTGTAGCTCCATACAAGAATTTGCACAGCATGAGTCAAACCATGATAGAATACAATCTTGGTCCTTAGAATAGATCTTTTACTGGCTTCTTTCAGCCTGATCTTTTACAAAGTACAGAATAACAGAGTTGAAAGGGACATTGGAGATCTTCTAGTCTAACCTCTGCTTGAGCAGGGGGTCTTATACCATTCCAGACAATGGTTGTCGATCTCTTTTAAAACCTCCAGTGATCGGTTGTGGTCTACTTTGTCAAATGCCTTACTTAATTCCAAGTATACAATAGCCACAGCATTTCACTGGTCCACTAATTTAGTCATTTTGTCAAAGAATGCTGTAAGATTTGTCTGGCTTGATCTTTTATGTTTTTTTACAAACCCATGTTGGCTTCTAGTAATAGCTTTACTTATTTCAAAGCGTTTGTCAGATCCATTGTTTGATTATTTTTTCCAGAATCTTCCTAGATATTGATGTCCGGATGATTGGTCTATACTTCCCTGGATTCATCTTTTCCATATTGTTGAAGGTATTTGAAACTGATCAGAGTTATTATTGATTTTACTTGAAACACTGGAAGCCATAAGATATAATGAGAGGAGACAAAGGGTGGAAAGTTGAAGGTGCTTGAAATCAGAACTTATGCTCTAAAAGTAGACATAAAGACAGGTGGAATCCAATTTGGCCTTTAAAGTTGCTAATTGAATCTCTATCAATTCCCATAGAATCCGATCTGATTGGTATCTTGGGACCTGTGGATAAAAGTATAGCTATCAATTACCTTTGTTCTTTCTAGATTCTCTGATGCTGCCTGTTTAAAAAAAAAGCAGACCAAGGCTGAGGGATTGCTTTCCCCCTTGCGAAATTGAGCCAATTCCACACAAAACCTCTCCAGTTCTGTCATGGGGTGAGAGAGCCCCAAAAGGTGGACTCAGCCCCTTTTATTAGGTTTTCTCTAAGCAAGCAGTTACAGTACAAAGAAGCTCATTCTTATTGGTTACATATAATGAAGAAAAGAAAAGCAGCTCTAACAAACATGTAACTTTTGCTGATATGTACCTATCATGTTAGCCACCTTATCAGTGGTGGGTGCAAAGCTATCTATCTACTGGTGAAATGCAGAACATCAAACAAGGTTGCTACAAAATGTGTGTGGAGGAAGGCTGTATGCGAGAAGCAAACAAGTTGTTACATTTTAAGGCTACATGGTTGGAAAAACAGACAGTATGGCTTTGATCTTTGTTGCTAACTCAGCTTTTACAAAAGCCTGCATAATGGTGCATAATGGCTGATACAAAGGCAATTAATGATCTTATAGCAACACAAGGCAAATCCAAATAAGAAAACACAATGTGTCAAACTAGTAAAAATATACACTTTTAAAGACAAGATTTATTTCAAGAGAAAATATGGTTTGAAATATGCCCATAAACCCTGTTAACTGAAACTTTCCAATGGATTTTCTGCCTTGAAGAAATTCTGATTTTGGTAGAAACAGCATGGAGCAAACTCTTAGGGAACACAAGCAAAAGCTGCAGGCAGGAAACGAACTAATTCACCTATCTCTATCATTGCAGAGCTTAGATTCAATTTGGAGGTGAAACAGCAGCCAACTTTCATTATTCCTTCCAGCCAAGCTTCCCTGCATAGCACTGTCTTTTGACATTTGTTCTTATGAAATTAACTTTACAAGTTCAATTTGTTTCAAAACAGTTAGACAAGAGGAAAAGACAATCTCTTCTCTTAATGAGCTTTTCAAAATTGTTTGTGTATCCTCAAAGGAACATAGGATACAGCTATACTGAGTTCATTGAAAGCTATTCTCTGAATTTGCTGGCCTGATCTTCAGCTGCAGATTTAAGGCAATTTTGGAAATTGGAAGCATTTTGAAAGAACTTGTGAGGAACTTACAAACAGTTGTTTTAAAAAAAGAAACCCTAAGTTTCCAGTGTTTCCTTTATGATTCAAATCAGTGATGGGATTCAAATATTTTTACCACCAGTTTGGTGGGCGTGGCTTGGTGGGCATGCTGGCGCGTGCACACACTTTGCATGCGTGTGCATGCTAAATGTGCACTTTGCACAGGCACACAGAGGCATTTGCACAGGCACAGAGGCGTTCTAACTCACCTCCTGCAAGCCTGCACTCTCCCAGTCGCTTCAGCAGCTGCTGCGCAGCATGCTGCGCTTCAAATTCAGAGGATAAAGGTGAGTATGGGAGCCCGGGCGGGCAGCGGAGCGGTGGAGAGAACTGCTTCGGTCTCCGCTGTTCATCACTGCTACCAGTTCGGCAGAACCAGGCCAAACTGGTAGAATACCACCACTGATTCAAATCTTTCTTACTAGTCATATTGGAGGTTTATGGCACTGTCTTGATTTTTTTTACTTCAAAAGTTTCATGGGTAATGAAGTTAATATTCTCTCTCTTTGATATGTATTAAACAACAGATATGGATGGTCAAGGCCTCCATTTTCAGGAAGGATTTCACTTAATTGAGTAGTAAGTTGGAGCATAGTTTCCCAAATAAACTATTTTGCCCACAAAAATAAAATAAAATAATTTAGAAGCAACAGCTAACGTAGGAAGCAGAGTGTTATGATCATCAGCATACATATTAATTTCTAGCAGACTTACATGGACTTGAAGTTGGACTAGACAAAGCTTTGCTGCTTAGTGTACAGAATCACTGTCAGGCTAACCTGGCCAGGACTTCTCCGTATATCACTAATCTCTTGATGTTATCTGGCTAAATCAGCTCCAACAAGTCCATTGGAGATGGGTGGCCAATGCATTTAAATAAATAAATAAAATGAACAGTATGTTTCTTAAATCAGATACCGGCAGAAGACCTATAGTCACAGTTCAGCTAGATAATTTGATTGAACGCAACCACAACAATACAAGAGCACACAACAGATACAAACTCAATGTTAACTGCTCCAAACTTGATTGCAGAAAGTACGACTTCAGCAACAGAGTGGTCAATGCCTGGAATACACTACCTGACTCTGTTGATACATCCTCAAACCCCCACTTCTTTAACCTCAAACTATCCACTATTGACCTTACCCCTTTCCTAAGAGGTCTGTAAGGGGCGTGCATAAGTGCATCATCATGCCTCCTGTCCCTGTCCTATTGTCCCCATTTATTCGTACCTATTTCCTGCATTCTTACTCATGTTTATACTTATAACTATTATCTTGTAAGCGATTGACAAATCAAATAAATAAAATAAAATAAAAAGTCATACTGATTAGTTAATTGCCCACAGTTTGTATAAAGGTATCAATCTATCTTCCACTCTTATATCAGTGGGATTAAACCATCACTCATTCTTCTCCATCAATCATTCTAATGTGAATTAATGGACTCTGTGTGTAATGCTGGGTGATTTTGGATTTTAGGATTGTTGAACTAGCAACCTTATTTGAGAATCACTAACTCTTAACTTAGTTACATAGATGCCATGTTATAGAAGTTCCCAGCTGACATCTTTATCAAGGTATCCCTGCTCCTCCCCAGTTCAGATTTAGGAGTTTGCTTGCTGTGAGTGACCAGATTAATCCGTCAGTCATTGGCTTCAAGATACTTTGCTAATTCCATGTTCATGAGAGGGTCTCACGTTTGAAGAGATTGCACAGTATTAATAAACTGAATTTATACAGGCATTATTTAAACAATGACAACTATAGTTCTGCAGTGTGACAGTTCCCATGATCCCCTATTATTCTACTTACAAATAAAAAGACCCAAGTCATATAAACCTTCTCTGAAATCAGCTGGCAATTCTGGGTAGGGATTAGAAATTAATGCTTTGCTATCAGTGAAGTATTCTGTTCTACAGATTGTCCACAGATTGTCCCTGAAATGCAACCATCTTATGTATCGAGGAAGATAATTAAGCATGGGGGATAAGTATTCAGTTTGCACATTTACTTGGCAGGTTTATATTGCCTTCTGATACTTCGAGATCTTGCTGTGGGCTGGAGGTGGGCAGAAAGCCCTGGAGTTTAAGGAGATGGCTGCAGTAAATACTTTGTCAAAAAAGAACTAAATGTAGGAAGGAGGAATTATTTTCTTTGCTAGCAAGTTAGTTGTCAGCAAACCAGTCACACAAATTCAGCATTCTGATACTAGTAGTAGAATAGTCAACCAATGTGTCTAGAACTTAGAAATAATAATAATAATAATAATAATAATAATAACAACAACAACTTTATTGTCATTGTATGTATATACACAGTATACATGTACAATGAAATTCACATAACACCCAGAGACCAGACCCAACATGCACATACACGTGACAATCCCCAAAACCCAACCACCCATCCACCAAAATTCCCTGCTCCCTAAAACACATAGGCATCCACACAACAGGCCAAGTAATACTGTCCAGCTGTTGGTGGTCCTTAAGTTCATTGTTAAGTGCAATTATAGTTCTGGGATAAAAACTGTTCAGAAAATGTGTGGTCCGAGTTTTAATTTTCTGTATGTTCTGCCAGAAGGCAATAGTTCACAAAGATTGTAAGCAGGATGGGAAGAGTCTCTGAGAATGCTGTACAAGTTCCTCAAACAATAAGATGTGAAGAAGTCATCCAGGGCTGGTAGTTGGAGCCCAATGATATTCTGGGCAGTTTTAATGATTCTCTGTAGAGCTATTTTGTCAGCTACAGAGCTGCTCCCATACCATGCAAGAATGCAGTGTGTCAGGATATTCTCAATAGTACTATGGTAGTAGGACAGAAATAGATGCTGAGATTAAAACAATCTTTTCTGTGCCTTCTTCACAAGCATGTTGGCATTGATAGTCATAGGAGCTACCAATAAAGGAGAATATTTGTAGTTCAGGGTTGAAATAAACTATCCTTCGTGCTCTCCTGCTTTGGTTGTTTTCTTGTAGATA